>LPNX010713167.1:362038-537036 GCA_001517045.1 Pseudotsuga menziesii
CTCCTACTCCACAATGTGTACAGAATTTAAGGTCAGTTCTGTCCTTGTACGGACAGTCTGCACATCTGTGCCCTTCTTTATAGCAGATGAAGCACTGGGTAGATCGACGCGGTCGTATGTCATAATTCCCGACGAATCGACCTCTTCCTCCAAACCATTGTTGTCAATTGTCGTACCGGCGCTCATATCGTCGGCCTTCATATCGTTGACCATTATGGTCATTGGTATTAGTTTGCTCATTGCTTTGCGCCACTGCATTCATCTGGTAGACCGTTTGATAGTTCTGTCTGTTTTTCAGGTTTAATTGACAGTCGGCCGTATTGTGACTTTTTGTCTCATAGATGGCGCACCAGGAAGCTTTTGTGTTCTTCATGTTAAACAGACATTCTTTCGTAGAATGATCTCTGGCCTCCTGGAAAATGTCACAAAATACCTTAGTTTGCACAAAGCAGACGTCTTGTCGGCTGTATTCGTGTCGACAATTATCTTTCGAGTGTCCGGCCGTCGAACGTTTAGTACACCAGATTTCTTGATTTTTGAGGGACAGTTCTTTCAAGGACTTTTGCACATTCTCAAGCTGTTCTTCTATCCTATTGTCCATCAGATAGGCAGGTATGTCTTCGTCCATTTCCACCTGCAGAGATTTGGTCAGCGCATCTTCATATGTCTTGAACATTTCCAGACTGATGTGTCAGTGAAGTTTTTGTGATAATCCTGCAAGGAACCATTGAATTAGTAATTCCTCATCAATAACATAATCTAATTGTCTCACTAGGTCCTTCCAGTGTTTGTCATAGTCACGGACTGTCTCCCCTGGCTTTTCCTGCGTTGTCTTGAGCTTTTTGGCTGCCAGGTGCTTAGCGTCAGGGGTCTTGAAAAAGGATAAGAACTGTGCTTTAATCTCAGATTTCATTGCTCTGGGTTGCTTTTCAAAAAAGGTCATGTACCAGGTCAGGGCCCTTTTTCATAAGACTCCTACGAATTGAGCCATCTGTCAGTCTTCATCCTTCACTTGGTTTGCATCCCAGTTCGACTCATAGACGAACCAATGTCGTCTGGGGTCTTCATCCCCCTCGTAGAGAGGAATGTGAGTTGTTTCATGACCCATGTCAGAGTCACTTTCACTGCTCTCAGAAGTTGGTGGGGTCGACGGCGTGGGTGGTGGTGAAAGTGGTGGGAATGTTGATGTAGTCGCTCCTGCGGAATTTTGGTCGACGAAACTGGTACCTCCGTCGTTGGTCGATTCGTCTTTGACGTACATTGGGTTGTTGTGGATTTCTAGTGTCGATGGTCCACTAAAACTTTGTGTGCGCAGGTCTGTGTGTTCAATTCCTTCAAAAGCTGTACTTGGTGGGGGGGGTGCTCCTTCTTGTGTCGGTAAGAGAAAGTGGATACTTTGGAGGGAGGGTGCCGCTTGAATCGTCACCCAGTTCCCTTCGAATGGTTGGAGTATGAGAAGATGTCGTTCGGTGTACGTATCGTCGCCTAGTCGGCTCCAGATACTATAGTCACCAGCTCTTAGTCGGAGGTTGTCTTCGACAATAGTCTGTCTTCTGGTATGTGGATTTAATGGGGAAAGGGTCATTCCTTCACCGGGAGCTTTTAATTGGAGAGCTTCTGGCTGCTCTATCCATACGTATTCCTCCATAGGGGACACCTCTTGTTCTATGCCCTCTTCCTATCGGTCATGACCCGACTCTGGTGGATTCTCTTCACGGTCGGTCTCCCTAGGGTTTTGTTCTCTGCGCGGCCCATTGGCTCTTTCGCATCTTGCTTCCCTTCTCTGCTGTCTTTTGTCCCTTTCTTGTTTCTGAATGTCCAATATACTTATGTACAGTACTATGTTCTTCAAGACTTCTACGATCAACTTTTCATCACTGGTGACGTCTATCCTCCTAAGGTCGACTAGGATCCACTATACTCTACCTCGGACACAAGACCAGCTACCCCCCCATAGCCTACCCAACGCTTTTTAGAAAGCCCGGATAGTTCGAATCACTTGCTCAGGAAGTATTCCCACTCCCTTTCTGCAATAAATTTCTCCCACTTCCTCTTCTTTTTCGCCCAGTTGGTGTTTGGTGGTTGTTCGCACAGTGGTGGTCTAGGTTCGACGATGTGGCCTGCTGCGTTCTCTATCAAGAATTTGAACAGCAAGGTCGACAGGGATCACAAGAATTGTTCGGTGAAATTTGTGTAGAATTTCGCTTTGACAGTTTCTACCGATGTTCTGTCTTCAACTGCTTGCTCCTCACAGAAGTCATTGGCGATTTTCTCAAAACACTCCGATAGATTTGTTCGTCCCCCTCGGAACAGTTTATCTAGAAACTGCTGTTCTTTAGTTGCGTCCGGTCTTCTCATCCAGAAGCTACTTCAATAGTTGTGGCACAGACTCGATGAATTTTTCATGTGTCTCTATGAAAAATCTGGCTCTAGCTTCAGCAACTGTTAATCTGTTTCGTCTTGCATAATTTTGCAAGTAGTTTGCAACTTTACGGTCCCACCAGTCCTTGATCTCCTGCTCTGGTATCATATGTGAGCATATATTTTAAACATGTACTACCGGAAATGGAACCAATATTGTAATTTCACAGATCACATAAGGTTACCAATAATACATACTAAAACATAACTATAAATAAGAGACAAGAGACAAGAACAGATAGGGAAACATATTATATTAATGTAATGAGTTCATACAAGGCAGAGAACTGAACTGAGTTCTCGCTTGGCTCAACGGCCTAATATATACAAGTTACAAACAGTTACAAAATAACTACCTGTCGGTTCGGTGAACCGACACGACTGTTAGTTAGCCGACTAATCTTTCTAGTTAGTCGACTGACCGACTTAGTCGGCTGATCAACTAATTCGGCCCATCGACTTAGTCGGCTAATCAACTAAGTCGGTCTTCGTCCAAGTCGACTTCGCCGACTTGCTCCTTCTACAAGTCTCTCTCTCTCTCTTTTCCTAACAACTTCTTCTCTCTCAGTTATGCACTACAACTGAGTGTGAGTTAATGTGTGATAAATAGAGAGGCTCACTCTCTATTTATAGTAATTCCCAACTTGACAATAACTCACTAGGGCTGAATTCTCTAGGAGAGTATAATAACCCTAGGGCCCCAAAACTACAGGGACTTTAACCCTTGATCAATAGGATGGTTACCCACAATCACTTTACATGACTTGTTTACATTATTGAATCTCATGATAGGAACATCGTGGCATGACATGACTCAAATACATTACAGACACTTCCCAGGATAAACATCGGGGTACAATAAATAAGGTATACAAGTGAATATATTCTGAAGTTACAATTACATAAACACTCCCTCTTAACTAGGAAGGTATTTTCTCGACACAATTTATCAGCACAAGTCTTCTTCTCTATATCATCTGGATCATCATCAAGTTATCATCATCTTCATCTTCAAGTCATCTTCATATGGATCTGGATCATCACCACTGGATCTGGATCATCATCACTGGATCTGGATCATCACTGGATCTAGATCATCACTACCAAATCATCATTTCTAGATCATCATCACTGGATCTGGATCATCACTCGATCTGGATCATCACTGGGTCATCATCACCGGTGCTATCTCTTGATTCTTCTCATCATAGGAATTTCTACAAATCCAGACCTTTTTCATGCTGGTTGTAGGCCTAGCCTCCATGCAGGTCTTATTCAACGCTTATATCTGACCCTAAGTCAGAATGGCCCACCCAGCACTTACATCTGACCATGAGAGGAACACATCCAACACCATGTCAGAAAGGCATGCCCAAAACTCACATATGACCATGGGAGGAACACATCCAAGAACCATGTCAGAAAGGCCTAGCACTTACATTCACCAGCATGATAGGACACACCTACTATCATCTGTGAAAAGGAACTGAACTTACAATCACCAGGATGGCAGGACACACCTACTACCATCTGTCAAAAGTCACAACACTTACAATCACCAGCATGGTAGGACACACCTACTACCATCTGTGATAAGGCACAACACACACAACCACCAGCATGATAGGACACACCTACTATCATCTATCGAAAGGATCAGCAATTATGACCACCAGCATGATAAGACACACCTGCTATCATCTATGGAAAGGAATAGCACTTACAATCACCAGCATGGTAGGATACACCTACTACCATCTGTGAAAAGGCTCAGCACTTACAATCACCAGCATGATAGGACACACCTACTATCATATGTGAAAAGGATCTGCACTTACATCTTATCATATGGGAGCCAATCCCATAGTCACATCAGAATGGATCTCAACCCTAGGCTGAGGATTTCTGGTAACTGACCAGGTGCCTCCATTCTCCTAGAGAATTCCATTCAATGCTTATATCTGATCATGTGGGAACACATCCCTCAATCACATCAAAATGGCCCTCAGCTCTAGGCTGAGTATTCTTGGTAACTGACCAGGTGCCTCATTCATAGAATTGCATTTAGTGCTTATATATGATCATGTGGGAACACATCCCTCAATCACATCAGAATGGCTTAGCACTTACTTCTGACCATTGAAGGAACCAATCCTCTCACCAAGTCAGAATGGCTCATGGACTCATCACTTCCCTTTGGAGGGAACCTCAATCTAGAGAACACCAAGCTTCTCCCTGAAGTACTCAAACTTCACTCTAGCTAATGGTTTAGTCAATACATTAGCTATATGTTCATCCGTCGCAACATACTAGAGTTTCACTACTCCCCTCTGCACCATATCCCTGATATAGTGATATTTCTTCTCGATATGCTTTGACTTATCATGGAACACCGGACTCTCAGACAACTTCACACAAATTTGGTTCTCACAATATATAAGAGTAGCATCCAACTAGAGATCAAATACATTAGACAGTAGCTTCCTTAGCCATAATGCCTCAAAACTAGTTGAACAAGCTGCGACATACTCTGCTTCAATTGTACTCAGTGCCATGCAAGACTGTTTCCTGCTAAACCAAGAGATCACACCTGATCCCATACTGAAGCAGCACCCTGAAGTGCTCTTCCTATCGATGGCACTGTCTGCCCAATCTGAATCAACATAACCTTTTAGGTTAATCTTCTGATTCACCTCATACTTGAACCCATAATAAACTGTACCCCTCAGGTACCTCAGAATATTCTTTGCAGCAACCAAGTGAACGTGGCTTGGATCTGTCAGGAACTGGCTCAAGGTGTTCACAGCAAAGAAAATATCTAGTCTTGTATTCGTCAGGTACATCAAGGACCCAATCATCTGACAATACATTGTAGCATCAATCGCTTTTGATGAAGCATCACTCAATAGCTTCAGGTTCGATGCCATAGGTGTGTTCATGGCCTTGCAATCCATCATCCCGAATCTCTTCATGATCTCTACCGCATACTTCCCTTGTCCCATGGAAATTCCATTTGCATTTTTCCACACCTCCATGCCTAGAAAATAGTGCATCATACCCAAGTCCTTCATCTCGAAATCGACAGCAAGCTTCCTCTTCGCATTAGCAATCAACCCATACATACCTATTACAAACATATCATCTACATATAATAGGAGTATAACTAGGTTACCATCTTCAACCTTGTAGTAAAGTTTGGAATCTGCTTTACTCTTGATAAAGCCCAAAGTGGATAGGAATCTGTCAATTCTTCCGTACCGTGTCCCGGGTGCCTGTTTCAAACCGTATAGGGCTTTCTTCAATTTACACACATGAGTCTCCATGTCATGTGTCTGAAAACTAAGTGGCTTTCTTCAAATGCACATTAGGATCAGATTTACATCTTTCAAAGCTAAGATAGAGTAGGAAATTGTCCATTTTGGCATACCAAGCCCTGGGGGCTTGCTTGAGGCCATAGAGAGGCTTCTTTAACCTACATACAAGTGAAGTATATTCAATGAAACATTTAGGTTTCTACATATATATCTCCCCTTGAATTTCACCATGAAAAAATGCACTATTCACATCCATGTGGCAAACCTCTCAGTGCTTAGAGAAGCAATGGCTAAAACTAGCCTCATAGAGTCCATCTTTGCAACTAGTGCAAATGTCTATGTATATTCCACTCCTTGGAATTAAGATAATAATTGAGAAACCAACCTACTCGTATTCTTTATATATGAACCATCACCATCCACTTTGGTCCTATAGAACCACTTGCATTGCATTCGTTTCTTCTTGCGGGGCAAGGGAACTAATTCCCAAGTCTCATTTTCATGTAATGAGTTGAACTCTTATTGCAAGGTTTTTTTCCATATTGGTTCAAGTGATGTTTCCTTGTATGTTTTATGATCATATCCAACCATCATTAATCATTTATCAGCAATATTCACTTCCCATGCAGAGAAAGTACTGTGAAATTGAGGTCTAGTCTTTCTAGGATCTAGTGGATTTCTAGCTAGAGTTCCTATTGCTTCAAGAGTTTTCTCAGCCCATTTGGGATGGATGAGTGAGACTAGATATGAATTTATTTCATCATCATATTCATCAATATCATAATCATAAAATTCATAAATATATTCATCACTTACATCATCATGAAGTGGAGGATGTGAGGATTCACCATGAGCTAGTTCGACCTCATGCATAAGCTCATCTTTGAACTGTACACTGCTTTCTATGAATGTATTCTGAGATAAGGCATAAAATATCTTGTATCACTTTTTATATTCAGTATATCCAACCATGATGAACTCCTTTCTTTGAGGTTGAAAGGCCTTTCTTTTTTTGGAGGAATCCTAGCCCAAGCCTTTGAGCCAAAGACCCTAAAATGTGAAACACTTGGTTTGTGACCCAAGCAAGACTCATATGATGTTTTTCCATCCAATTCTTAGTGAGGATGTCTATTTGGGATGTATTCAATAAAATTAATGGATTTATCCCATAGCTTAGGATTCAAATCCTTTGCTTCAATCATACAGGTATCCATCTCCTTGAAGTCCATGTTTGTGCACTCAACAACACCATTTTGTTGTGGTGTGTAAGGCACTGAATGCTCTACTTTTGGATGCCACATTCCTCATGGAGCTACTGAAAAATATTGTTCAAATACTCCTTTCCATTTTCAGTCCTAATTACCTCGATCGTATTCCCACATGCTTTCTCAACCAGATATTTCCAAACTTTGAGAGTCTCAAATACTTCAGATTTTAGTTTGAGGAAATACACCCAGCAATACCTTGAGAAATCATCTATAAAAACTAAAAAATATCTTTATCTTCCATAATACAGTGTGGGAAGAGGCCCAATAATATCCAAATGCACTAATTCAAGCACTTCGGTAGCTCTCTTTTCTCCCCCTTTCTCATAGTTGTGATCTGCATGATTTCCCACTATACATCCTTTGCATGTGCCACTCACAAACTTGATAGAAGGAATCCCTTCCATCATGCCTTACTTTTTCAATTCTAGGAGGTATCTGTAGCTGAGATGTACATATCTCTCATGCCACAATTGGTTTGTCTCATTTTCATGAGACATAAGTGCATTCCCTCTAGAGTAGGGAAGGAAATGGGATAATTTGTACATTCTTACATGATGATCAACAAATCCCAACTCCACCACCTTCTTTGTAGAGATTTATGCTATCTCCACTATGTCTGGAGTAAATGTTACTCTCTTGGATTCACCAATGTGATTCATTTGGCACACTGAGAGTAGGTTCACTACCAATTCAGGTAGAAACAAAACATTATATAAGTACCCATCATCAAGATCAATCCTACTAATCCCTTTGGCTTGGATCTCTGAATCATCTCCCATTCGAACAGTTGGACCACTGTCAGAATACATGGCCGAGAAGAAGTATTCTACATGGTCCATATGACTTGAATCTCTTGAATCTATGATGAAGGTATAAGAGTTTGAAGAACCAGCAACCAATGCATGGCACCTTTCTTTGTTGTATGAGCCTAAACCTCCATCATTCTTCCTTGTTCCCTCACGAAGTGAGATGTTCTTCTTCTCAAGAATTTGTGCCATCATTTATATGGTCTTCTTCATGCATGCACTCTCTGGATTCCACCCTTTGTGACATTAGGTTTATTTGGTCTTCTCTTGCTTCTTCTTGTCCTTATCCTTGCTAGGATTCGAACCCCGATATGAAGATTTGGGTTTCTCCAACTTCTTCTTGTCTTCTTGCTTCGAATCCTTGGATTTCTTCTTGCCTTTTTCTGGATTCAAAACGCCTACAGCAAGAGCTTGATATTTACTAGATTTGATGGTGCCCATTCGCACTAGTTTATATTTATCCTGAGTTAGTGGCTCCATGAAGTCATCCAGTGAAGGCATGCGCCAGTTTTGATATGTGATCTTGCTAGAGTGAAATGTAGACACAAACACTTATTACTCTGGACCTAGCATTTAAAGTATGGACAATATGATCTTCTCCTCCTTATTTTATATGCCACGATGTTTCAAGTGAAGCACCAACAATTTGAACTTGGCGAAGAAGTCCTGGATTGTCTCAAAATGAGCTAGACTTAGTGAGATGAGATCATTTTCGATCTGGTGACCTATCATCTCATCAGTATTCCCAAAAAATGCCTCAATATTGATTCATATTTTTTTGGGAGTTGATAGATTGTATACGTGGAATATTAAGTCTCTCAAAATGTTGAGACAAAGCATTCGAAACACTTCATCAACCTTGTTGAAGAACTTTGATTTCTCCACAGCAGATTTTGGTTCAATATGAATCCCCATGGTGACCCTATACAGGCCTTTTGACCTCAGTTGGATCACCATTTAGGCCTTCCATTCAAAATATTTGAATGGGGTCAGAAAAACATGGTTCTACTCCATTTTTTCTTGCGCTCTTGGTGACAAATTGTTGAATGTAACCGCAATGCAAATACTCAAATCTCTCTGAAAAATACCTCAATCACTATGGATTTGATTTGAATCTCCAAATATCTCTAATACCATGTGATAATTGATTCATAGCTATATCTAGGATCCAATGATATTGTCACAATTCGATCTTTCTCACAAAATATGCATCAATTAGCAGAAAGAATGAAAATAGCACACACAAAATGAACTCAATAACTAATATTATTATGACTTTCCAATGATTAACTATGTATGTAATAGATATATATTACAATAAGAAAAAATTGAGAGGCGTTGGAGGCCATTTGGATGCATATAAGTGTTAGACCATTATTTGACCCTTAAACCCCCCTACGTGGACCAATCAACTTCCTAATCATCGAAAATGGTCACAAATGGTGGTGTGAACAAGGGTGAGAAATGCTGAGACATAAATAGAGGCATGATAGGAATCGGTGAGTGGGAGTGGCTCTAGGAGGCAATAAATACCCAAGGAAGGCCAAAAAACAACACAAACATGTACTAGCGCCTAAATTCAAACACAATCGCTTAATCTGGGGATGGGCGAGTGCACCAAGGTATATATGTCATCAATGAGGGTGTCTTATAGTCAGAATGATCAAATGGGATTGCATCAACTATCTAGATGATGAACTGAGAGCGCCTCAACTATGAGTAAATGACAAATATATCCTAAGTCTAAACCATAGAACATAGCATAGAAGCTAAGAAAATGTACCTAGGCATATGATCATAGTACTAAGATGAATTATTTCTCTAACAAATTGATCTAAAATTTTAGGATATTTTTAACCATAAATTTGCATGTTAAGTACTCATAAAACATGCTTAACAACAGGAATTTTAAATGCTTTAAATCATTCACAAAGAAAATAAAAACAGAAATGCAAACAAGAAATAGAAGACACAGTTGATAATGGATTTTACCCCTCCTGGGCTACGTATTCGGGCCACTTACAATGGGAATTTCAATCTATTAAGTCTTCAAAAGTTTACAAGTTGAGTGTTCTTGAACACTTCAGAATTCTATCTGCCAGAAAAAGAAATAAATAGCACCACTAAACTCCTTGCAAAATTCTGAGAAAAACGAGTATAAATGCGAATATATTTTCCTGATACTTCCTCTGGCATGCAAAACAAAAACACCATCTTCCCTGCATGTACGAACTTTACATACTATACTTTCCTGCCTTAGGAATTGTGTAGATAAATGTCTATACTTCATGCCTCGGTATTTGTTCCCATGCTGGGTCTTTGGATTTGTGCAACCACTCTTTACTTCCAACTCTAAACTCTCTTCTCTTTCCAAATATGTGCCTTTTTATAAAGTTTAAAATTTTTTTTGGGGGTCACTGGTCATGGGCCACGACGTCCTTTTGGAGCCCCCATCCTACGCATAAACATTTAAACAATCTTTCCTGATCGCTATCATGGCTCACCGTGATGGAAGGTTGGTTAGGGTGTGGGGATATGGGGCAGAGGTCTTGGGTTCAAACCTATGGGCCTCTCCCCTTCATGTGCTACTTTTCAATGGTGGCATGTATTAATGAACCGTGTTTCCATATGGTTCAAACATAAGGTTTATGATTTGGTGCATGGATATGGTTTGTTTCTTGTGATAATTTTTAAATGGTTTCCACTGTTTGGATTAAGATATGGTTTATAATATACAATTTGCAATGGGGGCCTTGATTTCCATTGTTTGGATTAAGATATGGTTTATAATATATAGTTTGCAATGGGGGCCTCGGTTTTGGCTTAGGGTTAAGGGTTATTCCCTTGACCCCTCCCCATTTCTTTAACATATAACCAATATATTATTTGATTTAGGGTTAAGGGTTATTCCCTTGACCCCTCCCCATTTTTTTAACACATAACCAATATATTATTTGATTTGTCAATGGATCTTATCGTGACCTTGGTGAAGGTATTGGGTTCAATTCCCATAAATCAAACCATTAACCATATATATTATCAACCATTTTTTTTAACTATTATTCATCATTTTTAACCCTCCTTATCGAACACTCAAATGTTGACAACTTCTTCATTTGGAGGTTGTTTCTCATGAGATGAATGTTGTTGGAAATTTTTTGACGAGCACTTTCATCGTGTAAGATTTTATTTTAATTTTGAATACTTTAACTTCGATCAAATTTGAAATAATCCACCTGGATCAAGCCTTCCGACTGGGAAACTTTTGGGCCACCAAAAGCCTAAAGCCATTCAGAAAATAAGTGAGGGTACAACTCCCTCACTCTTTTGGTATCTAAACCACCTTTATTTGCTTAGATGCATTCCTTTGAACCCCATATGAAGAAACTACATGTATCCTCTTCATGAAGATATGATCTTCTTGTATATTATTACATCTTCCTGAAGTTCATTGAGACACTCGGGAGAAAAATTGTCCACATAAGGTGCTTGAACCTGTACATATTGGTCTATAATAATAGGAGGCCCATACAGTTTCAATTTTTCCACGTTAACAAATGAATACATTTGCATATAAGTAGGTAATTCTAACCGGAAAGCATTATTACCGACTTTGTCCAAAATTGTAAAGGGTCCATACCTAGTAGGTTTTAACTTTCTACATTCACCTTGGAGTTGATATTTTATGATATGAAGCCATACTCGATCACCAATATGAAAATGATGATCTATGTGATGATTTTCATGTCGTTCTTTCTATTTGACATGAATTGATTCCAACTATTCCTTCACTTCTTGATGAATTAACTGGATTTGCTGAATAAACTTATGAGCTTGATCTGCATCAACCTATCCACATTCCACTGTATCTTTCCCAAAAACAAAGTCTAAAGGAGAATTTGTAAAATAACCAAAACATGTCTTGAATGGAGACTTCTGAGTAGAAAAGAGTGTAGCTTTGTTGCAGGCGTGCTATACATAATGCAACTATTCATCCAAAATCTTGGGATGCTTAGCACAATACCCTCAAAGAAGAAGTACCATGGTCTGATCGGCCACTTCAATTTGACCATTGGTTTGTGGATGAAATTTTGTGATTTTCTTCATCTTTGTGTCCATAAGTTCCCATAAATATGAACAAAATTTCCCAAGAAATAGGGAATATCAATCAGAAATAATAGAAGTAGAAAGTACAAAATGGACCCATACATTTTGAAAGAACAAATTTCTAGTCATATCAATTGTGATATCCTTTTTACAAGGCATGAGTATACACATTTTATTGAATCGATCCACAACTACATATAGATAGTCATCTCCTTTTCTAAACATTGGTAAACCTCCTACAAAATCCATTGAAACACTTTCCCATGGACGAGAAGGAACTAGGAGTGGAGTGTACAAGCCTAACTTTATGTTACTTGGTTACTTATTGCACACATAACACAACCTTTTACATATTTGGACAGTGTATTATTCATCCGAGGCCAATTGCAAAACATTTGTAATTGTACTATAGTTTTACCTACTCCAAAATGTCTTGAAATGAGAGAAGTGTGAAATTCTCTTATCACATGCACTCTTTCACTTTGTGGAATACATATTTTACCAAGATAATACAACAACTTGTCATTAATATGATAGTGCAATTCTTCATTCTGATAGACATGCCTTAGATATCCATAACCTTCTTTGAAATATTCATCTTGAGTATATTGTTCAACATAACTTGCATGAACTAAAGGACTTCGTTGAATGAAAATAGAAGAATTTGTTGTAGGTCTAGATAACACATCTGCAACTTTGTTCTGAATTTATTTCTTATACTTAATAACTAAATGAAATTGTTGTAAAAAACACATCCATCCAAAATGCCTTGATTGTTGTAGATTAGTTTGTGATTGTAAATATTGTAGTGGCTCGTGATCAGTATGTATAGTTTTTTTTTTACCCATTAGGTAATGTTTCCACTTTATAACACTTTGTACTAATGCATACAACTCTTTTTCATAGGTTGCATAGTCTATTATTGTTTCACCGAAAGTTTCGGAGTGATACCATATTGGTTTTTTATGTTGCATTAAAATTTCCCCCATTGCATAACTACTAGCATCAGTTTCTATCTCAAATGGTTGTTGTATATCTAGCAGTGCAAGTACTGGAGTTGTGCTAATATTTTCTTTCACTATGTCAAAGGATTTCTATTCTGTGCCTTCCCAATTAAATACTTTGCTCACACTTGTCAAATCATTAAAGGAGAAGCTATGAAGGAGAAGTTCGCAATGAACTTCCTCCAGTATTGGGTTTCTCCCAAAAATATTCTTACATCTATTACATTCTTCGACTTAGGTCATTTTACATTGACCTCCAAGTTAGAGGGATCAATCTTCAATTCACCACCCCTAGAATGTAACCTAGGTATACTAAATATGTCTTTCCAAATTCACATTTAGACATCTTTAGGTACAATTTTTCCGTTACAAGTACATCCAATACTTGTTTAACATGCTTGACATGCTCTACCCAAGTTTGACTGAAAATAAGAATATCATATAAGTAGACTATAACAAAATCATCAATAAAGGGCCTAAGCACATCATTCATCACCCTCATAAATGGTGCAGGTGCATTACAAAGCCCAAAGGGAATTACCATCCATTCATACAATACTTGTTTAGTTTTCAAAATAGTATTCCAAATATCATTGTCATGAATACTAATTTGATGATAGCCACTTCTAAAGTATAAGTTAGTGAAAAAGATTGAATTTTTTAACTGATCTAAAATATTATCAATTCAAGGAAGAGGATACATGTTCTTTATTGTAATTATGTTATGTTCCCTGTAATCAACACATATACGCCATGTTCCATATTTCTTTGGCACAAAAACAATTGGTGAACCACACGAAGAGGACCTTGTTCAAATTGACCCTCTCTCAATCAATTCCTAAACATGTTTGTTTATCTCTGCACTCTCAACAATGGAAGACCTGTACATACCAATATAAAAAGAGGATCATCTTGCAGTAAATTAATTTCATGTGGAATTTTCCTTTTATGAGGTAATCCTTTAGGTTCTTGAAACAAAATATCATAATCAGATACCACCTTTATCAATTTATTTTTTAAGTTTAGGATCACAACCTCTAAAGGATTCTATTTTTTCAACATATTTTTCTTTTACTATCATAAGCATAAATTTCTTACTTCCATTTATTAACCTCTTCATTTTATTTGATTAAACTAAAGAAATATTAGTTTTCATGCGATGTGCACAAACGGTATATTCAATACAATCTTTAGTGAGATGATACTTGTTATACTCCTTGTAAAAGATAGCCTTCTTATCATATAGATGTGGAGTACCCAACACTATACCATAGATATCCAATGGAACCACATCTAGACCTAACTCATCCACAAATACAGAAGTGATGTCAAACCTAAGTCTACACTATTTTGTAACTTGTAATTGTGCATTATCACATACCCACCCAAGTGGATATGGTTTAGGGTTTAACTTAGTTTCCAATTGTAATGTCTAAACAATTTCTTCTGAAATGAGGTTTCCTTGTGATCCACTATCAAAAAGAGTATCACTTTTGTATGTTTGGAGATTGATCTAATATGAAATAATTCACTCCTATTTCTTTCATCAATGACAGGTTCATTTCTTGAAATAGAACAAGAAGGAATTTTAACTTAAATTCTTCTATAAACCACCTTAATTTCATCCCTAGTGTCTCACCCCAAAGCATGTTGGATTGTTGCTGCAATAGTATTTTTCTCTTTGTTATTTCAAAATTTCTCGGGCTTCAGCTCCGGATGAAGTTTCCAACATTTGGAATTATCATGACCTTCCTTCTAACAATGAGTATAGGTAGGATTATCTCCTTCCTTCTTCACAGTAGCTGTGTGTTTACATTTTCCATTACCTTTAGACTTGTTTCCATCAGGTTTGAAATGTTTCTTGGGAAATTTCTCTTTGGTATTCTTCCCCTTTTTCTCTATGTGATTTTCTTGAACAGACACCTCATTAAGGTTAGTCGTATTAAACATAAATATCATATGACGTAAATAACTATGCAATCCTCCTATATATTTGAGAAGAGTTTGCTGGGTGTAGAGAGGTATACGAAATACCAATCCTCTTTCTTGAAATTCTTGTGTGTAACCTTGCACACTTTGGCCCTTACCATGCCTCAGATTCTACAAATCCAACATAACTTGTTATATAACCTAATGGATATAATTGTTATTTTAGTGTTGAAGTGAACTCATACCAAGAGGATATTATTTTTCCTTTTGTCGAAAGATCCTCTTGAGATCTACTCTCCCACCAGATGAGAGATGCCCCTCCAAGTCGGAGAGCATCCAACTGAATCTTAATGTTATCTTTAGTGAAATTTTGAATCTTACAATAAAATTCAATTTGAAGGATCCAATTGTCCAATTTTTCAACATTAATCTCTCCATTATACATAACTAATCCAAACTTAATATCTACCTTTAATTGAGGCACATTAAGGTCAATTTTTCTTTTTTGCTTTTCAAATAGAGAATGTAAAGATAAAGAACCATCAATATAATATATAGAAGATTGTGTGGATTTAGGAGGTTCCTCACCACCTCCTTATTTTTTACCTTCCACATGAGATGGATCTCCTTGTTCACCTCTCTTTCTATATTGATAGAGCTCCTATACCATCATTTGCATCCTCATGAAATATTTCAAAAATTCCCCTTTAGATGGGATAGAAGAAGTTGCTTCTTCTCCTTTTGGTGAACACATTTTTCCTCTTCTTCAAATAATCTCTAGATCAAACTCTTCAAGTTCTCCTTCACCACATTGTATCCTAGATCTTGTTAACATAAACTCGCAATGCAATGGTTATCTTTCTCTGATGCCAAACTTGTTTTGAAATTTCGAGATCTTTTTTAGCCATGAATTTGCATGTTAAATACTCATAAAATAGTCTTAACAACAGAAATTTTAAATGCTTTAAATCATTCACAAATAAAATAAAAAAATATGCAAACCAGAAATAGAAGACATAGCTGATAACGGAGTTCACCCCTCCTGGGATATGTCTTTGGGCCACTTCCAATGGGAAGGCAGATCTATTAAGTCTTAAAAAGCTTAAAAATTGATTGTTTTGGAAACACTTAACCTATAAGAAGCAAAAATAAATAGTTGAACTCCTTGCGAAATTATGAGAAAAATGAGTATATTATCGAATATATTTGCTTGAGACCTACTCTAGCATGCAAAAAGAGAACACCATCTACCCTACATGTACGTCTTGTATGGACTATACTTTCCTTCCTCGGCTATTATACACATAAATGTATGTACTTCACACCTCAGTCTTTGTTCCCATTTTGGGTCTTTGGATCTATGCAACAACTCTATACTTTCAACTATGAACTCTCGTCACTTTCCAAATCCATGGATTTTTATAAGGTTTAAAATACATCTTTTTGGGTCCTGTTCCATCGGCTACGTACCCTTTTTAAACCCCCATCCTTTGCCCAAAAATTTAAACAATATCTCATTATCTCTATCATGACTCTTCGTGATGGCATGCTGGTTAGAACATGGGGATACAGGGTAGAGGTCTTGGGGTCATTGGAGACCTCTCCCCTTCCTGCGCTACATTTGAATGGTAGCATGTATTAATGAACCACATCACCATATCGTTATAACATAAGGTTTATCGTTTGGCACATGGATATGGTTTTTTTCTTGTGATAAGGTTTAAATGGTTTCCACCATTTGGATTAACATATGGTTTATCACATATAGTTTACAATGGGGGCCTCGACATCGGCAGGGGGTCGAGGGCTATGCCCTTGACCCCTCCCTATTTTTTTAACACATAACCATATATTATGTGATTTGTCAATGGATCTTATGGTGACCTTGGTGAAATTATTGGGTTCAATTCCCTTTAGCTCTAACCCTTAACCACATATCTTATAAACCATTTTTTAAACCATTATTCACCACTTTTAACATTTTTAGCCCCCCTTGTCGAAACTTCAAGTGCTGACAAACTTCTTCATTTGGAGGTTGTTTCACATGAAATGAACATCCATGGAAAGTTGTTGATGAGCTCTTTCATCCTGTAAGATTTTATTTTCATTTTGAAGAATTTAACTTTATTCGAATTTGAGATGATCCACCTGGATCAATCGTGCTCTTATCCATTTCAGCATTGGATAAGAAGGGATGGATTTGTGAATAAAAAAGAATGGAAACTTAGATTCAGCACCAATACACAATTCCATGTAATCTATGGTCAACATTGTCGATCATAAGAAACATAGGCACAAAATCAGACGATGTAGATCATGTTGTCAAAGACTCGAGTAATTCTAGAAAATAGACAAAAGATCAAAAGGGAGTCTACCAAACAAGGAAAAGATAAGTATTTGAATTATCATTTCATGTATATCTAGTTTTTTAAATGATATTATCCAGTTGTGTACATATTTATGTTCCTAGATTTAGGAAATGTAGCATGCATGTTAGACTGTTTGCATTAATGAATAGTATACTACCAATATGCATGTCATGGGTAAGTGGACCATGGTTTTGAACAAAATTCCATTGCCATTTATCTAGAATGAAACCTCTTTGTTGAGATGTTGGGAGTAGTGCACACTCTTAATAATGTTATGGTAGAGATGGAAGGCATCTAGAAATTTATCGTATGTTAGGAACACATGTCTACCCTTATATTTACTCTGTTAGTATATTGTTTTTGGAGGATTATGCTTTGTAACTCATCCCATGAGTATATTGTATTATCCCACATTCATGGGGAGTAATAGCTGTTTATATTAGAATTAATATATATGTACGTGTTGAGGCAAATGAAGAAATCCAGGAGTTATTTGTATTGAGATTTCTCAAATGAGGTTTCTCCCTCGAGGTGTCCTATGATTAATAAAATCCCTTATGTGCTCTGGTATTTCTGTTATATCGTGCATTTTCACTATTATTGCACGAAGTTTCTCACATATAGTATCAAAGCACTTTCTTGGGCTCGCTAGGTGGAATTTCTTCCAATTTGTTTTGTTTTGCAGTGCTTCCCAGAGATGTGATTATTGCAATAGTTATTCTTCTTTGCAATTGTATTGTTCATTTCAATTACAAGTTTGGACCAGGGAATAACCCCTATCAACTTAATTGTGGGAAGTACTTGGGAATAGCTCTAAAACGCATTGTAAGGAGTACCAAAGGAAGCCCAAAGTGGCTGGCCATTGATAGGACCTCCTGAGAGAAAAGGGGAAAAACCCTACCTGACTAGTTCCCACCCAAGAGGTAAACCAAGAGTTGTCGTGTGTGGCAGAGTAGTTGTCAGTTTTTCCTGAGCCATGGAGTGAGGGGTACCAACGCAATACGCAAGCCGTTAGAAAACATTGTTGGCCAAGTGAATCCATTGAACCCTTGGGAAGCTGAACATACCTAGGTCCATATATTTAATCACAAATTGCATCTGTCTAGAGCCTCCACTGACCCATTCCACTGAACTGGTAAAAAAAAGAATATTTTTTTTTGTTTTTTCACCATATATTATTTTTTTAGCTCTATTTCCCTTGAAAATTCACTGAAACCCCTATCATTCCATTTTCCATATTTCCTTCCGTGAGGACCTTATCCTGAATTCAACGTCCTGAATCCTAAAATCCCACTCTTTTATAAGTTTTTAGGGTTTCCCATAAGGTCTTCGATTCTTACCCATACGCCTTCAAATTTGTCCACAATGTTCGTTTCTTATTTCTCTTTCCTTGTCCCTATTTGACAAACTTTCCCTTTATTTCACCCCACTTCTGAAATTCTCATTTTATACTTCTTTGTTTCTCAAAAAGTGTCCAAAACCTAGTCAAACGCCAATTACCCACCATAGTTTTTTCCCACTCCAAATTTTCCTTTTCTAAAAACATTTATCTTTTTGTTTTTCTACACATCTCCCAAAAAAACTCCTAGTTATGGTTGTCACTCATGTAAGAGAAAACAAGCAAATGAAAGACAAACTTGTCACCCTCAAAACCAAAATCCAATATCTGGATGAAAAATTTCTCGACCTCCATCTTTAACATTCAGCCATGAAAAATAGATGACAGCCAGAGTATTCTGCAAGCAGTAGGTTCTCTTCTTCCAACAATTTTCATGAGTCAGAGATTGATTTCCTTGCTTCAATGGTGATGATTAGACTGGATGGATATACTGGGAAAAACAATTTTTCAGTTACATAACAATTTTGATTTCAACAAAGTCCCATTTGCATCCTTTCGTTTGGAACATGAATCCCTTCAATGGTTCCATTGGTACATCAAGGGTCATGAAGATCTAAAATGGACATATTTTTTCCAACTCCTTTTGCAACAATTTGTCCCTAGTGCTTTTGATGACTTCACTAGAGCACTCACTAAACTTCACCATAATGGCACTATGAGAAAGTATCAAACAAAATTTGAGAAACTAGCCAAACACATAGAAGCATTGTCTTATGCATTCTATAGGAGTTGTTTTATCAGTGGTCTAAAGGATGCAATCCGATATCCGGTTAAAATGTTATGTCCCAACATAACGATGGAATCCATAGGGTTGGATAAGTTAAAAGAGGACAAACTCATAGCTCAATAGTGCTCCAAATCCACTTTTGTTCCTCTCATAAATATGATTCCCCAAAGACCTTCAATCAGGCCAGCTCCTAGAACCACTCCTATCAAGCATTTCTCTGAATCTGGTATGTGGGCACATAGATAAAAAGGGATTTTTTATAATTGTGATGTGAAATTCACTTGCAGACATCGATGTGTTGAGAAAAATTTCTATCTCTTGGATTTGGATTCTTCTCCTGCACCTTAAATGTTTTTTGATGCTCAGGATCCAATAGATGATTAAGATGAAATTCAAAAGTTTCATGTTGACCCTCCTTCTCAAGATGACCTTCCAAAGATATGTCTCCATGCATAAGCAGAGTCACCACCCCCCAAACCATGTGGTTCAAGCGTTTCTTCAATATGCTCCCTCTTACAATACTCATTGATTTGGGTATCACTCATAACTTCATTTACCCTCCGATATCCAAATAGGATTATTGTTTTATCCATCCTTGTTCCAGCTTTGAATTCATGATTTCCAATGGGGGCACCTTACCTTGAAAAGGGAAGTGTCGTAATGTGTGTATCTCTATTGGATATTATAACTTGTGCTCTAACATGTTTTGATTTCCCTTAGGTGGATGTGATGTGGTTTTGGGCACTTAATGGTTATACACACTTGGACCCATCTTATGGGATTTTGCTGAACCTTGGATAAAGTTTTCAGTCAATGGAAAAAACATGCATTGAGAGGATTACAACTAGGGTCTCTCATCATCAATAGTTCACATCACATGGAAAATATCCTTAAGAAGAATTCACACGGTGGCATCACTCAGCTCCATTTCATTCGTATGCAACCTTCAGCGGTCTCCACTACTCCCATGGATCTACATCAAATTTTGGATCAATATGCATGTTTCTATGCTTAACCAATGGTATTTCCACCTTCAATACCAGAGGACCATTGTATTATTCTCCTTCATAGAAGCGTCCCTCCAAACATCAGGCCCTATCACTACCCATATCACCAAAAGACAGAGATTGAGATTCTCGTTCGGGACTTACTGAAGCAAGGTATTATTCTCCCTACTACGAGTTCCTTTTCTTCAGTGGTTCTTTGTGTCCAAAAAATAGATGGGTCATGGCACTTCATCATTGAATTTTGATCACTTAATCACATCACAATCCAGGATAAGTTTCCAATTCCTATTGTTGATGAGCTTCTTCATGAGCTTCATGGTGCTCATTTTTTCTCCAAGTTAGATCTTCATTTTGGGTATCACAAAATTTGGGTTCATGAGGATATTATCCCTAAAACACATTTCTACACTCATTATGGCCACTATGAGTTTTTGGTCATGTCCCTTAGCCTCACAAATACTCCTTCCATGATCCAATGATTGATAAATAAAATATTTTGACCCTACTTGTGGAACTTCATTATGGTCTTCTTTTATGATATCCTAATCTATAGTGAAACATGGGCTAAGCATCTCCAACATCTGGATCTTGTATTGCAACTTTTTTGTCATCATCATCTCCATGTCAAATAGTCTAAATGTGTTTTTGGGAAGGAGGAAGTATAGTATCTCAGGCATATTGTTTCAGCATAAGGGGTTCATGTAGATACTTCCAATATAGATGCCATGAAAAATTGGCCACATACTCAAACACTCAAGAGCCTTCATCGGTTTTAGGGACTAACTGGATACTACCGCAAGTGTTTCAAGGATTGTGGGAAGATTGGAGCTCCATTAACATCTCTTCTGAAAAAGGATGCTTTTACATGGACACATTATGTTGAGTGTGCATTTGACAAAATGAAACAAGCTATGTCTACCACATATATTCTAGCTATGTCTGATTTCTCCAATCCCTTCACTATTGAGAGTGATGCTTGTGACAATGGACTTGGTGTTGTTCTCCTTCAAGATGAAAATCCCATTGCATTCACCAGCAAATCCCTCTATGGTGAGAATTTATCCGCCTCTAGATATGAGAAGTAAATTATGGTTATTTTTCATGCAGTACAGAAGTAGTGTACATACCTATTAGGGAATCATTTTTGCATCAAGACTGATCACCAAAGTCTAAAATATTTCATGGAACAAGAGGTCTCATCCCTACCACAATATAAATGGGTTAGAAAAATCACGGGTTATGAATATAAGAGCACTTATAAGAAGGGCAAGGTAAACCTTGTGGTTGATGCTCTTTCTCACAAATTTGATGACCACATTTCTCTTTCAACTATTTCTATGCTTATTCCAAATTGGTTACAATTTGTTCAACAAGGTGTTATAGCCCAAAATGACACATCTCTGCCTGTGACCACTTTCCCATTATTTCGTTGCATGTCGGCACTTCATGAAAGTCACTGAAAAAACACCTATCTTGGAAGACCCATATCATGAGTTCTGTAACTCCGTTTGACCTCATTTCTACACCATTGGAAAGGTATTTCAGTTATCTAAAACTTTCTAGAAGACACCAAAGTCTGAAAATGCCCAGAAATACCCTTAAAATGCGTTTTTTTGTCTATACGCGACTTGCCTTAAGGCAAACCCGCGTATGATACGCGAGTTGCTCTATATGATACCCGCGTATGCCTTATATACGCTACTTTATTTATTATCAACCCACGTATGACACGTGACCTTTCTGTAGAGCAACCTGCGTGTGTTTTTTGTGTACGCAACTATCCATTTATGCAATCCGTGTATGCCTCATTAAAATATAAAAACACGCCTTTTGAGTTAGTTTGGGTAGTTATGCAACTGACTCCTTCAGTTGTAACCACTTTGGCTTCGCCCCTAACTCTTCTTCAGCATATAAATAGAGGTAGGGAGGTCCATGAATGGGGACTTGGATTTTATGCATTGTTATGCTGGAGGAATCGGGACTCTCTTTGCCTACACCTTTGCCCTGGAGGTCTTCCCCTTGTGTTGCAGAGCTTGGAGGCTGAGTTCTTTGGAGAAGAGAAGCAGCAGAACCAAATCAAGGTTTCGTGAGGTGCCAACTTGAAGAGAAGGTATATTTGTACTTGTTTTCAAGATTAATAAAGATGTGATGTCCTTCTTCTTCCCAATCATTGTTCAATGTGTGATTGAATCTCTGTTTCTGATCATATGATGATGTTATTCAAATCATTTGTTTATGTTTATTTGATTATCATTGTCTTATATGTGGTCATAATGGTTTGAGGAAGGTATAACTTGTTTTGCAGGTCTCTTGGAGCGAGAGGAGCAAGAAGAGGATTGAAGAGAAAGCTTGGACCAGCCTTCAGTTTATTAGGTGTGGACCTTTCTCATCTCTGAAACTTGCTGTTATATGCTTGCTGAACATTGTGCATCTCTCTTTCAACCCCAGTACGTTGATGGCCTCTTAAACCCTAGCCATAGGACACTTTCCTTTACAACACAAGGCTATGTCAACGACTCTTCATTATTTGAAATCATCCAACAATTGGCCAATAACCCTTCTATTATACCGCATTACTCTTGGGATGGTTCTTCTTTGAGATACAAGGGTAGTATGGTGCTTTCCCAGAGCATTGATCTTCAACAAGTTGTCTTCTATGAACTCCATGCTTCTCCATCGGCAAGGCACTCTAGGCTACCCAAAATGTTGGAGACATTTACCACCATACACACTCATTTTGGCCAATTTGTCCGATTTAAAACACCATATTAATTTTTATTGACTTAATTGACATCAGAAGAGCACTGTATGACATCGACATGAGCAAACCCATTCCTACCTTCAGTGAAGGAGGATAACTTAGCCTTCTCCTACATTCGAGGAGGCTAACTGGAGCACCCCAGGGGTGATCTGAGTGTCATAAATACATTTTATTGCTAACTGATGGTTACAATCAGTTAAACAGGGCAGTGAAGGAACCTCCCTTCATTAAATTGATTATTTAATTATTATTTCATTAACTAGAGTCAACAAGGGGTGCCTCCAACCACTTTTGATGGTCAGTTACACTTCAGTTGACTTCATCGGGGTTCATTGGAGTCATTGATGCGCTACCACTTATGGGTTGGCCTGTAGTGACTTGTGTCTAAGCTACTTTCAGTTATACTCAGTCATTTATTTCACTTCAACTTCAGTTAGGGATTAGTTGAGTCAATTAGGATTTTGATTAGTGGTTAAGTTGAGTGTTGATTGTGGCTTACATTCAGTTAAGCTAGAATCACTCATTCAATTCTATTGATGTATTTGTAACTTCAGAATGTATTCATCTGTATTTCTTATGTATTGTAACTCACTCATTCAATTCAGGATGTATTTGTAATGTACTTGATTCATGTCATACCCCGATGTTTATTCCGGGAAGTTTCTATAATGTAAACAAGTCATGTCAAGTCATTATGGGTAACCCTCCTATTGGTCAAGGGTTAAAGTCCCCATAGTTATGGGGCCATAGGGTTATTAGAATATCCTATAGAATTCAACCATAGGTGAGTCATTGTAATCCGGGGAAATAGTCTCCACCAATGTGTTAAGGATAAACCTCCTTGTTTTTCGGAGGAGGCAAAGTCCCCACAAGTTGTGGGGCACTAGGGTTATTAGACACTCCTAGAGATGTCGGCTCTAGTAAGTAATTTTTAAGTGAGGCCAACATGTTGTAGTGGGTTTTAATTGAACGAAAGAATATAAATAGAGAGTAATCATCTCTATTTATGACACACACACTCATTTATTGGGGCACATGAGTGAGAGGAGAAGTTGTTGGGACAAGAGAGAGACTGCTACTGTTAGGAGATCATCTTTATGTTTTTAGGTTTTACTTTTGGTGTTGATTCTATCTCTGAGGAAGTTGCGGGGTTTTCTCCTTTATGGTTTCCCCGAGGAAAATTCTTTGTGTCTCTTGTCTCTTGTGTTTATTGCTATGCATGTTATTCTCTGAGTTAAATATCCTAAGATCATAATGCTAGCTTAAATGATAAAATTCTAACATGGTATCAGAGCTAACCTGAGAAAAAGACATTGTGCAGCTGCAGAAGCTAGGGATTTTTACTTTTTGGGTCTCTCACCACAATCCATCAGCAAAAGTATGCTAGGTTGACTCTCCATTGAAGGGCTCATCTTTTTGTTGAAGCGGAATTCGATTCCAAGCATTTTCAGTTTTGGTGCAGAAAATTAGGGCTTCTTGCAGAAGAGGAATTTTTGAGTCAGCCCAACATAGGATTTTTCTCCTCATCAAAATAAAAGTTTAGAGACTTGGATCAATATTTTTGGTTGGGTGAAACTCTGGGAATGTCAAACCCTAGTTTGACCTGAGCTAGAAAAACCCTAAATTCTAAAACTGCTATGTTTTGGTACATTCGCTATATCCTGAGATTGGTGAAGGATCAAGAGTGGAAAATTGTAGAGGTCGAAGATAAAATTTGGAGGTACACTGTGTCCAAAATTCATCCTCATATTTTCTATATTCCGGTATATATGATCCCTCCAAGTTAGGCTTCAAGCCTCTTTCAAAATTCATCCCTAAACAGGACACCTGGGGAGAATTGATATATCTTGAGCTACACAGGTCCAAATGAGATTTTTGAAGATGTTCCGGAATGGGCATGGACTGTAATCTATTTGGACCAAGTTTTAGACTCTAAAGATGAACCGGTGACACATGGAAGTCCGTACAACTCCACTATTCTGAACAGTCCTATAACAAGTCACCTTGGAAAAATGACCATAAGTACCAATTGGTGAAACCCATTCCAATGAAACCTGTGGTGTTGGAATAGGTACATGCGAGGTAGACAGAGGGAGTATGATGATCTAATTCAAAGGGAGTGGCTATAGAATATCTTGAGGTCCAGCATGGTATGACAAGATGAATAGATTACTAATGACTCTAGACTTTATCGAGAGTAAAGCGGATTCCAACCGTTGCTTCAAGTTTGAAGGTGGAAGACCAGTGATGCTCATGTTATGTGTTGATGCACTATTTTCTAGGCATGGAGGTATGGATAGGGGAAGTATGTAGTAGATATCCTGAAAAGGTTCAGGATGATGGACTACATGACCACACCTATAGCATCGAACCTGAAGCCATTGAGTGTTGCTTCATTAGAGATGGTTGATGCTATGATGTATCGTCAAATGATTGGTTCCTTGATGTACCTAATGAATACGAGACCAAATATTTGCTTTGTTGTGAACACATTGAGACATGTTCAACTGATGGGTGCAAAGCATGCAGTGAGGTACCTGAAGGGTAAAATTGATTATGGGCTCAAGTATGAGTTGAATCAGAAGATTAACCTAGAGGGTTATGTTGATTCAGATTGGGAAGGCAGTGCCATCAATAGGAAGAGCACTTTAGGGTGTTGCTTGAGTATGGGATTAGGTGTGACCTCTTGGTTTTAGCAGGAAGAAACCCTATGTGGTACTAAGTTCAGCTGAAGCAGAGTATGTCACAGCTTGTTCAGCTAGTTGTGAGGCAGTATGGCTGTGGAAACTACTATCTGATTTATTTGATCTCCGGTTGGATGCTACTTGTATACATTGTGACAACCAGAGCTGCATGAAGTTGTCATAGAATCCGTAAGCCATTCTGACGAGTAGGTCATATGTAAGGGCTAAGCCATTCTATTATGGTGAGAGGATTGGTTCCTTCCATGTCAAATATGAGTGCTGAATCTGTAAGCCATTATGATGAGTAGGTCAGATGTAAGGACTGAGACATTTTGTCATGGTGAGAGGATTGGTTCCTTCCATGTTAGATATGAGTGTTGAGCCATTATGATATGACTGTAGGATTGGTTCCTACATGATCAGATATAAGGGCTATTGCCATTCTTGGAATGGAGCTGCATTGTGAGTTACCAAGAATACTTGGTCTAGGACTGAAGGCCATTCTGATATGACTGTAGGATGTGTTCCTACATGATCAGATGTGAGCGCATGTCCATTATAATATGATTGAGGGATGTGTTCCCACTTGATCAGATATAAGGGTTTTTTCCATTCTTGGAATGGAGCTACCTGGTGAGGTACCATGAGCCCTCAACCTGGGGTTGAGAGCCTTTCCATCATGGTTGCAGGATGTGTTCCCGCATGGGTGGATGTAAGTGCAGAGCCTTTCCATCATGGTTGCAGGATGTGTTCCCGCATGGGTGGATGTAAGTGCAGAGCCTTTCCATCATGGTTGCAGGATGTGTTCCCGCATGGGTGGATGTAAGTGCATAGCCCTTTCATCATGGTTGCAGGATGTGTTCCAGCATGGGTGAAAGTAAGTGCAGAGCCCTTTCATCATGGTTGCAGGATGTGTTCCGGCATGGGTGAATGTAAGTGCAGAGCCTTTCCATCATGGTTGCAATATGTGTTCCCGCATGGGTGGATGTAAGTGCAGAGATATTTCATCATTTGCAGGATGTGTTCCCACATGGGTGGAAGAGCAGAGCCTTTTTAGCATGGTTGTAGGATGTGTTCCCGCATGGCTAAATGTGAGTGTTTGTCCTTTCTGATGTGATTATAGGATTGGTTCCTACATAATTAGATGTGAGTGATAGGCATTTCATTCTGATGAGTAGGTCAGATGAAAGTGTTGGATAGGACATTCTGACTTGGTGTCAGATATAAGCGCTGAAGAAAGACCCACATGGAGGCTAGGCCAACAACCAGCATGAAAAAGGGCTAGCTCTGTAGAACTTCCTATGACGAGAAGAATCATGAGATAGCTCCCATGATGATCCAGTGATGATGATCTAGCAGTGATGATCCAGATCAAGTAATGATATAGATCCAGTAATGATGTCCAGTGATGATCCAGATCGAGTGATGATTTAGATCCAGTGATGATGATCCATATCCAGTAATGATGTCTAGTGATGATCCAGATCCAGTGATGATCTAGATTCAATGATGATGATCTAGATCCAGATGAAGATGACTTGAAGATGAAGATGACAAGAACTCAATAATGATCCAGATGATACAGAGAAGAAGACTTGTGCTGATAAATTTTGTCAAGAGAATACCTTCCTAGTTAAGAGGGAGTGTTGATGTATTTGTAACTTTAGAATGTATTCATCTGTATTTCTTATGTATTGTAACCCGATGTTTATTCTGGGATGTATTTGTAATGTAGTTGAGTCATTTCATACCCCTATGTTTATTACAGGAAGTTTCTATAATGTAAATAAGTCATGTCAAGTCATTATGGGTAACCCTCCTATTGGTCAAGGGTTAAATTCCCCACAGTTATGGGGCCCTAGGGTTATTAGATTGTCCTAGAGAATTCGACCCTAGGTGAGTCATTGTAAGCTATGGAAATAGTCCCCACCATTGTGTTAAGGATAAACCTCCTTGTTGGTCGGAGGAGGCAAAGTCCCCACAAGTTTTGGGGCACTAGGGTCATTAGACACTCCTAGAGATGTCGACTCTAGTAAGTAATTGTTAAGTGAGCCCGACATGTTGGAGTGGGTTACAACTAAACGAAAGAATATAAATAGAGAGTAAACCTCTCTATTTATGACACACACACTCACTCATTGGGGCGCATGAGTGAGATGAGAAGTTGTTGGGACAAGAGAGAGACTGCTACTGTTAGGAGATCATCTTTATGTTTTCAGGTTTTACTTTTGGTGCCGATTCTATCTCTGAGGAAGTTGCGTCATTTTCTCCTTTATGGTTTCCCCGAGGAAAATTATTTGTGTCTCTTGTCTCTTGTGTTTATTGTTGTGCATGTTATTCTCTGAGTTAAAGATCCTAACATCATAATGCTAGCTTAAATGATAAAATTCTAACAAATTTGAATGACCTCCTTGGGAATTTGAATTTCCTTGGCTTTCATGCTTCTAGCATGATCATTGTATTGTATTATTCATTTGATTATACAGAGCTACTACTTCCATTGCAGCACCATTTTGCCAATTTTGTCATTATCTATCTGTATTCTTTGTGAGACTATGTTTTCAGTTCCTAGACCACTGTGACAAATTAATATGGTATCAGAACTCACAGTGGAATGAAGCTCAAATCTCTTAAAAACAAGGTTTTTGATAGATCTTGCATGAAAACTTGACCAATAGCTCAAAAATTTAGCATTGCACCAGAAGCAAAGGCTTACCACTTAATACCCCAAGTAAGGAAATTATTGATCAAGCTTGCTTGATTGACTATGCTAGGTGTGATGAAAGGATAAAATGTGCAGGCTATCTGACCATACGGTGCCTCTTTTTTGTGATTTTCAGGGTTTTAACAGGTGAAATCATTCGCTCCAGTGGATTCAGATGGCTTCTTCCGTAGAACTCTTGACTCTGTTCAATTTCCACCCATGGAAAGGAGACATGGAAATCCAGCTACATTCCAGAGGACTCTATAGGGTCACTATGGACACTAAAGAAGAGCCTGCTTTTGTGACAAACAAAGCTAGATTCTTGAACAAGTAAGATGAATCATTCAGATTCGTGTGCCTCTCTATTTCCCAAGATCTTATTTTCCATCTTTTGGTGTTAACACCCAAAAAGTGTTCACTACCTCATCTACCCCACTACATTTGTCCATTTTCCTACCATATTTCCTTGAAAAACCTGAAAATCCCACTAAAAAGCCTCCAAAAGGCCTAAAATGCCTCCAAAAGGCCATAAAACCACCAAAAAGCCTCCAAAAGGCCATAAGACCATCAAGAAATCCTTTTTTCCTCCAAAAATATCCAAAATTCCTCTAAAATAGCAAAAATCCCTAAAAAGGGAAGAAAAAATATAAAATAATGAGGAAAAGGAGGAAAAAACCCTATACAGCTGCCCTAAACCATATGGTTTCCAAAACCATGGGCCAGTACTCCACCACTGAAAAACTATAAATAGGTGATGGAGACCCCTTATTTCACATCCACAATCATAAGCACCCTTACTCTGCCAAAATAGCTCTTGAAACCCTAGCTCACCCTTGAGCTACTTTCACCTTGAGAGCCCCTTTTGGCCCATTTCCACCATTGGAGAAAGAGAAGGAGCAAGTTGGAGCTTGGAGCAACCCTCTTGGACCACTGCAAAGGGCTTCACCAACCTTCACATCGGAGGTAATACTAATATAAAAACCGTTTCTTGCATCTTGTTTTTCTGTTTCATACATTTGTTTAAGTAGTTTACATTTCTGTTTTAGCATTTTTACTTCACCTTTACTGAACTGCTACTAAGGAGACCCTTCTCCTTAGTAGGCGCTCATTCGCACAAGCTAGGGGTAAAACCCTAGCAATATTTTTGGCGACTCCGCTGCTTGTTTAAGTTTTCTGCAATAATTTCCAGTTTTTTCCTTTCAGCTATCCCTTTGGGCCGCCGTAAACCGCATCTTTTCCCTCTAAAGTCGCGTCCCAATCGCGTCTTTCAGGCCTTTACCTGCGATCCGACCGTGGATCTCAGACTGTTTCCAGCGCCCTGCCTACGGATTCAAGTCTGTTACCTACGATCCGACCGCGGCTAATCAGCCTGTTTGCTGCGATCTGACTGTGCCTGGCGACCATTTTCCCGCATCCCGAGCGCGACTTTCAGCCACTTAGCTGCGACCCGACCGCGTCTGTTTTCCATTTTCCTGCGGTTCGACTGCTTCTGTCGGCCAAAAATCCGTGACCTATCCACGCCTGTTTCCCTCAAACCTGCGGTCCGACCGCCCGATTTCGCCACAGACCCGCGGTCCTGTTTTTGAACCCAGCCCCTTTGCTGCAATATTTTCTGCATATGCACAGCCATCTGTTCTACCTACAACCCTACTCCCCTTCAGCCTTTTCTGCAACATCATTGTTGTTCCCTTTTACAGAATCTATATGAAATTTCAGCATTTTTCAGAAAATTTTGCATGTTAAAGTTGTGACTTCAGTATTATTGTTAGTTAGAAGGTTTCCCCTTTGTGTGGCACTTTTATTTTGGGTTCATCACCTCACGAGCACACACTCTGTCACCTAATTCAAGTGAGCCTTAAAAAACTACTTAACTCAACCAATATTCTAACCCCACTTGGGGAACACAAAAGAATCTTTGTAGTTAGGTAGGATCGGGGGGATAGGCTTCCAATAACACCCCTCGGTTACTTACACTTGAGACATAGCTGTTGTCCAATTAGGGAACCAAAATCCCCTAGTACTTTTTGGCACGGTCACAACCAGTTTACCAGAGGGCCTCTCCCTTAGGAGGGTTGAAGTCGTGAGATTGGTTCTGGAGGCCTGAGTGGAATACCGCACTCCATTCAGTAACTGAAGGGCTACCTTTCGCAGTTCTCGGGATATCCATGTATTGGGGTATTGCGGTAAAAGGACCAAACGGCAGATTCACCTTTCTGGACGTGTCATGAACGGGGTATCTTAGTTGCCATTCTTCTAGGATTGACTTCTCGGTGTCCCTCCCGGTAGGGGGATATCTTAGCCCCTTGGATTTCTTATTCATATTGTCTGTCTTGGATTTCATCACCTTGTAGAGGATATGTCTAGTTGAGTCATAATACTTTTAATTAGGTTTTTGCATGCTCCCTTACCTCCTTTTGGTCTAGTGAGTCCACCCTTTTTTATTTTTAGGAAACCCGCTACTTGTTGGTATTCTGACCATTTCTATTGACACTCCACCTATTGTAGCACAGCTGTTACATTGGGTGTTTTGAGTTGGTTGTTGGCCTGAGTGCCCTATTTTCGAGCTCTCCTTCTGCACACTCGGTTGCATTAGGATTTTTGAGCTGTTTTTTACCCACCACAACCCACAGATATTTGACACCATCTGTCACCATTGAGTCTCTGAGACATTCTCGATGCCTCAAGGGTGAACCCCCACAGCACGGTTCACTTGACACCACCCATCATCGACACAGATCATCTTCACTTGATACCACTTATCATAGATCTCGAGCCTTGTCACTTGACTCCACTCGTCAGCGGCATCGAACTCCGTCAGCAGATAGTGATGCTCCTTATTTTACCTCTGATTCTGAGCTAGAGTCTAAGAACCCCATTTACACTGCCCCTACTAGTCCCATGGCTGGCGTGACTTCCACTCCCATCTTGGTAGAGATCGTTGGTGGCACATCCACCACTACACCAGTTACCACACCTGCCTTGGGTATGCCCTCCATGGGGCTCCCATCTACCGTTCCCCTCACGGCACCTATTCCCGCATCGGGAATACCTATTCCCACTCCATCAGTGGCTCACACTACCCATGGTGGTGAAGGACCGTCCTATACCACCTTAGTTCCCCCACTTGGGGGAAACCTCCCTAACACTACCCCTCCACTTGGGGGCATTGGCCCCAACTTGGTCCCACCCACTACTGTGTCACATCCTTCTTCCAGTCTGCCATTCATGGCTAGCCTCAACCTGCCTGACCTAGCCATATTGACCAACGACCCTATCCGACACGGACTTGCGTGGCCTCCCATGCCCACCAAGCTCCCCTCTGACATCCCCAAGTTTGAGGGTAAGGCAGGTGAGGACCCACAAAACCACATTATGTCCTTCCATCTATGGTGTTCCTCCAACCCCATAGTGGACGACTCTATCCACCTCCATCTCTTACAGCGCACCTTCACTGGCTCTGCAGCCAAGTGGTATATCGAGCAACCCCATGGAACCCATGCCACCTTTGCTTCCCTTGCCTCAACCTTCCTGCAGTTCTTCCAGTTACCTGTTCGCTATGATGCGGGCGTTGAGATCCTCCTATCATGCAGACAAAACACAGCTACCCACATCACGGACCACATTCATGAGTGGCATCGACACCGTAGCTTATGCAAGATCAAATTAGACGACCGTATATTCCTAGATTGGTTCCTCAAATCCCTTCTTCCTGTCATTGCTAAGGATGTGGCATCCGAAAGACCCCAGTATGAAGAAGAGGCCATCCTTAAGGCCCAACAATTCGACCTCATTTACGCCCAGTCGGGTTATCTCTATACCATTATACCTAACGCCCCTCGCAGCGATTCCTCCCAGCACGATGCGCCGGGGGCATCCCACGCTACTGACGGCATCATTGGCCGTGTCTCTTCGCATCCTCAACCATTTTCCATAGCACGTCCTACCCCTGGCCCTGACCTTTCGCAGGCTACCTCACAGTCTGGAGCAACCAACTCATATGCTCCCATGACACATCACCACCATTCCCATGGACCCTCATGTCCACCTCAGTGTTTCAGTCATGCAACTCCCGCTTACGCCCCCCCCGGTCGTACCTCAGCCCTACTACCACCAGCAGGTTGCACCAGCTCCTGCGCCTTCACAAGCTGAACGCGCTTATTACCCGCCACAGGCAGCCCCTGCGGCAAACCCACAACCCACTCCGCAGCCCTATCAGCAACCCCCTCAAGTGGCTGCCCCTACGCAGCCTCCACCTACATATCATCCACCGCAACCTGCTCCAGCACCTCCACAACCTCAGAATCCACCTACTGCCCAAGGGCAAGTTTACGCCCAACAAAACCCGCAGCAAAACCAGAACAACCAACGCAACCAGGGCCAACAAAACCGCGGTAGGGGCCGAAATCGTGGAAACAACCAACCTACAGACCAAGCTGGTCAACCCCCTAATCCCCTCGGTAACAATAATGCGGCCCCCGCCAACCAAAACCCTGATCGCGCACCCAAGCAGGCTAAAAACCCCAATTTGCGAACCAACCATCCTTGTTCTATTTGCAAGGTCTATGGCCACTACACACATACTTCCCCACACTTGGAGCGAGCTCAGAAACTTTGGGTTGATGATGCTCACCGCCAAGGGCAGGCGGCTCCTCAAGCACCACCCAACCCCCCACAACCTCAGCAGCCACCTTTGGTGCTGCAAAACCGCTTACCAAACCAACGCATAGTGAACACTCAACTGTTGGCTCCCCCTCAAGCCAACGTGCCAACCCAACAATAAATCACTTACGCTGCTCCTGATCAACCCATGTTTGACTCGAGTACCCACCACTTGTTGATGATGTCCTCCGATGAGGTCAACCTCCAAACCCGGCGGAACCAATATGGCTCCACCCCTGAAGCCCCTCCCATCGATAAACCCATTAACACTCATCCCACTGATCAGGCGTTACGTATACCTCCACCTCCACTAGATGGCATTCCCAAAGCACCTCGTTTCCCACTTCACCGTATCAACAATAACCCCAATGCACGGGCTGCGTCAAACTACAACATTGTCGATGACTTAGCCCAATCTCCCACAGCCATGTCTGTGTTAGAAGTCTTAAAAAAATGCCCTTCACAGCGCAATACTTTACTCTCATCCATTGGGGCTATTGACCCAAATGATTCAAATTTAATGGCATTTGATTTGGACCAATCCGAACCCCGCATGCCTTCCACTTTAGCGTTCCAATTTTCTGTTTCCGTTCGGAATTTTTTCATCCATCGATGTATTATTGATGAAGGTGCCTCTACATGTGTCATGTCCACCTTCATCTAGCAGAAATTGGGATCCCCCCCTCTCCAGCAGTCCACTACTGCGTTATGAGCCTACGACGGCCGTTCGGCTCAACCACAAGGCCTATTAACTAACATCCCCGTCCAGCTGGCTGGCAAAACCATCCTCATCGACATCGAGGTTATTAATGCACAGCTTGATTATAACCTTTTACTTGGCCGCAGCTACATGTACGCCATGCGGGCGGTTGCTTCTTCCGTTTTTCGTACCATGATGTTCCCCCATGAGGGACACGTGGTCAAGGTCGACCAACTCACCTACTATGATCCCAATGCCCCCGCAGCACCCAAAAATGTTCTCCCCATGGTTGAACAACCTGTTTCGGGTACCACCACCTCACTTGTTTCCTCTATGGGGCCCAGAGTTTACTCAGACGCGCCAATGACCTCGACCTTCCAATCTATTCCACCCCCATCACCCGCCACTGATGTGTCTGACCTATGTACCCTGTCCCATAGCACGCAAACTCCTCCTAATCAACCACCCTTGTTGCCTAAACCCCCTTTGGTACCTAGTAACATTGGTGTTACACCCATCCATACCATTCCTTTCGTCATCCCTCCCTTAGGAGTAGTTAGCGCCCCAGTCATGGCTACCCTTAGCCTCCCTGGGTTAACCTTAGGATTACCCGTTTGGTATCTTTCACCTCCTGTTCCCCCGCCGACACCAGATGTCGTCCTACAACCGGTGCAACCCATTGTCACTACTAGTCAACCACCTCCCGGTGTCGCTACCCCATCGTCCTCCACAAACCCCCCCCTCCTCTTACCAAACCAACTGGGGGCAGAGGCCCCCAACCTTACTCTGCTGTCCCACCTCCCAAGATAGTCAAAAACACCCCTGTGTTTCGTGCTCCTCCCAAATTCTAGCTGTGCAATGAGTTGAGCCATGCGACTCACCAATGTCCTCAGTTACCGGCAGTACAGGCACACATGCAACTGCTTGACGACGACCCCAGTATACCGGTTGTCCACCTTGATCCAACCCCTAAACCTCACGACAAACCCCTGCGCACTAACCACTCCTGTGCCATATGCGGTGTTTACGGGCATTAGACAAATCACTGTCCTGATCTCCCCAAGTACAGAGCAGCTCTCTATGAGATGAACAATCTGGATCTTGAGACGGCACCACCCACCATTGAGGAGATCCACCCCCTGGTCTCTTCCCCTTCCGGAGAGGTTAATACCATTTATATGATCTCTTTCGCCACTACTCCCTCGTCAATTGATTTGACGACACAAACTTTTCGTACTGATGAGGAAATCCTTGAGGCTCTCACTGCCCCAGAGTATCCCTGGGATGACATGCACCATCGTTCCTACTTCCTCCCAGATGAATCCTCCTCTAACACTGCTACCCAATTTGCAGTTGAATCCAAAGACTTCCTTCCCCCCAAGGTCGACTGGATCAAGGACCCTATTCCTGCTCCTTATGCCTTCGAGGAGGGTAACATGGCCAACATCTCACCTGTCATCCAAATTGATATCGCTTCCCCAGGAAGCACCCCCGAACTCATTACTTTAGGAGCCTCTTGCAGTGAGAAAGAGATTGAGGAATACAACAAACTCTTCAAATAATTTTGTGATGTCTTTGCCTGGTCCTATACCGAAATGCCTAGTCTTAACCCTGCCATTATAGAGCACCACATTGACACATGGCCTGATGTACCCCCGTTCATCAGAAACAGCGTCCCATTAATCCCTCAAAACTCCCAGCTGTCAAAGCCGAGATTGAGAAACTTCGCACGGCAGGATTCATTTATCCTATTGCCTATACCACCTGGGTTTCAAACCCTATTCCCGTTAACAAAAAACAAGGCACCCTTAGAGTATGCACTGACTTCCGAGATTTAAACCGCGCCTGTCCCAAAGACAATTTCCCCACGCCATTTATTGACCAGCTCATCGATGCGTGTGCGGGGCATGAAGTCCTCTCGTTCATGGACGGTTTTTCCGGATACAATCAGATCCGAATCCGAAAGGAAGACCAGTACAAAACTGCCTTTACTACCCTATGGGGCACCTTTTCCTATCGCGTCATGCCTTTTGGTCTAAAAAATGCTGGTGCCACATTCCAGCGGGCCATGACCTATTGCTTTCATGATTTGGTCCACATCCTGCTCGTTTACCTTGATGACCTTACAGCTCGTTCCCGGAAACGATCAGACCACCTTAACGACCTTCGACAAGTCTTTCTGCGTTGTCATAAATATCAGATCCGCTTGAACCCACACAAGTGTGTTTTTTGCGTTCCGGCAGGCCGACTGTTGGGTTTCATTGTTTCCCAGAAATGCATTACTGTTGATCCCCTGAAAGTCCAAGCCATCTTAGACCTTCCCTCTCCTCGCACGCTCCGACAACTCCAAAGTCTGCAAGCACGATCCAATTTCCTTCGACGCTTCGTTCCTGGCAACTCCAAAGTCTGCAAGGGCGAACTTTAGCAGTCCGAATAGCCCCAGCATCGATCGCACCCAGCGGTCCTCTCGGACGACGGCCATGACCTCATCTAGTATCTCCCGCTCTCTCCATAGAACCTATGGCATCCTTTCAATCATGCAAAGTAGACTCATCAGCCCCATGTCGAACAAATAGTCCTTCCCCACCCCCCCGAAAAACCTTAATAGCTCGGTCCAAAACCGCGGCTTTAGGGCTCCCTGCCGCGGTTTCCGACCGCGACTGTCAGGCCTACAGTCGCGGTCCTTAACCACAGCTGTCAAGCCCATAGTCATAGTCCCCAACCGCGTGTTCCCCCAAGGAACCCGCGGTCCGCGACCGCGGCTCCGAACCCCTAACCCGCGGTCCACCCCACGTGGACCGTACAAGTAGTACCCTGGGACCCACTACCCACCCCCCAAACCCAATGACAAAGCAGGTATGAGTTTGACGGAATACTTGTCTCTCCCGGATCTGCAATCGGCCGGTCGGATCGTCCAGAAATGCCACCTCAGCTCTGGTCCACTCTGATCACTAGTCAAAGTCAAATAGTACAAATGACACTTGTCATGTTGGGCCCACTTACTATTTATAGTCCAATGACCTTTTTTTTTTTTGGCCATTCTGAACCCATACGGAGTCCGTTTTCCGAACCGTTTCTACCATTGGAATTAGCACGACGAAACCATCACGATGGTCACTTCGTTGCATTATTTTTGCTACGTCATTTTTTGCACACTTTTTAGACACCATTAGCCACCTCGGTTTGCGTGCCCCTTCAGCCGTTCTCCTTTTATATCGACGGATTCATTTTTTCGAGCTCGTGATGATGCTTGAGATCATTTCTCGCTCTCACATGATACAATTTCAACATTGTGTCCCGACACCTTGCTGCCTCGATTTGCGCACCACATCGGCTGCCATCAGATTGTTCCACACTTTTTACATGAGCCCTTCACTCCTGTCATATTGCAAATGTTTCGTTATTTTTCCACCATTCATTCACCCCGCAAGGAGGCCCACCAGTGTTTCCCCTCACCCTTGTTCCTGGTCATCATAAATGTTCCTTAATTGAACACTTCCTCCTTGCCTGGCCATTCATTATGTTCGGTATACTTTTATTCCATTACTTCAGAGTCTTCTTATTGCTTTCAGACTCCTTAAAATTGAAAGCAACCATGAGCATGAACTGTCCTGGGCTCGTAAAATCCGCACGACAGTACCATTCCATCACTTCAGAGTCTTCTTATTGCTTTCAGACTCCTTAAAATTGAAAGCAACCACGAGCATGGACTGTCCTGGGCTCGTAAAATCCACACGACAGTACCATTTCATTCCTTCAGAGTCTTCTTATTGCTTTCAGGCTCCCTAAAATTGAAAGCAACCACGAGCATGAACTGTCCTGGGCTCGTAAAATCCACACGACAGTACCATTTCATTACTTTCAAGTCTTCTTATTGCTTTCAGACTCCCTAAAATTGAAAGCAACCATGAGCATGAACTGTCCTGGGCTCGTATAAATCCACATGACAGTACCATTTTTTATACACACTTCTTCTAGTTCCCTAACCCATGAAGAAGTCCACCCATGCCTCTTGGCGCTATGATCGATCCTCTCCAATTGGGTCGCCTTTGTTCAAAGTATTCTACAGTCTCCTGCCATTTTACCACAGCTTGAGTCTCCCTCAGCCCAGTTACCCTCCCAGATCCAATACAGCTATGACCCCCTTACCACCAGTTAGTTTCATATGCTGCCCGATCCTCCCCGCCATCATACTCTGAACAAAGGAAGTTTGAGTCCCCCACTCTACTTGCCCAGTTATTCCCCCCAGTTTATCAATCCTGCCATCGGTACTATCACATTTCAGTTTTCCACCTCGCGCTCCTGTCAAGGAAACATCATTGCCTTGATAGTTGCAGGTCTCCCTCTGTCGACGACAGCCCCTCTATTCCAGAGGATAGACCCAGAGGCCCCTGCGCCTTGGACCCATCACCATATGTGGTGAGTGCCTATGGACCATTTTGGGAGGAGTCATCATTGCCTCTCCGAATGGTTGTTTCTCACATGCTCGACTTCAGCACTTTTGATCGCATCGTTGAGAATCGCGCAGGATTTATATCCCTTCCATTATTTGTCGAAGACCCCGGATTTCCCCCGACTCTAGCACATTGGTGAGTCACTTTGGAACACCCAGTTATATGTTCCCGTGGATGTTCGGGCTGCGTTGGTGATTGTATTCGGAAGCCATTACGTTCCGTGCTTCCTTGAGTACCCAGTTCAGTTCCAGTTCAGTGTACCATTGCGAGTGTGACCCTTGTCACTCTGATCCAACATCTCATCAGTTCCTTTGGTACCACATTCAGTAGCACTGCTTTCATTCTAGTGTATCCATTTTTCAGCTCAGACATGATCAGCCCGGCAGTATGTCCCAGCTTTGCGTCCCTTCTGGACCCTTATGATATACACAGTGGTTTTTTATGTATCCTACGGGTCCCTCTTTTTGGGCCTCACAGTTATGTTTATGTATCTTGATACGAGCATGGGTATGCCTGCCTCGTCCATATATTGAGATTCTTCCTCATTCAGTATTTGAGGCCATGTATATGTCAGGACCCCATTGTTATTATTATGTTATATCCTGATATGAGCATGGGAATTCCCACCTCATCCATATGATCAGATGATTCCTCATCCATTATTGAGTTTATGTACTTTTAGTTCTTGCAGTTGGTTCAGGATTGTTGTTCCAGGCTTCAGTTTGTTTCTTCTCTTCTCCACACCCCAGGAAAACCATATATGACTTATGATGTCCATCGGCCATACGATGAGCTCCTGCCCTCGCACATCAGGGGGCAATCTGTTAACACCCAAAAAGTGTTCACTACCTCATCTACCCCACTACATGGCTCATTTGTCCATTTTCCTACCATATTTCCTTGAAAAACCTGAAAATCCCACTAAAAAGCCTCCAAAAGGCCTCAAATGCCTCCAAAAGGCCATAAAACCACCAAAAAGCCTCCAAAAGGCCATAAAACCATCAAGAAAGCCTTTTTTCCTCCAAAAATATCCAGAATTCCTCTAAAATATCAAAAATCCCTAAAAAGGGAAGAAAAAATATAAAATAATGAGGAAAAGGAGGAAAAAACCCTATACAGCTACCCTAAACCATATGGTTTCCAAAACCATGGGCCAGCACTCCACCACTGAAAAACTATAAATAGGTGATGGAGACCCCTTATTTCACATCCACAATCATAAGCACCCTTACTCTGCCAAAATAGCTCTTGAAACCCTAGCTTACCCTTGAGCTACTTTCACCTTGAGAGCCCCTTTTGGCCCATTTCCACCATTGGAGAAAGAGAAGGAGCAAGTTGGAGCTCGGAGAAACCCTCTTGGACCACTGCAAAGGGCTTCACCAACCTTCCCATCGGAGGTAATACTAATATAAAAACCATTTCTTGCATCTTGTTTTTCTGTTTCATACATTTGTTTAAGTAGTTTACATTTCTGTTTTAGCATTTTTACTTCACCTTTACTGAACTGCTACTAAGGAGAACCTTCTCCTTAGTAGGCGCTCATTCGTACAAGCTAGGGGTAAAACCCTAGAAACATTTGGGATTGAAGACTCGAAAGGAAATATGGGACAAATTGGAAACCCTGTATGGAAAGAAAGATTATTTGAGAGTATACTAGCTTGAGAATGAATTGATGTCTCTCTAGCCTTCCAACTTCAGTACCTTGAATGACTTTTTCACAAAGTTCAAGCACATTATCTTACTATTGAAGCAATGCAAAGTGGAGAAGGAGGATGATTAGCTCATCCTCGCCATACTCTCCAAACTTGGAGTTGATTATTTGGTTTTTGTCTCTGCGTTCCGTGCGGGGAATCTCACAACCCCTGGATGGAAGATGCCTTCACTCAATGCCTTCATTGAGTCCCTAACAAGTGAACATGATAATCTTGTTCAGATGGGGATCATCAGATCCTCCCGTGATCAATCCCTCCATGTCTTGGGGCCCAAATATCTGAAGGGTAAAGGAAAGTAGTAGAAGAACCCAAAAACTAAATTCAAATATCCTAATCCTAAAGTTGAAAACCAGCAGCATGATGAGTCTTTCGGCTCAAAAAAGAACAAAGGAAAAGGGCATCATGGAAAGCAAATATTCAAGTGTTCATACTGCGGGCAGGGCTTCCACCCTGAACATGCCTACATGAAGAAGAAACTTGATGAAGTTGCCTCTCTCCTTGAGATAAATCACATCAATATTTCAAAAAGCTTTCGGAGGAGAGATCAGCAAGATCAAGAACTACAACATGAAAGAGGTCATGCCCTCATGGAAATCACTTTGAAGTCCAAAGCACTCTTGATAGATTCTGGAGCTTCGAACCACATGATGGTTGAAAGAGACTCCTTCTCATCTTTGGAGACTGGAAAATCCATCCCCATCCACAAGGGAGATGACTCCACCATCAGTTCAAAAGGACAAGGTACTGTTGATCTTGAGAATGACTATTTTTCAAATGTTTTGTATGTAGCGTATCTAGCATCAAACCTCCTGAGTGTTGATTAAATGACACATACGGGAGTGCCCAAGAGAGTATCGTTCAGCCCGAATGATGTAGAGATCATGGAACTTGCATCTGGGAAACTTGTTGTAGAAGGCCTTGCAAACCATCATGCAAAAGCCTATGAGTTTTCCCATTTTGTGGCAGATGCAAACCCCACCGCACTACTGAATCATGGAAATGAAGTTATTAGACTATAGAATGAGAAGTTCGGCCATCTCAACTTCAAATACTTGCAGAAATTACAGAAAATCTCCATGGTTTAAGGCCTCCTGATCATCAAAGCAACCACTGGAATTTGCAAGGGCTGTGTTGTTGGAAAGCACCCTGAGCACAAGTTCGATCGGGGGAAGGCAAGTCGAGCTACATGCATCTTGGAACTAATATATTATGATATTAGTGGTCCCATTCCTATCACATCCATGTATGGTTAAAGGTATGTTCTGACTTTTATTGATGATTTTTCCAGGTACACATGGGTCTTCTTTATCAAAAATAAGTCTAAAGTCTGTGAAAAATTCACTGAATTGAAGGCCTTGCTTAAGAATGCATCTGGCCAAAAGATCAATACCTTGAGATCTGATAATGGAAAGGAGTATGTCAGTAATGATTTGCTGCACATATGCTCCCAAAGTGGTATTACATTCCAGTATTCAATTCCATACACTCCCTAGTAGAACGGTGTAGCGGAAAGGAAGAATCGGTCTCTCAAGGAGATGACCACCTGTATGTTGGAATAAAAGAAGTTGGCTGCAAATTTGTGGGCTGAAGCCATGCATGCTATAGCATACATTCAGAATAGAGTGCCACACTCATATTTGAAAGGGAATACCCCTTTCTAATCATACTTCGTACATAAGTCGAATATGTCGAACCTGCGGATGTTTGGGTCCATTGCATGGGCCCGAATTCCACTTGATAAAAGGAGGGATTTGAAACCGCAAAGCATAGAATGTCTGTTTATTGGGTATATGATGAATCAAAAGGTTTCAAGCTGCTGGATATCAAAACAAAATATATCATCATCGAAAGGAGTGTCAAGTTCGATGAGCCTCTTCAGGATGTGGAACTAGTGAAGGAGAAAACTATTGAATTTACTTCCTATTCTACTGAATATTTGGATGATGAAATTGAGGGTGATGAACCTGATTTGGCTCCCATGATTTCTGATATCATTGTATAGAAAACATCAGATTCTAAATCAGAACCTGAAGTACAAAATCATCTCCCAACATGGGCCCGACAGACACTCTCCTCCGTAGGAGATAACATTGGAAATCCAGATGATCCAAGGAGAACCCGATCTGATTTCCAAAGAGCAGGTATTGCACTCTCTTTTCCTGATTATTTGCGGTCCGAATATTGCTATTTGATGATAATTTCAGACCCAAATTCCTAATACCATGCTCGGAAGGATTTGAGATGGCAAGTTGCAATCGATGAAGAGATGAATTCTCTTCAGAAAAACACTACTTGGGAGCTAGTTTCTCTTCCTCTAGGAAGGAAATTGGTTCAATGCAAGTCTGTGTTCCAGACTAATGTTGCTGCAGATGGAAGCAACTAAAAATATAAGACAAGTTTGGTGGAAAAAGGTTTCTCCCAGGTCCAAGGTGTGGACTTGATACTTTTGCACCGGTTGCAAAACTGGACTCCATCCGTCTAGTCTTGGCAATTTCAGCATCTAAGCACTGGGAAGTGCATCATATGGATGTTAAGTCAGCCTTTATACTTGGATATATTCATGAGGAGATATACATGAAGCATCCTGATGGCTACATCTCTGATCCATATTTGGTTTTCAAGCTAATGAAGTCACTATACGGGTTAAAACATGCCCCAAGAGAGTGGTATTCCAAGATGGATGCCTTCCTTCTCTCGCAAAACTTCCAAAGGTGTAGATAAGATCCAAATATGTATATAAATCAGTCTAGTTTTCATTTGATTATTATTTTTTTATATGTTGATGACTTACTGATCATAGGTATCACAATTGCTTCTATTTCAGTCATCAAAACTGCTCTCCACAATGCATTTGAAATGAGCAATTTGGGGCTCTTAAAACAATTTTTGGGGCTCGAAATTGAGCAAAATTATCATGGGATAATGGTCACTTAGTAAAAATACATATCAGACCTAGTATTAAAGTTTAACATGGCTGAATTTATGCCTAAACCATTCCCTTTCCTTTCAGGGATCAGCCTTGAAGAAGGAAAAAGCACACCTCCCATGGACTGCACTATTTATCGACAGCTGATTGGTAGCTTGTTGTACNTATATTATGCCATGAATTTTGTATCAATATACATGCAGCATCCCCATGATATTCATTGGAAGGAAGCCAAGAGGATCCTCCAGTACATTTGGGGAACCAGAACCTATGGAATTCACTATGCTGCAAACTATAAGCTACAGCTGGTTGGATACATAGATTCCGATTGGGCAGGTGATTCTATTGATCAAAATTCTACTTTCAGATATGTCTTCATGTTTGGTTATGGACCCATTTGCTGGTCTAGAAAAAAGCAGGCTGCCATAGCATTGTCTTCAGCAGAGACCAAGTATCAAGGAGTGGTGAATGCTTGCATCCAAGTTGTTTGGTTGCAAGGCATTCTTTCAGAGTTTGATCATGGTAGTACTTTGTCCACTGTCCTATTTATTGATAATGAAAGTGCTATTAAGATATCCATATATCCAGTTACCAGGAAGAGGACCAAGAATGTAGAGATACATATGCACTATATCAGGGAGCTAGTGCATGATAGGACCATCATTCTGCAATATTGCCCGACCGATGAGCATAATACAGGCATATTCACCAAGATCTTTTCATAAAATAAGTTCACTTACCTTCATTCACTGTTGGGGGTGAGTTCATCAGGGTGATCCAACTATTTTCAATGTTTAGCTTGAGGGGGAGGGTTTCCCACTGGTTTTTCCCTCTTTTCCTCACTTAGTTTGTTTTTTAGCATTGTTTGGGTTTCAGTATTGTACAGGGTGACCTATGGCCTTAGTTTCCAAGGCCCTATAATTCTTATGCACTTTATGTTTTCTACTCCTCCTGAGTATAGCTTAAGGGGGGGTGTTGGAGGAATTTACCACCATACACACTCATTTTGGTCAATTTGTCCTAGTTAAACCACTATCCTAAGTTTTATTGACTTAATTGACATTAGAAAAGCACTATATGACATCAACATGAGCACACCCACACCTACCTTTAGTCAAGGAGGGTAACTTAGCCTTCTCCTATATTCAGGGAGGCTAACTGGAGCACTCTGGGGGTGATCTGAGTGTCATAAATACACTTTATTGCTAACTGATGGTTAAAATCAGTTAAAGAGGGCAGTGAAGGCACCTCCCTTCATTAAATTTATTATTTAATGATTATTTAATGAACTGGAGTCAATAGGGGTGCCTCCAACCACTTCTGATGGACAGTTACACTTCAGTTAACCTCATCAGGGTTCATTGGAGTCATTGATGCACTACCACTTGTTGGTTGGCCTGTAGTGACATGTCTCTAAGCTAATTTCAGTTAGACTCAGTCATTTATTGCACTTCAACTTCAGTTAGGGCTCAGTTGAGTCCATTAGGGATTTAATCAGTGGTTAACTTGAGTGTTGACTGTGGCTTACATTTAGTTAAGCTACACTCACTCATTCAATTCGAATGAGCTCCTTGGGAATTCGAATTGCCTTGGAATTATTACTTCTAGCATGATCATTATATTGTATTATTCATTATTCATTTGATTATACAAATATTGTACTTCCATTGCAGCACCATTTTTCCAATTTTATGATTATCTGTCTGTATTCTTTGTGAGACTGTGTTTTCAATTCCTAGACCACTATCACAAATTAATAAAAACGTATGAGCAGGAATGGTGTAACTTCTTTTGGAAGGTAATGAAATGGTCAATTCTATAGATGGTGATTGAATTTGATACCTTCCATTTCAACAAGGGTGAAATGACACTCCTTCCCTTATTTCTCGAACACTTTCCCATACCTACAAGTATTTGGACAGATATTTCGATGGATATAATTGAATGGATACCTAAATTTGGAGGGAACAATGTAATCTTGGTTGTGGCTGATTTCATCTCCAAATATAGTCATTTTTGTCCTCTCGGCCATCCATATACCATCTCCTCAGTCACCCAAATGTTCATGGACCAAATCTTTTGTCTTCATGGAATCCCTTCCTCCATTGTCTCAGACCATGACGCAGCTTTTATAAGCCATTTTTGCACATAACTATTTCGCCACATTGCGACCAAACTGAATATGAGTTCAGGATATCACCCACAAACAGATGGTCAAACTAAAGTTATCAACAAATTTTTGGAAACTTATCTTCCTTGATTCACCTCTGAACAACAGCATAAATGGGAAAGGTGGCTCCCTCTCGCTAAATGTGGTATAATACTTCCTACTATATGGCATCTAAAATAACTCCATATGAAGTAGTTTATGGTCAAGCACCACTAGTACTCCTTCCATGCACCCTCAATAGTTCATCAGTTCAGGAATTTTACACAGTTCTATGAAACCAAGAGCAGATTCTTCACATTTTGAAGGACACTCTTGACATGGAAAAAACCAAATGAAACAACAAGTTGATTAACACCCTTATGAGTGCACTTTTCAAGTCATTGATATGGTTTTTCTTTGTCTATATCCTTACAAGCAATCCTCCTTGAAACTCAAAGGGCGTCATAATTTCACTCCAAATTTCTATCGGCCATTTAAGGTTCTTCAAAAGATTGATTTTGTTTCTTATAAGTTGGAACTTCCTCCTTCTTCTCGCATTCACCCAGTATTTCATGTTGCTTGTCTTAAGAAATTTATTGGCAGCAACATTAGATAACAAAGTGTTTTACAAGAACTAGATAATGAAGGATCAATCATTTTGGAGCTGGACTCCATCCTCAATAAGTGCACTCGTCAGCTTCACTCTCGATCCATCATAGAGGTATTAATTTAGTGGCACGGCATGTAACCATAGGATGCTACATGGGTACCACTCCTTCACATTCAACAACAATTTCCACATCTAAGGCTTTAAGTACAAATATTTTCTAAGACAAAAGGGATGTTAGGAACCTGTGTCAACCCTTCTCTTTACTTTGTTAGTATATTGTTGTTGGATGCATATGCTTTGTAAGTCATCCCATGAGTGTATTGTATTATCCCACATTCATAGGGAGTAATAGTTGTTTAGATTATACTTATTGTATAAGTACGTGTTGAATCCAATGAAGGAATCCATGAGTTTTTTGTATTGAGCTTGCTCAAAGGAGGCTTCCCCCTCAAAGGGGCCTGCGATCAATAAAATTCCTTCTGTGCTCTATTATTTCTACTATATCATGCATTTTCATTATTTATTGGAGTTTTCTCACACTATATGTATATAGGATATGGATGAATGTTGTGTTAGCTAAACTATTTGCATGATTGTATGCCATATGTCTTTATTCATAATATTTTGTCATTATTAATATGTTTTGTAGATTACGAAATGTTTCTAATCATGCAACTGAATTTGACTTGTAGGAAAGATCATGTGCAGCCCTACAAGATAAGAGTGATAAAGAACAAGTTGTTGATGTGTTGACTAAGCCTCTGTCTGGAATAAATTTTGGCTACTTTCAAGACAAGCTTGGTATAGTCTTAAAGGACCTCCCTCATAAGAGGTACTGATGATGATGATGTGGTTTCCTTTTGCAGTGGTGTGGTAGCTCCTTCTTGGACTAGTATGCCATCCTGATAAGGCGAGGTTGATCCCATTAGGGTTGGCATATCATTCCTGAAAAGGCATCGTTGATCCCATTGGGATTGGTATGTCTGGCTAGGATTGGTTGGTCTGAAAGGACTAATAATCCAAACAATGTATGTTTGGCCCCTAGGTATATCAATATGTCTAGATAGGCTTGTTTGGTCCGAAAGGATTAGTAATCCAACGAAGGACCATTGGATCTACCAGAGTGCCCACCATGATTTTTCTTTAGAAGATGATGATGATGATGTTCCAGCATTTAGTTTTTAATGATGATGATGTTGTTCCAACATTATTTTGTTGTTGATGATGATTTTGTTCCAACATTCATTTGTTGTTGATGATGATGTTCCAACATTCATTTGCTGCTGATGATGATGTTGTTCCAACATTCATTTTCTAATGATGATGATATTGTTCCAGCATTCGTTTGTTGTTGATGATGATGGTGTTCCATCATTCACATGTGGATGATGTTACAACATTTACATGATGATGATGATGTCCCTGTATTTACTGATGATAATGATAATGATGTTCTAGTATTTACACACTGATGTTGCCACAAAAGATGATGATGATGTTCCAGTATTCACATATAGATGTTGCAGATGATGATGATGATGATTTTCTATTATTTACACACTGATGTTGTCATAGATGATGATGATGATGTTCCAGTATTCGCATATTGATTTTGCAAATGATGATGATGCACCAATATTCATATGTTGATGTTGCAGATGATGATGATATTCCAGTATTCACATACAGATGTTACAGATGATGATGATGTACTAGTGTTCACATACCGCTGTTATAGATGGTGATGATGTTCTAGTATTCACATGCTAATGTTGCAGATGATGATGATGTTCCGGTATGAACATATTGATGTTACAGATGAGGACAATGTTCCAATATTCACATACAGATGTTCAAAATTATGATGATGTACCAGTGTTCACATACTAATGTTGTAGACCATGACAATGTTCCATGATGATGATGATGTTCCACAATGATGGTGTCCTGTGATGATGATGGTGTTCCATGATGATGATGTTATGTGATGAGGATGTTCCATGATGTTGATTTTCCTTGATTATTATGTTCCTCTATGATGATGTTACATGTTTTTGTTTATGATGATGATGATTATGTTCCATATATATGATGTTGTTGTTTTTCCAAGACTTCCTATGACATATAGATTCCCTAGTCAATTGTACAGTTGTTGTTGTTGTTATTGATGTTGTAGAATACCTTCCTTGTTAAGAGGGAGTGTTAAATAAATCTAGCTTCCAAATATATTCTATTGTACCTTTTATTGTATTATTATTATTCCTCCTTTTGGAGATGTTATTCCTCCATTCAGAGATGTCCTTGATGTAATTGGTCATGTAAAAGTCATGAGGTAAAACCTCTATTGTAAGTTGGGGAAATAGTACCCACAAAAGTATTATATAAATTTTATTTTGAGTATTCCTAGGTAGGTCGGACCTAATTAGAGGACTAGGTTGACGTAGTTAGGTAATTTAGTCACTCACTTGATGAGTATAAATAGGTGAGGTGCCTCCCTCATTTGTACACACACTACTCACTCAACCAAGTGCACTAGAGAGAGAGTGAATAGGTCTACATGAGAGAAGTTGTTGGTATTGTTCTTCAACTTTTACACCATACTTGGTCAAATTCTACATCGAGGAAGTTTTTTTGGGTTTTCTCCCCCAAATGGGTTTCGTAAGATAAATCTATGTGTTCTTTTCATGTTGTTGTGCTTATCTTTATTTCAGTGATCCTATTGCATATGGTTATGATGTTATGATGCTCAATGTTTTAAGTTCTTTTATAACCATTAAAATTCTAACATAATAATGTGTGTCAAGATGTGTTGGAAGGAGGTATGGATGCATGTGGTGTGAAATTCATAAATAGTGCACAAGACAAGAGTCAATTTGGTCATTGTTTTGTATTTTTTGGTCCAAGTTAGTTAGGAAATAGTTACAAGTGGACCATTTTGTAAAGGCGCAAGCCTATGTATAGAGTTAGAAATGTAGTGGGAAAGAATCATCATCATCATGAGATCAGATATTTTTTTCTTAGATTATATTTCCATCATCTGTGGAAGATCAATCTTTGTATCTGCTATTTTGGTACTATCTTGCGAATTTGAGAATGTATTTTGGGAACCTATTTTCATGTGAGAAAATAATATGACATGTGTGATGGTGTTGGAAACTCTTTGTCTTGTGGTTTGTTGAATTTGTGGTTTTGATGATGCAATCTGAATTATTAACTAATGTGATATGGTTTATATTCTTGAATGATGCGATGTCTCTTCATACTGAATGATTCCATGTTTTTCAATCTCTTTTGCGATGACTAAACATAATATGAATGTGTATTGATGCAATCAAATATGGGTAATTGATGTTGAAACCTTCACCTAAATATCTGATTAGTATTGCGATGAATAGGGAATAGGTGTAGAAGGAGCAAGCCGATGAAGTCGACTTGAACGAAGACCAACTTAGTTGGTCAGCCGACTAAGTCGATGGGCCGACTAAGTCGGTCGGCCAACTAAACTAAAAGATTAGTCGACTTAACTAACAGTCGTGTCGGTTCACCGAACCGACAGGTAGTTATTTTGTAACTGTTTGTAACTTGTATATATTAGGCTATTGAGCCAAGCAAGAACTCAGTTCAGTTCTGTATTTTGTATGAACTCATTACATTAATATAATCTGTTTTCCTATCTGTTCTTGTCTCTTGTATCTAATTTATAGTTATGTTTTAGTATGTATTATTGGTAACCTTATGTGATCTGTGAGATTACAACATTGGTTCCGTTGCCGGTAGTACATGTCTAAAATATATGCTCACATATGATACCAGAGCAAGAGATCAAGGACTAGTGGCACCGTAAAGTTGCGAACTACTTGCAAAATTACGCAAGACGAAACAGATTAACAGTCGCTGAAGCTAGAGCCAGATTTTTCACAGAGACGCATGAAAAATTCGTCGAGTCTATGCCACAACTGTTGAAATAGCTTCTGGATGAGAAGACCAGACGCGACTAAAGAACAGCAGTTGCTAGATAAACTGTTCCGAGGGGGACGGACAAATCTGTCAGAGTGGTTTGAAAAAATCACCGACGACTTCTGTGAGGAACAAGCAGTTGAAGACAGAACGTCGGTAGAAACTGTCAAAGCAAAATTCTACATAGATTTCACCGTACAATTCTTGTGCTCCCTGCCAACCTTGCTGTTCAAATTCTTAATAGAGAATGGAGTAGGCCACATCATCGAACCTAGACCACCACTATGCGAACGGCCACCAAACACCAACTGGGCGGAAAAGCAAAGGAAGTGGGAGAAATTTATTGCAGAAAGGGAGTGGGAATACTTCCTGAGCAAGTGATTCAAACTATCTGGGATTTCTAAAAGCATCGGGTAGGCTATGGGGGGGTAGCTAGTCTTGTGTCGGAGGTAGAGTATAGTGGATCCTAGTCGACCTACGGAGGATAGACGTCACCAGTGATGAAAAGTCGACCGTAAAAGACTTGAAGAAAGTAGTAATGTATGAAAGTATGTCGGACATTCAGAAACAAGAAAGGGACGAAAGACAGCAGAGAAGGGAAGCAAGACGCAAAAAAGCCGACGGGCCTCGTAGAGAACAAAACTCTAGGGAGACCGACCATGAAGAGAATCCGCTAGAGTCGGGTCATGACCGATGGAAAGAGGGCGTAGAACAAGAGGTGTCCCCTATGGAGGAAGAAGTATGGATAGAGCAGCCAGAATCTCTCCAATTAACAGCTCCCAGTGAAGGAACGACCCTTTCCCCATTAAATTCACATACCAGAATACAGACTATTGTCGAAGACAACCTCCGAATAAAAGCTGGTGACTATAGTATCTGGAGTCGACTAGGTGACGATACGTACACCGGATGACATATTATCATACGTCGACCATTCAAAGGGAACTGGGTGAGGATTCGAGCGGCCCCTTCCCTCCGAAGTATCCACTTGCTCTTACCGACAAAGGAAGGAGAACCCCCCTGCCAAGTATAGCTTTTGAAGTAATTGAACACGCTTCCCTGCGCACACAAATTTCCATTGGACCATTGACAGTAGAAATCCACAACAACCCACTGTACTTCGAATATCAATTGACCACCGACGGAGGTACCAGTTCCGTTGACCAAAATTCCGCAGGAGTGACTACATCAACGATCCCACCACTTTCACCACCACCCACACCTCCGACCCCGCCAACTTCTGAGAGCAGTGAAAGTGACTCAGACATGGGTCACAGAACAGCTCACATTCCTATCTATGAGGGGGATGAAGACCCCAGACGACATTGGTTCGTCTGTGAGTCGATCTGGGATGCAAACCAGGTGAAGGATGAAGACCGAAAAATGGCTCAATTCGCAGGAGCCTTACGGAAAAGGGCCTTGACCTGGTACATAAACTTTTCAGAAAGGCAACACAGAGCAATGAAAGCTGAGATTAAAGCACAGTTCTTATCCTTTTTCAAGACCCTAGACGCTAAGCACCTGGCTGCCAAAAAGCTCAAGACAATGCAGCAAAAGCCAGGGGAGACTGTCCACGATTATGACAAATGATGAAAGGACCTATTGAGCCAATTAGATTATGTTATTGATGAGCAATTACTAATTCAATGGTTCCTTGCAAGATTATCACAAAAAGTCCGCCGACACATCAGTATGGAAACGTTCAAGACATATGAAGATGCACTGACCAAACCTCTGCAGGTGGAAATGGACGAAGACATACCTGCCTATCCGATGGACCACAGGATAGAAGAACAGCTTGAGAATGTACAGAAGTCCTTGAAAGAACTAACCCTCAAAAATCAAGAAATCTGGTGTACTAAATGTTCGACAGCCGGACACTCGAAAGATAATTGTCGACACGAATACAGCCGACAAGACGTCCGCTTTGTGCAAACTAAAGTATTTTGCGACATTTTCCAGGGGGCCGGAGATCATTCTACGAAAGAATGTTTGTTTAACATGAAGAACACCAAAGCTTCCTGGTGCACCATCTGTGAGACAAAAAGTCACAATATGGCCGACTGTCAATTAAACCTGAAAAATAGACAGAACTATCAGGCGGTCTACTAGACGAATGCAGTGGTGCAAAGAAATGAGAAAAATAATACCAATGAACAGAATGGGCAACGATTTGAAGGCCGATGATATGAGCGCCGGTATGACAATCGACGACAAGGGTTTGGAGGAAGAGGTTGATTCGTCGGGAACCACGACATACGACCACATTGACCTACCCAGTGCTTCATCTGCTATAAAGAAGGGCACCGATGCACAGACTGTCCGTACAAGGATAGAACTGACCTTAAATTCTGTACACATTGTGGAGTAGGCGATCACTCTCTAGAGGATTGTCCTACCATGTTAGAAAAAATCAATAATAAGAAAAATGTTAATCTCTTGTCTTGTGTACAAAAGCATGATGTATTAACTACTAAAAATATGCATATTGTCACTCGCCAAGGCACAAAAACATGGCCTGATAACCCCCAAATTAACAAAATTAAAAACACAAATGGTTATCCGGATCCTTTGAAGGAAAAACAAACTTATCAAGAAGCCACCCACATATTTCAAGACATTGCACAGCAAGAAGACATTATTACCAGTTGACTTAGCATGACACAACAATTAACTCATCTCATTCAAACAGACAAATCCGTAGCCCAGTTCATTGATTTATTACATGAAATAAAAAGCACTAACTTTGGAAAACAAACTAAGAAAATTTGTAGCCTAAATCAAAAAGACAAAATTGATGTCGACCCACTTGTCGACCTGGAAATCGAAGGTTATCACGTCCGACAAGTGGTGCTCGATTTCGGGTATCAGGTAAATATCATGACCCGAGATACATGGGAAAAGATGGGCCGACCTCGACTCTATGAGTCAGGAATTTACCTAAAACTCTCTGACCAAGGCCTCATTGAACCCATTTGGTTTGGAAAGATGTCAACACGACCATCAAAGGAATCTCGACTAAGGTTGATTTTGAAATCATTGACCCAAAAGAAGGATCTAGCTCCTTCCCAACGCTAGTTGGTCGACCTTGGGGACAAAAGATGAAAGCCTCCATATCCTTAGACAAAGAACGAATTAAGTTAAAAGCGAATGGTCAAAAAGTCATCGTACCCATTAATCCATCACAAGGACAACCTTGGACCGAATCGATTGATGGGGAAGTCGATGTCAGACAGCTTTACCAGATCCATAACAATACGGACTATACCGATCCAAACATCTATGGGGAGCTTCACTTAGGTAACCAAGACTCAATTGGATATAATTCAGATGCTGAATTATATGACTGGGAAATGGAAAATTATGAAACACAAGTAAGAGGGTGCTGGACTATACAAAAAGTACAGGAAAAACCCACCCGACAGTGCTTCATTGTATCAATTATCCCCAAAGTCTTTGAAAACAAAATCAGAGAACGACCTACATTACAGCCAACCAACTTACATAATACCCAAATTCCCAGATATAAGGAAAGAGAATCCCCAATTATGCATCTTGAACAAGTATCTAAAAATATTGGAGAATATGGCAGACTTCAAAGCTTAGTGGAAACATTTACAGGTCAAGCAGCTAGATGGTGGAACACCCATCAGACAAAATTACAGACCTGGACAACTGCTTCAACTTTCTGTGTCGAACGATTTGGTGGGAAAAATTTAACCCCGGAAGCTCAAATCCCTATCTTTGTCCAAGGCCAAGACCCAGAAGAACACATCAAGCTTTGTGAAAAGGAGTGGAGACGGCTTGGACATAAAGATGAGGGAGCCTGGCCACATTCGTTCCCTTCAACCCTAGCCAACTTGCCTAATAAATGGTATAAGATGGAGGAAGCTAGAGGAGAAACCTTCTTTTGGCATGAACTTAAAGAAAATTTTATTACGGACTTCCAATTCATACCTCAAAACGAAAAATTGTCTAGGACAGCACACCAAATCAAACAGTTTCTTCAACCGACAGAAAAAAAACCCTTCCAAGACCATCGACAAATCAAGGACTGTAACAAGATACAAGCTGAATCAAAATCACAGTCGACACGTTTACACTTAGAAAATGAGCACACAGAAGGTAAGAGCTTTATATGGAAGACCGACCACATTGAAACAACCAAACCGATCTACTCAATCCTGAAAGTCGAAACCACCGACAAACCAGACCTAGACAAAATAACTGCAGCTGACTTTTCGGCTACATTCTCAAAGTTCAAAGAAGGAAGTCGGCCGATCAATGAAGCTAAAGCACCAGAGTGGCTGGATGCCAAATTGAAAACTAAGGAGGTCGACATTTCAAATGACGACCGTCCAAAAATAGCTAAGATTGGTGACTACCGGAATGAACACCAAACCACCGAAATCATAAACTTACTTAGAGAATTCCAAGATGTCTTTGCAAGGGACTACAAAGACTTAAAAAGGTTAGTACAATAAATGGGAGAAATGAAAATAGATACTAAACCTGATGTCCGACCTGTCAAGAAACAACCTTACAAACTAGCTCATAAATATAACGAGATAGTTAAGAAGGAAATAGACAACATGTTAGCAGCAGGGATCATTTACCCCATCAACCTGTCGGAATGGGCAAGTCCCATGGTCGTACAGCCCAAGAAACATGACCCGACCAGGTTAAGAATTTGTGTCGACTTTAGGGAGCTCAACAAAGTCACACTCACAGATCCATTCCCCCCCCCCTATGCTGATGAAATCCTGAATGAAGTTGCAGGCCATGAATGTTATTCATTTACAGATGGATTTTCAGGATATAATCAAGTACCCATAGCAAAAGAGGATCAAAAGAAAACAACATTTGTATGTGAATTTGGGTCCTTTGCCTACAGAGTTATGCCTTTTGGGTTGAAGAATGCACATGCAGTATTCTCTTGAATTGTTGTCAAAACATTCCAAGAGTATATCTATAAGACCATGGCAGTATACTTCGACAACTAGACTATATATTCACCCTAAAGGATCACTGCACATGGCTCCGACTTATGCTGGAGAGATGTCGACAGATACAGCTCTCCCTAAATATTAAGAAATATATTTTTATGACTCCCATAGGCATACTCTTAGGACACATTGTCTACAAAGACAGTATAAAGGTCGACTTTTCCAAAATAAAAATCTTCCTCGACCTCAAACCCCCAATAAACCCTAAACAGGTCCGGGTGTTATTGGGCCATACAGGATACTATAGGAAATTCATCAGACACTATTCAGATATGACTTACCCTCTTGAGGAACTGCTAAAAGAAGATCAGGAGTTTACATGGATAGAAGAATGCCAAATATCCTTTGACAAATTGAAAAGAAAACTGGTCGAAGCTCCCATACTTAAATTTCCAAACTGGTCAACCAAATTTCATGTGCATATTGATGCATCAGGCATCGCAATTGGAGTCATCCTTACTCAAGCAGGGGATGATGGGATGGATTACCCTATAGTATACAACAGTCAAAAATTAAATAAAGCTAAAAGGAACTACTCGACCACTGAATGAGAAGCCCTAGGTATGGTCTTTGCCCTCCAAAAGTATCGACATTACCTATTGGCCAACCCTTTCATATTTTATACCGACCATCAAGCTTTGAAGTACCTTGTTAATAAACCCCTTCATTATGGAATAATTTGTCGATGGTTACTTCTTTTTCAAGAATTTGAGTTTGAAGTAGTGGTCCGACCAAGAAAGCTAAATGTCGGACCCGACCAACTATCACGTATAGACAAAGGGGAGGAACAAACCGGAATCGACGATGACTTGCCGGATGCACATCTATTTCGCATAGAAGTAGTACCCAAAGAACTAGAAGAAATAGCTCAGTTCTTAGAGACAGGTCAGGCACCCGAAGGTCTGAACACCAAGAAGAAACAAATCTTAGCTATGAAGGCTGCACCCTACAGCCTCATCAATGGATTTTTGTACAAAATGGGGTTAGACGACATTCTCGGACGTTGTGTACTCTACCATGAGAGAGAACAAATCATGCATGAAGCACACTATGGACCTGCAGTAGGACATTTTCAAGCGGATACAACTGCAAGAAAAATCCAACAGTCGGGCTTATGGTGGCTGACAATCCACAAGGATTGCAAAAAATTTGTTAGTCGATGCGATAGATGTCAACAACTTGGTCAACCTCTGTCTAGCATAGAAATACCCTTGATATCTGTAAACCTTAGTCTCACATTTGAACTTTGGGATATAGACTTCATAGGACCTTTTCCTATCCCAGCCAAATGATTAGGTGCAACATATATTATCACGGCAGTGGAATATGTCACCAAATGGGCAGAAGCTAAACCCATCGATACATGTTCAAGTGAGGTAGCTGCTAATTTTATCTACGAAAACATTATTGCTAGATTTGGATGCCCACTCACATTGATTAGCGACCAAGGATCACACTTTATCAACAAAACCATCAAAAATTTGACCGACCGGTTTCACATCGACCACCGATGAAGCACTGCATATCATCACACAGAATGGATGGGACATTATGTTGTCGAAGAAATACATCCCAACGGTTCAGTCTGACTGAAGACATTACAGGGCCTAGTATTTCAGAAGCTCGTTAATGGAGCCCAACTCAAACGTTACAAAAATTGAAAAAAAAAATCAAATAACGACCTTAACCGTCAATCAAAACCCATAAAAAGATAGAAAAATTCCAAAACAAAATAATACATCCGACACAACAAGCCATGACAGCCACTCACTACTTCGACAACCGACATAACCACCATTGACCATCTTCATTGACCAGTCAGGCCGCCCATTTTCACCACCGACAACTGAAAATGGGATCGACCTTGTGTCGACCCCTCCCCCCCCATCCCAGATAACCATAGTCGAGGAGCAAGCACCAGTACAGCAGGCAGACAGTCCCCATGAGGAATATCAATGCGCCATCCCGGAGGCACTTAGAGCTAGGTTCGCCCAGAACATTGAGCTTAAAGCTTTCTTCGCGACACTTCCTGCACTGTTTAAGTCGGCCCAGAAAATACAAACACAAGCTCCTCTCTATGCAAGAAAAATCCATATGCAACTGTCACAATGACATTCACCCATGACCAACAAGGTGACATAATAGGAACATCAAAGTCTGTCACCGAGTCAATCGACACCGACGCCCAGGACGACCTACCCACTACACCTTCAAAAGCAGGTATCTCTTCCGACCAAAGTTCACAACACACTCCAGCCAACCCTTCGACCCCTGTCTGTACCCCCACTCCGTCCCCAACACCACCATCATCACAACCTCCTTCACCACCATCACCAACATCAAAATCCCCACCACCAGAATTACAGCCAAACCCGTCACAACCACCGTTATCTTCACAACCAGAAGTGGTCATACCACCTCCTCAAACAGAAAAACCCCCGACCTCCATACCACCCCCTCAAAAAGAAACACCCCCGCCTTCTATACCACCTAACCAACCAGAAAAACCCTCGACCTCCATTCCACCAACCACAGACCCAACTTCAACTACTGCAGATACCCAAGAGCAACAAACAGACAAACAGAAGAAAAAAGATCAGCATAGAACATCCGGTCTCCAGATTATCCTAAGGGATGCAAGTTCCTTGGACGACACAAAGGTCGGCCAAGTCCTTAAAACTATGGCCAAAGAATCAAAGAAAAGGACAGATCAAAAAAATAAAGAGCTTGTAGCCAAAAATGCAGAAGAAGTTGAGTTTCTCGGCAGATGCAGAGCTCTAGCATAGACCGTGATACCAGGCCCTATCGAAGTCAACACAGATCGACCACTTGAAAGAGCATATCAGCTCTTCGAGACGATGGTATCGACCGTCCAAACCCGGATGCAAGAGACTAAGGAAGGACAAAAAGAGGAGACTCTTCGACTACTCCTGGCCCAACACACTGCATTCTCAGAAGCATACAAGGTTCTACAGGATCATATGGAAGAATCAGTTGTCACTGAGGAAGTATTACGAGACTAGCCTAATCACTATGGGCAGGTCTATCAGCAGACAAGGCATGCGTGACAGGGCATTCAGGATTTGGAGGGTCAGAAGTCGACAGAGAAAGAACTGAGGCAGACCATTGAAGAACAAATTGTGATGGAAACCAACAAACTGCAGAAGCTAGAATGAGAGGCACATCAGTGGGTTCAACAGGCCTTTCCCAATTTAGAGAAAGTCGACATCATCTGCCCACAGATGAAACGACTCATCAATGCTGCAGAAGAGAAAAACCAACTGTTGGGTCCCAACATGGAGAACATCGTAGAAATGCCCATGTCCAAAAATATGTCGATCCTTTCCAGTCTCACTACCTTAACAATCGATATCCAGAAGGCATTGCAGAGTTGGACCGACTTTCAGCATCATCTTTCCATCACAGCTCCAGCTATCATCGAAGTCTGCGTCCAAAGGAGACCGACCATCCGTCTGCACAGTCCACAGCAAGAGCAATTCTGAATGGTTCGACAGGAATTTGTTTTTTGTACCTCCCTGTTTCTTCGGGACGAAGAAACGTTTTGTTAGTGGGGGAGATGTAGAAGGAGCAAGTCGATGAAGTCGACTTGAATGAAGACTGACTTAGTCGGTCAGCCGACTAAGTCGATGGGCCGACTTAGTCGATCAGCTGACTAAGTCGGTCGGCTGAGTAAACTAAAAGATTAGTCGACTTAACTAACAGTCGTGTCGGTTCACCGAACCGACAGATAGTTATTTTGTAACTGTTTGTAACTTGTATATATTAGGCTGTTGAGCCAAGCAAGAACTCAGTTCAGTTCTGTACCTTGTATGAACTCATTACATTAATATAATATGTTTTCCTATCTGTTCTTGCTTTTGTATCTGATTTATAGTTATGTTTTAGTATGTATTATTGGTAACCTTATGTGATCTGTGAGATTACAACAATAGGTGCACAAACCGGTCCGCCCTCCTTACTGCAAAAATGTGGTTCCTGCAGCTCTCCCTCGGGTGAGACTTCATCTATTTCGCAGATGTTGTTGGACAGGGTAAAACATGTCTGGGCCGATGCTTAGGGAGATCACGATGAAAAAGGTTTTTAATAGTGTGTGGACCCCTTTCGACATATATATGTCAAAAAATGGTTCCATTATTGAGACAATAGTGCAAGGAAAAGGAGGATATGTTGTGGCATCCGACAAGGCCGGAGATTCAGGATTGGTTCGATCAAAAGGATCGACAATTCATAGCAGAAGAGAATTTTAGTTCTAGGCTCATCAAAAAAGAGTGTTTGGGAAGGAATATCTATTCTGATCTCCCCGAATATTTTTTCGTCGAGTTTCTGATTATCTTGTATGAGTGGTTAGCGCAGTTGACCTATCGAAAGACAAATTTTCAAGTAGGCGTACCTACTTACTAGACCCTGGAGTTGATCCAGCAACTGAAGGAGGTAGACAACAGAGAATCGATGGCGATATAAGTGTGGCTCAAAATTTGTTTGGAAGGATACATCACTGAGTTCGCGGTCGACACATTCAAGTCCTATAGCGACGTAGAAAGGGAATTATTCAAGAGATAAGGAGGTAGGTTTATGTTGTCTTTGCAAGAGTAGATTAAGATGCTTATATGTGGAAATGGAATATTAAAAATAAACTTCAATGAGTAGAGATCTAGTTTATGGAGGCTACGGGCACTACGAAAACGAGGGTTGGATGGGCTGATAAGGGGTAGATGGATGGGATTTACAAAGAAACTGTGAGGGAAGTCGAGGAAGAGTGTGGTATTCTGTGAAGTGGGGTAAGGCTCCAGCAAGACAAGAGACAGAGGAATGAGGAGGGTCCTACTATGATCAGAGCAAGAAGCTATGAGCGAAGATGACAAGGGACTAAGAGAACTTACAATGACGAAGGAGATGATCAGGCTATGCCCAAGCATGAGTAAGGACCAACCAAGAGCAACAACGTACCTACACCTCTGTGCATTGTGCCACATTTAGGAAGAAACACCAAATCATCATAAGATTTCCAAGGTTGTCATCAACACAATAATAGTAGCGGATCAATGAACACAGGACAAAGGCCCAGGATGGCAGGCGGCAATGTGAAATTACCTTTGTTCCATAGGAATGGAACTGAGGATCCTGAACAATATTGGTTTATCTGTGAAGTGGTATGGACTATGAGGCAAGTCTAGGACGAGGATATTAAGAAGGTTCAACTGGTGCCAATTTTTTGAGGTCGCACACTAGATTGGTACATGAAATTTGTATAAGTTCTGATAGTCAATCAGTAGAATAATCTTGTGGAGATTAGAACCGGATTGATTGAAGAATTCAAGAAACCCAAATATGAATCACAGTACATTAAGGAATTGGAATAAATCAAGCAATATCCAAACGAGTCAATATGGTATTTTGATCAGCAATTCAAGACATTGATCGTTAAAGTCAGTTTTGGAATGAACGATGTCCAACAAAAAGAATGGCTCAATGTTGTGTTAGTACCACATATCTGAATTCCATTGATGCAGCAGAAGATCATGACCTAGAGCGAGAATTTTGAGATCACAATGAAGCTAGAACCTTCACCAGTTAGGGAAAATAGAATCAGAATGAACTATATCCAATCATAGTTGGTGAACATGACGATTCAATTGCAAGATATCAAGAAGGGAAAAAAAATTCATGAAGAAGTATGGTGTACGTGATGTCACACGGAAGGACATCATAAAGACCAATGTGCATATTTTTGCAAATATTTATTATCAAGTGCTCCAAATATGTTAAGCCACAGTGGGATTCGATGGTGTCACATCTTCCAAACTCACAAACATCGACACAAAGAGTGCGTATATCTCCAAAAGGTAGTATCGAAACCAGTAAACTTATTCTGTAATTTTTTTCGTTCTGTTAGCCATGAAGAGAAGAACTATCAAGATGATGACCTGCTCCAAGAAAGGACAATAGATACACACTATATGAAGGGAGAAGAACATAGATTGACATAGAGAGCGCCACCACAGCAGCTGCCATAGTTTGAACAACCACAATCATAATTTTCTCTGTCGCAGCCATAGTATAATCAGGTGCAGTATGCTCTATAGTAGTCAAAGTACATTCAACCGTAGTTTGTTCCACCATATTCGGCTCCACCGTAGTAGTAGCAATTTAATCAACCACAGTATCAACAACAAGGATACTTTCATAGAATATTCTGAAGAGGATGAAACAGAGGTTTTTGTTGAGGAGGACGACAAGGGCGAGGACTGCTACAGTGCTACAATTATAGAGTACTCAAAATTATCAGCGACATTTCCCAAAGATTCATTCACAATGTACCTACTGTACCACCGCATATCAAACTAATGAATATTTTCCACAATTGATCACAAAATGTCAAGCAAAGAATGTTCCACCACTGTCGAACCAAAGTCAAAATGTGAACTAGAATGTGACCCATGCTGTGAATCTACCTAAAATAAAAACCAAGGTCCAACAGTCAGGAAGATTTCAGTGGAACCAAAGAATCAACCCACAGTGTTATCTCCCAAATAATTTAGGGTTAGACAAATTTATTTTATGAAGTGACAGGAAGTCAGAAAAAGAATCTTAGAAGATTGTTAAAGGCTCATGTTGGGAGTTTTATATATTGAATAAAGTTCGACTCACTTTGGATTTTGTTTTTAATAAAAATTTCAAAAAACAAAGCTTTCAGTGGCTTAGGCGAACATCTCCATTGTTCATTAGCTACCGAAAAGCCCAGCTTTCGGCGGCTTAGAAATAAAACTAAAGGTTATTTTATCCACCAAAATTGCAAAGAGGATAAGGCAGTTGGCACATCAAGCACTCATCAACCATCACCATGGAAAGCATTAGCATCAAGTTGTTAACCACCGAAAACACAAGATCTGCAGTCAATCATTAGTTGGTAGGAGGCGTCGTTTTGAAAGAAAGGTGGCATATCTGAACCCTAACCATCTCATCCCTACACCTTTCCTAGGTCTGTGGTTTAACTATCACAATCATCATGTTTCCAACTCTAATAATCGCATTCTAGGCACTGTGCCAGTGCACGGGTCTCATCAAACTACTCCATCATTCAGTTCAAGTCCCAATTGCCAAGTAAAAAAAAATTGAATCTAGTGAAAACCCCTCCTTAATCCATTTCCCATTTTTTTCATGTGTTTTACTGATCAAGGCTTCATGAACCCCAGCGCCGTAATCATATTCCCCAAAGCTATATTTTTCCAATTTGCAGGTACATAAGTATTCTAAAGGATGAAAAGAGGGGGACCTACCCTATGAAAAGAGCTGGGTGACATTGGTTACCTGAAAGCACATCCAGAGGTATGTCATATATTCAAGGATGTAGGCTGCTACATATTTTGTGAAAAGGTTTAGGGATCTCATCAGCAAGTGGCAGAAGCATTTGACCTCACATTTGATGGCTCAAAGGTAGTAATTGGAAAAGAGGAATTCCAGGTGGATGAATCTTTGGTAGCTGAAGTGACAAAGCTCCCAAGGACTGGAGAGAGCTGGTTTAAAACCATTGTGACAAAGAACATTGAATTCAGGTCTTACCTGCAACCTGAGCACAAAAACCCCATATGGAAGAAGAGCATACCTACATCCTGGCTGGAAGAAAAATCGAAGCACCTGTTGAAATAAATCCTAGTCTACATAACCTTTGAGGGAAGATACAATAGGGTAATGATCTACCACTTCAAACTAATGAATCATGTCACTAGTAGGAACCCCCTGAACCTACCCTTTTACCTCTACAAAATCCTAACTAAAATGGCTCATCAGGTTAGGGTCGAGCCAACCAAGATTGCAGGAAGGTTATATCACCATGGCTTGATCAAGCTAATTGTCATAGAGCTGTTGCAAAGGAGAAATGTCTCTTGGACATTCTTCCTATTATGGAATGAGTTTGACACAAAATTGCAGCCAGAGGAGAAAAATAATTCCCCATCAAAAAGGTCTTCCACTCCTAGAAGTGGCAAAAGGAAGAGGAGAGCCATCTCCCCAATTGCAGTTGGCCAGAACTCTCCATCTTTTAAGAAGGAGAAAAAGAACCTAGAATTCAGTAACAGAACAGAGAAGGAGGAGGCTCCAGCACAAGGTAAAGATATCCTCAACCTGCCATACACTGATTTTGAGGATGAAGAGGAGTAGGGAGTTGACCTAACAAAGCAAGTTGCAGTAAAGCATGAGGAGCTTCCCTTACCTACACTAAGGGAGGATCTAGTTGAACAAGTGACAGGGAATTCCTATAGCAAACCTAGGTCCTAGATAATCAACCAGCTATTAAGGAAAGTATATGAACTAGAGGTCCTAGAGAGAGAAATCAAAAGAAACAATGCAATATTATCCACTATAAATACTGAATTGCATGACTCTCTTCTAGAAATGAGCAGGATGTGTACCCTACTGCAAAAAATAAATATGAGATTAATGAAGGACAACGCTAGGCTCTACAAGAAGATCAGGTTTTCAACTTTGCAGAAGAAGAATTCAAACCCTAAATCTCAAGCACACCTTGTGTTGGAAACCCTAGAAGACAATAAGCCTTTAGGATCTGGAGGTAGCCTGTGATGCTGCTGTTATCCCAAACCCTATGCAGGTTGCAAAAATACCAGAAGGTCAGAATTGAAGCTATAAATCCTCAGGACAAAGGGTGATTAAAAGTTTGATTAAATTTTGAAGAAACAGGTTTTTCGGTGGATTAGTAGAACACTGTAGCTATTCATTAGCCACTGAAAACAGAGCTTTCGGTAGCTTACAGGCCCAAAGTTTTGTTTCCTTAGCCACCGAAAGAGAAAAATAGTGCAGAAAATCATATTTTTGCACAGAACTGACTTTGGTTGATCCAAGCACCTTGGGGATGATTTATAAGGTTGCAAAATAATTAAAGGCACCAATGTTCAGGATCTGTCTCAGTTTTGGAACATTCCATCAAGGAGAATTAGGTCACAAACCCTACCTACTTCAAAACAGAACAAGTTGTCTACCAAGTGGCAAGTTCAAACTCTAGTTCATATTACACTACTATTGTTGGAGAGTTCGAAGATCAGAAAGATGTTGGAGTTAGGTAGATTAGCACTTAAGTTAGGGTTTTGACCTATTTTTAGCAAACAGTTATGATTATCTATTTTTAGTAAATTTGATCCAAGTTTTCAAGATCTAAAATAAATTTTGTAAAGGCTATAAAGCCTGTGACTAATGTAGAAGCAAGGGTTCAACTTCAGATATTTTTAGACACTTATTATATTCAAGCTTCTCATCTTCTTTGTCATTTAATACAATATGTTTTGCCATTATATGTTCAGCTTCCATATTCTTTATGTTTTGTAATTGTGCTTGAATGTTTCATTCATGTTTAATTTTTTTACTTGATGCAAGATAGCTATCATCCTATCTTTGTATGAGTTCTTCATCTATTTACCTTTATTACAAACCCTCTAAACATTGATAGTTATAAGCCTTGTCTATTTGATTGAGTATTATGCATGTCTTGAGTGAGTGAGGTCTTATTCTTCATCTAACTTGATCCATTAAGAAAACCATTAAAAATATTGAAGTTACCAGGCATCTTCAAGCTACAACCTAAAATAGTTTCCTAGAGAGCTAACAAATTTGCGTCATTGCCGGGGAGAAGAGATTAAAGCTCAGCCTCCCCGGGGGACGACATAGGCCCTAATTTTATAATAGACAAAGTTGGGACATTGTTTGGGTTGTAATAATCTATCTAGAGACTTCGTTGGAATAATGTGGCTTTGAGAAGACCAAGTACCAGAGAAAATCCTCACAGGCCACCAGTGACACATGTTTCAGATCCTGAGAAGAATATAAGGAGAGGAAGGGATTTACAAAGACAGACTTCCAGTGCTGCAGGGGCAGATACATCAGGTATTTCCTAAGGTATTTCTACTATTGTATCAAATAGGCCTCCTTTTCAATCTTCTTCTACTGAAGCATCTAGTTCTCAGAAGTTTATAAGTGAATAAAAAAATTTCAGGGTTGAGGAATCTTCAAGCATTGTTGCTTATGTAGATCTAATCCCTGGTGACTCCACTGAGGTAGATCTACCACAAATAATTTCTCAACTACCACCCACACCAACGGTATCACCTTCTGGCCTTTCCATACCCACATCCAATATGGCTTCCCCTCTTACCAAGATGGAAATGATCCTTGTTTCCGGATATGCCCCTCTAAATTTTCCTAACCCCCTTTTTGTTATGCCCACTGGAGATTATCTAAAATATATGCCTAAGTTTAATGGGGAGGGAGACTTTATAGCTGAGGAAAATTTAGAGGCATTCTACAATTATGCTGAGAATATAAACATTGAACAAGAAGATGTCTGGCCTAGGTTTTTTGTGCAAAGTCTAGATGGTCAGGCTAGGAAATGGTTCAAAGAGTTACCTGCTGGATTAGTAGCTATAATTGAAGCTCTATATGACATATTTTTGAAGCATTAGGGTGAAAGAAGAGACCACCTTTAATATATCACATAATTTAGTAATTTAAGGAGAGAGAATGGTGAGTCTGTTTCAAATTTCACAAAAATATTTAACAAAATGTTCAGCAAGATCCTTGTTCAGATCAAGCCTACTGATACTTCATCCAAAATCACTTGTGCCAATGCTTTTGATTCCGAGTTCTATCTTATTCTCAGAAAAAGAAGATCTGCTTCTTCATCACTCATGCAAGATGTTGCTCTTGAATTTGATTCTAATATTGTTGCATCTCAGAAGGTTAAGGGAAAAGTGGACAGGAAGAAGCAATCCTCATATATTTTAGGGGATTCTTCATCAGAGAATAAAATGGAGAAAATGGCCAAAATGTTAGATAGTTTAACAGCTGAAATGTCTAGACTTAAAGACCCAGGGAAAATACCTATGAGAGGTAAAGGGACAAATGATTTTGCTCCCATAAACCATAATTTTGTCCCTTACAAAAGAAATAACCCGCCAGCTCAAATCCTTCAAAGGGATAGGAATCCAGCTGAGGATCAAAGAATCAGAGCTCCTTTCCAAAATGTTGTTTTAGGGGAAGAGTTTGCTCAGGAAGAATGGGAGGAAGAAGACAATATAAAATTTATGGAAGATGAAGTTGATATTTCTTTCTTGACATGATCAGATTATGAGGAAGCCCTCATGAATGAGCAGATTACTGAAGAAACATTATATCAGGCAGATGATCAAGAAGGCTATAATTTGAGATCCAGGATTGTTGCTCCCGTAAAGAAGAATCCCGCTCCTGCAAAGCAGTCAGCTTCTCATGTTAGAAAGATTGATGCTCCTACAAAAAATATTGATTCTCCTTCAAAACAGCAGCAAAATCCATTGCAGCCATCTTTCCATGATCAAATCCAGCTCAAGGCTTCACAACAAGAGGTAAGAGCTACTAACAAATTATCCTATTCTTTCAATATTGAATGAGAAATTCAGAAATTAAAGATCCTTTTTCCCTTGATAGAGCTTATGAAGAATGAGTCTTTCAAGTCATCCATACTGAAATCTCTTCAACCAAGGACACCCATAGATGCTGACTTGGTGAACTTTCAAGATGATAAGACCACAGTAATCCTAGCTCCTATGATTGAAGAACTGGATGAGTCTTGTCCACCTTTCTATATATCCTTGAATATCCATGACAAGATCCTTCACAATTGTTTGCTTGAATTAGGAGCATCTGACAATCTTATGCCAAAAGCAGTGATGGATGAGCTTGGGCTCAGCATCACAAAAACTTACCATGATCTTTTCTCCTTTGACTCTAGGAAAGTCAAATTCTTGGGCCTCATAAAATACCTTGTCATAAACCTCTCCCAGTTGCTTTCAAAAAGCATAGTGATGGATATAGTAGTTGCTGATATCCCACCTAATTTTGGCCTCCTCTTGTCTCATTCATGGAGTAAAAGGCTAGGTGGTATCCTATAGATGGATCTTACCCATGTTACCATCCCAATGTTTGGAGGAGAAACCAAGAGACTTTATAGAGAAAATCAGTTTACCTACATTATTAGTAATGACAAGAATTCTATAAATCATCCCATCTATGCAGTAGACACAGAATTTTTGGCATGCATCCTGCAGATAGATGATTCCCAACAAACATCCATGCATATTACAAGGCCCACCTATCAGAAACCTGAAGAAGTAACCACCTCTATTTGGAGCATGTTTTTTGATGGGGCCAGTACTCAAGCCTCAGCAGGTGCAGTAGTAGTTTTGATTTCTCCTTCAAAGGAGACTATCCATTTGTCTTATAAACTTGATTTCAAGACCACTAACAACATAGCAGAATATGAGGCATTGTTGTTGGGAGTGAAGGCTGCAAAGTAAATGAGAATCATGTCCTGAATATATTTGGATATGCAGATCCCATCATACAGCAAGTGAACAATACTTTTCAAGCAAATAATGTCAGGTTGAATGCATACAGAGACGAGGTATGGAAACGCAAGGACTCTTCCATGTTTTTTGAACTCTCCTATATACCTAGAGCTATGAATCATCTATAATATTCCCTTGTTGTCTCTGCAATTATGTCATTCCCCCTTTTCCTCCCAACCTGAGCTATGAGATCCAAGCCAAGTACAGGCCATCCCTCCCTGATAATGTGAAATTTTGGAAATTTTTTGAAAATGATGATGAAATCAGTAAATTTCTCCAGGTCAGGCTAGAAATGGTTCAAAGAGTTGCCTGTTGGATCAGTAGCTGGAAATGAAGCTCTAGATGACATATTTTTGAAGCATTGGGGAGAAAGAAGAGACCATCTTTACTATATCACAGAATTTAGTAATTTGAAAAGAGAGAATGGTGAGTCTGTTTCAAATTTCACAAAAGGATTTAACAAAATGTTTAGCAATATCCCTACTAAAATCAAGCCTACTGATACTTCATCCAAAATCACTTATGCCAATGCTTTTGATTCTGAGTTCTGTCTTCTTCTCAGAGAAAGAATATCTGCTTCTTTGTCACTCATGCAAGGTGCTGCTCTTGAAGTTGATTCTAATATCGTTGCATCTTAGAAGCTTAAGGGAAAAGTGGACAGGAAGAAGCAATCCTCATATCCTTTAGGGGCTTCTTCATCAGAGAATAAACTGGAAAAAATGGCCAAAATGTTGGACAGTTTAATAGCCGAAATGTCTATACTTAAAGACTGAGGGAAAATACCTATGAAAGGTAAAGGGCCAAATGATTTTGCTCCCATAAACCCTAATTTTGTCCCTTACAGAAGAAATAACCCACAAGCTCAAATCCTTCAAAGGGATAGGAATCCAGCTAAGGATCAAAGAATCAGAGCTCCTTTCCAAAATATTTTGTTAGAGGAAGAGTTTGCTCAGGAAGAAGGGGAGGTAGAAGACAATATAAACTATATGGAAGATGAAGTTGATCTCTCTTTCTTAACATAATCAAATTATGAGGAATCCCTCATGAATGAGAAGATCACTGAAGAAACCTTATATCCTTGCAGATGACCAAGAAGGTTATAATTTGAGATCAAAAAGCATAGTGATGGATATAGTAGTTGCTAATATCCCACCCAAGTTTGGCATCCTCTTGTCTCGTTCATGGAGTAAATGGATAGGTGGTACCCTAAAGATGGATCTTACCTATGCTACCATCCCAATGTTTGGAGGAGAAACCAAGAGACTTTACAGAGAAAATCCGTTTACCTACATTATCAGTAATGCCAAGAATTATATAAATTATCCCATCTATGCTGTAGACACAGACTTTGGGGCATGCATCTTGTAGATAGATGATTCCCAGCCAACATCCATGCAGCTTACGAGGCCCACCTATTAGCAACCTGAAGAAGTAACCACCTCTATCTGGAGCATCTTTTTTGATGGGGCCAGTACTCAAGCCTTAGTAGGTGCAGAAGTAGTTTTGATTTCTCCTTCAAAGGAGACTATCCAATTGTCTTATAAACTTGATTTCAAGACTACTAACAACATAGAATAATATGAGGCACTACTGTTGGGAGTGAAGGTTGCAAAGGAAATGAGAATCATGTGCCTGAAGATCTTTGGAGATGTAGATCTCATCATATAGCAAGTGAACAATAATTTTCAAGCAAAGAATGTCAGGATCAAGGAATATAGAGATGAGGTATGGAAACTTAGGGACTCTTTCATGTTTTTTTAACTCTCTTATAGACCTAGACCTATGAACCATATAGCTGATTCCATTGTTGTCTATGCAAGTATGTTCATTAACCCTTTGCCTCCCAAGCCGAGCTATGAGATCCAAGTCAAGTACAGTCCATACATCCTTGATAATGTGAAATTTTGGAAAGTTTTTGAAAATTATGATGAACTCAGTAAATTTCTCCAGGTCATAGATTATTTTTTTGATATGCATATTGATCAAGAAAAACTAAATATGGAAGAATCCTAGAGGCCCAAATAAAAAGATAAAATAGGACAACAGAATATTGTTCAGTTGCCTAGAAATTATATACCTCGGGGTCTAGTACCCCTTGAAGAAATTTTTGATCATAATGATGTCCCCTTTAAAACTGGGAAAAGGGAGAAAGACCCTGTTGTCCATGAGCACAACCTAGGTAGCCAAAGTCATTCAAAATCATAAATTTGTCCTTTGAGTTGACTGCTGACCAGAAGTCAACAGTTTGCAGTCTTATGAAAGAGTTTTCTAATGTATTTGCTTGGGAATACATTGATTTGAAAAAATATGACATAGATATCATCCCACATAGGATTCCCCTGGAAAAGGACACCATCCCTTTCAAATAGAAGCTAAGACCTATCAGTCCCCTCCTACTACCAGTGATTAAGAAAGAAATCCAAAAGCTCCTTAATGCAAAAATCATAATCCCACTCAGGTATTCTCAATGCATTGCAAACTTAGTGGTGGTGAGGAAGAAAATGGGGAGATCAAGTTATTCATTGATTTCATAAACTTAAACAAATGCTCCAAGAAAAAAAACTACCCCTTACACAAGATGGAGCATCTGTTGCAAAGAGTCTTAAGAGCTAGTGTTATGTCATTCCTAGATGGTTTCTCTGGCTACAATCAAGTTTCTATACACCCTGATGATCAAGAGAAAACTGCATTTACCACTCCCTAGGGTACTTTTATGTATGTCAAGATGCCTTTTGGGCTAATGAATGTTTGGGCCACCTTCCAAAGGGCCATGGACATAGATTTTGTGGGATTGAAAGACAAGTTTGTTCTCATATACCTTGATGACCTCATTGTTTACTCCAAAAGCCATTAAGAACATTTGCAACACTTAAGGAGGGTGTTCCTAAAATGTAGACAGTTTGGGATATCTCTAAACCCAAAGAAGTCTCAAATTGATCTTAGAGAGGGAAAACTCCTAGGTCACATAGTTTCAGCAGAAGGTGTGAATATTGATCCTATTCGAGTTGAAGCAATCTAGAAGTTGTCCATACCTAGGTCAAAAAAGGATATTTAGTCATTCCTAGGTAAGATAATTTTTTATCAGGAGGTTTATCCAAAAAAATTCTGAGTTGGTAAAACAAATAACCACTATGTTGAGGAAGGAAGCTAAAATCAGATGTACAAAATAGGCAAGAAACTCTTTTGAAGCCATCAAGAGGGCTATCATGGAAGCTCCCACTCTAATTAGTCAAGACTACACCAAGGGCTTCCACATTTTCTCCCTTGCTTCCTATGACAGAGTGTCAGCAGTTTTGTTACAGAAAGATGAGGAAGGCCTTGATCACCCCATTTTTTTTTCAGCAAGACACTGAGGGATGCTGAGTTGAAGTATGATCCTATCAAGAAATAGGCCTATGCTCTCATTAAGTCACTGAAAGCCTTTAGGATTTACATTCTACATACAAAGGTCCTTTCCTATGTCCCTTCAGTTGTTGTGAAAGATGTCTTGACCCATCCTGACATTGATGTAAAGAGAGCCAAATGGATTTCCAAGATTATTGAGTTCTACATAGAAGTAAATCCCACCAAGCTAGTCAAAGGCCAAGGCATAGCTAAGATCATGGCTGAAGAAAATTTTGATCTATTGAGAATGAATTTCATTGGTATAAGTTCAGAAAACCTGCAGACAGAGGTAGCAACAGAGGTAGCAGTAGAGGAGCAGCATGACAGCCAACAGGTCCTTGAGAACTTGTCTTCATGTGAGTAGTACTCAAGTATTATTCATTTCTTGCAAATTTTAGAAGTTCCCCCTGAGCTGAGCCTGACTCAAGCATGGTATCTTAAGCTTACGTCTATTAAATTTTGTATAATTGATAAGTTGTTGTATTGGAAAGATCCTTCTGGTGTTTTCTTGAGATGCTTAGATAAAGAAGAGTCAGTTCAGGTCATGCATCAGTTTCATTCAAGCACATGTGGGGCCATCATTACTGGAATACTACATCCCATAAGATTCTAAAATTTGGGTACTATTGGCCTGTTCTTTTCTCTAATGTGTGTACCTTTGAAAAATCCTATAACAAATGCCAAAGATTCATAGGAAAGCAACAACTCAGATCTTTGCCCCTTAGACCTATTGTACTGAATGGTCCTTTCCAATAGTGGGGTCTTGATTTCATACATGAGATTAATCCTTCATCAAGTGGTCAGCACAAGTGGATCCTAGTAGCCACAGATTATTTCACCAAGTGGATAGAGGTAGTCCCCACAAGGAATGCCACTCACCAAGTCATCATGAAGTTTTTATATGAGAACATATTTATCAGATTTCGCTACCTAGTAGGGGTAGTGACTGATAATGCACCAAATTTTAAAGCCGGGGCATTGGTTAACATGTGTGATTCAATGGGAATTCAATTGGTGCATTCTACTTCCTATTACCCTCAAGGAAATGGCCTTGCTGAGTCATCCAATAAGATCCTAGTTAGAATCATCAGAAAACTATTGGAGGATAATCAGAAGAGCTGGGATTCTAAGCCAAAGTTTTCTCTATGGGCTGATAGAGTGACCAAAACAAAAATCCATAGGGACTTCTCCTTTCAAGTTGGTTTATGGTACTAAGGCCATTTTCCCCATTCAGTTGTTTCTACCAGTAGAAAAGTTCTTTTAGGAGGAACAGGATGAATCAAATGACATGGTAAGAAGGATGCTTGATTTGGTTGAGCTACAGAAAGTCAGGGAACAATTGGTGGAGAAGTCAGAAGCTCACTGAAAGAAGATAAAAGTATTTTTGATAAGAAGGAAAATGTGGATAATTTTTCAGGTTGGAGACTGGGTTCTAAAATGGGATGCTTCTAGGAAATACAAGGGAAATCACTGTAAATTTGATTCTCTGTGGAGAGGTCCTTTAGTGATAACTCAAGTTCAACAAAACAACACTTTCAAACAGAAAAGTATGGAAGGGGAAGAAATGGTTGATGGCCCAGTTAATGGGCGTTTTTTGAAACTCTATTTCATCTAAGGCTTCTAGGCCTTGTCATTGTAAAATATTAGCTTTGTTTTTGTTTTTGGAAAAATAAATCCATGCCCAATGAAACACTAGAAGATAGGTTTGATTTTTGTTTTACAGGAAAGGCATTTGGTCTAGGGTTCTTGGAACCTGACAAGGAGGGTTCCATCCCCAAGTAGGATCCAGATGTTATCTCCCAAATAAATTAGGGTTAGACAAATTTATTTTATGAAGTGATAGGAAGTCAGAAAAAGCATCTTAGAATATTGTTAAAGGCTCATGTTGGGCGTTTTAGATATTAAATAAAGTCTGGCTCACTTTGGATTGTGCTTTTAATAAAAATTTCAAAAAACTCAGCTTTGGGTGGCTTAGGCGAACATCTCCATTGTTCATCAACCACCAAAAAGAACAGCTTTTGGTGGCTTAGAAATAAAACTCGGGGTTATTTTAGCCATTGAAATCACAAAGAGGATAAGGTGGTTGGCACATCAAGCACTCAACTACTGTCAGCATCGAAAGCATTAGCATCAAGTCGTTAACCACCAAAAATACAAGGTCAGTAGTCAATCATGAGTTGGTAGTTGGTGTCATTTTGAAAGAAAGGTGACATATATGAATCCTAACCCTCTCATCCCTACACCTTTCCTAGGTATGTGGTTTAACTATCACGAGCATCATGTTTCTAGCTCCAATAATTGCATGCCAGGCACTGTGCCAGTGCGCGGGTCTCATCAAACTACTCCATCATCCGTTTCAAGTCCCAATTGCCAAGTAAAAAAACATTGAAGCCAATGAAAACCCCTCCTTAATCCATTTCCCATTTTTTGCATGTGTTTTACTAAGACAGACTTCGTGAACCCCAGCGTCATAATCATCTTCCCCAAAGCTCGATTTTTCCAATTTGAAAGTACAGAAGTAGTCTAAAGAATGAAAAGAGGGGGACCTACCCTAAGACAAGAGTTGGGTCACATTGGTTACCTAGAAGCACATCCAAAATTATGTCATTTATTCAAGGATGTAGGCTGCTACATATTTTGTGAAAAGGTTCAAGGATCTCATCAACAAGTGGCAGAAGCATTTTCCCTCACATTTGATGGCTCAAAGGTAGTAATATGCAAAGAGGAATTCCATGTGGATGAAGCTTTGGTAGCTGAAGTGACAGAGCTCCTAAGGACTGGAGAGAGCTGGTTTAAAACCAATGTCACAAAGAACATAGAATTCAGGTCTTACTTGCAACCTGAGCACAAAAACCTCATATGAAAGAAGAGCATACCTACATCCTGGCTGGAGGGAAAATGGCAGCACCTGTTGACAACAATCCTAGTCTACATAACCTATGAGGGCAGATACAATAGGGTAATGATCTACCACTTCAAACTAATGAATCATTTCTCTAGAAGGAACCCCCTGAACCTACCTTTTTACCTCTATAAAATCCTAACTAAAATGGCTCATCAGGTTAGAGCTAAGCCAACCAAGATTACAGGAAGGTTATATGACCATGGCTTGATCAAGCTAATTTTCCTAGAGTTGTTGCAAAGGAGAAATGTCACCTGTACATTCTTCCTATTTTGTAATGAGTTTGACATGGAATTTCAACTAGAGGACAAAAATAATTCCCCTTCAAAAAGGTCTTCCACTCCGAGAAGTGGCAAAAGGAAGAGGAGAGCCATCTCCCCAATTGCAGTTTGCCAGAACTCTCCAGCTTTTAAGAAGGCCAAAAAGAACCTAAACTTCAGTAACAAAATAGAGAAGGAGGAGGCTCCAGCACAAGGTAAACATATCCTCATCCTACCATACACCGATTCTAAGTATGAAGAGGAGCAGGGAGTTGACCTAACAAAGTAGGTTGTAGCACAGCATGAGGAGCTTCCCTCACCTACACCAAGGGAGGAGCTAGTTGAACAAGTGTAAGGGGCTTCCTCTAGAAAATCTAGGTCCCAGAGAATTAACCAACTATTAAGGCAAGTATATGAACTAGAGGTCCTAGAGAGAGAAATCAAAAGAACCAATGTAAGATTAACCAAAAGAAATACCGAATTGCATGACTCTCTTCTAGAAATGAGAGGGATGTACACCCTGCTGCAAAAAAGAAATATGATATTAATGAAGGACAACGCTAGGCTCTATAGGGAGATCAGGCTATCAAGTTTGTAGATGAATAATTCAAACCCTAAATCTCAAGCACACCTTGTGCTGGAAACCCTAGCAGAGGCAGCAATAAGCCTTTAGGATCCAGAGGTAGCCTATGTTGTTGCTTCTATCCCAAACCCTATGCAGGTTGCAGAAATACCAAAAGGTCAGAATTGAAGTTGTAAAGCCTCGGGACAAAGGGTGATTAAAATTTTGATTAAATTTTGAAGAAACAGGCTTTTCAGTGGCTTAGGCGAACATTGTATCTACTCATTAGCCACCAAAAATAGAAATTTCGGCAGCTTACAGGATCATATTTTAGTTTCCTTAGCCACCGAAAGGGAAGAATAGTGCAAAAAATCATATTTTTGCACAACACTGACTTGGGCTGATCCAAGCACCTTGGGGATGATTTATAAGGTTGGAAAATAATTAAAGGCACCAGTGTTCAGGCTCTGTCTCAGTTTTGGAAGGTGTCGGTGAGGAGAATTAGGTCACAAACCCTACCTACTTCAAAAAAGAACAAGTTGTCTGCCAAATGGCAAATTCAAACTCTACTTCAGATTACACTATAGTTGTTGGAGAGTTCGAAGATCAAAAGGATGTTGGAGTTAGGTAGGTTAGCACTTAAGTTAGGGTTTTGACCTATTTTTAGAAAACAATTATGATTATCTATTTTTAGTAAATTTGATCCAACTTTTAAGGATCTAAAATAAATTTTGTAAAGGATATAAATCCTATGTCTAATGTAGAAGCCGGCGTTCAACTTCGGATATTTTTAGACACTTCTTGTATTCAATCTTCTCATGTGCTTTGTCATTTAATACAAGATATTTTCCCATTATGTGTTCAGCTTCCATCTTCTTTATGTTCTATACTTGTGCTTGAATTTTTCATTCATGTTTATTCCGTTTACTTAATGCAAGACAGCTATCGTCCTATCTCTTTGTGATTTATTGGAGTTACAAGTATCTTTTCCTTGTTATGATCATCCATTTAAATGTGAGTGCTTTATGTTTGAATCTGCCAGCATAGTGAGTTATTCATCTATTCACCTTTATTACAAACCCTCTAAACATTGATAGTTAGAAGCCTTGTCTATTTGATTGAGTATTATGCATGTCTTGAGAGAGTGAGGCCTTATTGATCATCTGACTTGATCCATTGAGAAAACCATTAAAAATATTGAATTTACTAGGCATCTTCGAGCTACAACCTAGAAGATTTTCCTGGAGACTTAACACAAAAGATGTTGGATTCATTACTCACATAGGTGCGATGACAGGAGATGATGGTCCAATCCCACAGGTTCGATTGGAAGCTATAAAAATGTGCATTTCGATGTGGACACTGAGAGGAATATGTTCTTTAATGCAAGAGACATCATGAATAGGGAAACGGGTAAGTTTCCTATCTATGAAATGTCGCATGTTTTTTATTCAACACTTATCACAGGACCATCACAAAAGTATGGCACATCGCAAAGATTCTTTGAAAGTTCTATGTCGCTAAGAAAAGACCCTGATGAGCTAGTTGAGATTACAAGTATAATAGATTGACTAGGAAAATGTCGACAAGACTGAGCTATTAACTCCTTGCATAAGAATAAAATCAGAAAGGAGATGAGGATGAATGCCCAAATTGGTGATTACAATGTACAATAAATTATTCTGGATCAGGGCTCGGATGTAAACATTTTGAAAAAGCATACATGGGAGAATATGGTGAACCCACAGTTGGTTTGGTCTCTTGTACAACTGCGGTTGGCCAATCAGGCCATGGTATCGCCAATTGGGTGAGTACCATGCCTCATGGTGGAAGTCAAAGGAATGAAGACATATGCGGAATTTGATTTTATCGAAATTGTTGACGAAGGAAGCTCGTATCCATCATTGTTGGGGATTGGATGGGCTAGTGACAACTTGGAAGTGATTAACGTCAAGAAGTGGGTGATGAATTTTGAGAAATGCGACATAAGATTCATAGCCCCATTAGATCCAAGTGAAGAAAGAAGATATGTCAAACTAGTCAAGGAAGAAGTTGTAGGAGGATGGGACCATGCATACAATATTTAGGAGGATTATGTCCATACCACTAATGATGAAGACCTAGGAAGCTGAATCTCGAGCTCTGCATCATCAGATTCTGATGATGCGCTGGAAAATTGTCACAATTAGTTACATGAAGTATCTATCCATAAGTGTGGATGGGTCACTCAGTCGCTGTGTTGGGTCAAAATGGATATTGTTGAGCTGCCAACATAAGAAAGGATTACCCAATTTGGCTAAGTTCGTCAGTGAATTTAAAGCCAATATTTCATAACCACAACGACTATTGGCAAGTTGGCATTAGAGGAAATGTTGAAGGCCACTACAGCACGATGGTGGGTGACACATAAGAAATCGATCGATAGGTGGTCGTTGTGTCGTATATTGATGAAAGTTCACTTCGGCGAAACAAAATGCTATCAAGTCGAGAAGTTTGACAAAAAAAATGATCCAAATGATCATTTTATTACATGTCAAACCTTGTGGGTGTCATGACCAAAGGATGAGTGGGTACATGATTTTGTACACACACTGGACAAAATGTAGCAACACTGGTATGTATTAGTGACGCTTCGAAGGGAGATAACAACATGGGAGGACTTGAGGATCTTTTTCAATCACACTTCATCTTTGTGGATGTTGATCCATTGATTCATAGTGTAGTTCATTATATCCACGGCATTGTATTGGAGATAGTTCCAGTTGCATTTCCTGAGGAATCGCATGAGGTACCAATGATGCAGTCAATGATGGAATGTTACAATGTAAAAGGAGGAATTGATGATGGGGATGACCCAAGGAATATCAATATTCCAAAATCATAAGGAAATAAAAATATCATAGCCCCTGAGATATTGACATATAAATTTCACCATCCACTAAAGATTCGCAATGTCAACATTGGGACAGAAGAAGAACCGAAGTTTTCCAATATTGGAGATTAATGAGATGAAGAGACCATGGAAAAGATTAACGATTTTCTACATGAGTTTCAAGACTTATTTTTGACTAAATTCTCTGAAATGAAAGGGATTTTAGGAGATCTAGGTAAAATGAAAATTCCACAAAAGCCAGACATAAAACCAATGAAGCAGCGTCTGTATCGCCTGAATCCGCGATACAAGGAGCAATTCAAGGTTGAACTTGATAGAATGTTGGATGCAAGAATCATCGAACCAGTTGAATAATTGGAATGTATTATTCCAATGGTCATGCAAGATAATAAGTTAGGTGAAGTTTGGATCTGTGTCGATCTCAAGAAGCTCAATGACGCATGCCTTCGTCATCTGTTCCTGATGCCATTTAATGGTGAAGTGTTGGAAGGAGTATGTGGTCAGGATATCTATTCATTCACATATGGATTTTTAGGTTATCATCACATCAATATTGTGAAGGAAGGCCAGCACAAAACAACTTTTGTGACTGAATGGGGATGCTTTCAGTATACAATAATGTCGTTTGGACTCAATAATGCACATGTGATATTCTCTAGGATTGTAGTTGTTGAGTTTAAGTAATTTATTTAGAAATTTATGTAACTATACATGGATTATTAGAAGGTGTATGGGATGGTAAAGGATCACCTCGCCAATTTACAATTGAGGTTGGAACGGTGTCAACAACACCAAATCATACTAAATTCAAAGAAATGCATATTCTATGCACCATTCGAGATTTTGTTAGGGCACATTGTCTGTAAGAAAGGTATGTTGGTCAATCCATATAAGATCATGATTATTGTTAATTTTCCCCTACCAACAAATGTAAAACAGCTTAGAGAGACACTAGTGCATATGGGATATTATCAGAAGTTCATCAAAGGATATGCAGTGATCACAGATCTGATGGAAAAGTTGTTGAAGAAAGATGTGCAGTTCGAATGGAGTCACAAGTGTCAAGGGAGTCTCAACACTCTCAAGAAGAAGATGGTAAAATCACCAATGTTGGTATTTCTAGACTGGATGAAGGAATTTCATGTTCATGTTGATGCATCATCAGTTACATTGGGTGTGTTTTTGGAGCAACCTGGTGAGGGAGATATTGACCATATGATTCCTTTCGCAAGCTGGAAATTATCATTGGTTGAACGAAACTATACCACGACGAAACATGAAGGCTTGGTGATGGTGTATGTGTTACAAAATTTTCATCATTATTTATTAGGCGGACACTTTAAGATGTTCATTATGTGGACAATCCTGTGTTGGGGGGGAGATATGTCATTGGCTACTCTTCTTAGAAGAGTTTGCTTTCAAAGTTATTGTGAAGCTAGGTCGCTAAAATGCAGGAACTGATCATTTGTTGCAGATTGAGACGAGAGAAGAGCCAAATTTCATCGAGGATGGGTTACCTGATGCACACTTATTTAAGGTTATAATGGTTGATGACCATTATGAGAAAATAATTCATTTTTTGGAGAGAGGGAAAGCCTCGGATGCTTTCACCACGAGTCAGAAGAAGTAGTTGGTTGTTTGAGCCACATATTTTTATCTAATTGCAGGACATCTCTATATGATGTGGCTAGATGAGATCCAATAGAGATATGTTCTACTACATGAATCGTCGAGGATATTGGTAGAAGCACATGATAGAGCGGTAGGCAGACATTATGGAGGTCATGCAACTACTAGAAAGATACTCCGCATAGGCCTCTGGTGGAAAACTATGCACAATGATGTGACATATTATGTGAGGTGTTGTGATGTTTGTTAAAGAACGGGGAATTCATCGCAACAAAATGAGATGGCATTGGTACCTCAAGTAACACTGCAGCCTTTTGATAAATGCGAAGTAGATTTTGTGGGACTCATCAACCCACCAGGGAAAAGGACGGGTGCATGATATTTCATCATGGAGATGAATTATCTCACAATATAGGATGATCTAGATGTGAATCAATGGCCACCCACCTATTCCACTAGCTCAAAATAGTTTTCCATTGTGGCACTTACCTAGTTATTTTTCTACGGTTTTTCGGGTCCTAAACTTTTGGGGTAATTTAATTGAGGCCCTAAACTATGTTTGTTTGGTTATTTGGGTGGCCAAATGGTTTCCTTTGGGATGCATTTTTCCATAGTTGAAATTTTTAAATCTCAAATAGACCTTTCCAATGGGCTATCGAGCGTCCAAATCGAAGTTTGTATGCAAAAGTTATGGCATCGAGAAGTTGATTGTTCAATTTACCACCTTGGGACTACAAACTTTATGATGGTTCATCTTCTAGGGATACGTTTTGGACCTTTTGGGTTCCATCCCTCATTCTTATTATAAATAGGCCCCTTTGGTCTCATTTTGTATTCATCCTGACATGAATGAGCGTAGCAACCACATCTCTTCTTAGAGATAGCTACCACCATTCTAACAATTGTATTACAATATGTCCTATATCCGCCATTTAATAGAATATGTGTTTACTGTATCTCTGTTATATTTTCAAAATGTCTGTTTTTATTATTCAATATCTATTATTTCATTTTGTTCACACATAAATCTGGATCAATGGTATCAGAGAAATCTTCTTGGTGCATGTCCTCGACATGGTCCAAGTATAGAGAGTTTGGTCTTGAACTAGTTTCACTTGATCACTCTCTCCATCCCAAATGACTTCCCATGGTTGAAGAAAAGAGAGATGGAGAAGCAGTGGATCCTATCAATTCACTGCTCAAGGAATCCCTCGAGCGATAGAGGAATGAGATGATGAATAGTTTCACTAAAATCCTTCTGTGAATGTCGATAACGGCAAGTGCATCTTCGTCGAGGATCCAGTTCGGGATGAAACTCCCTTCAATGTACAAGTTAACTTTGATATTCCTTTATTTGAAGGCTAGATTGATGCAGATTTCCTAGATAATTGGTTGAATGTCTTAGAATGGTATTTATCTATCCACAACTTCTCCAAAAAGGAAAAGATCACCTTTTCTCTTCTTAAGGAAGACCCCCATGTCCAAAATTAGTTGGGTACTTATTAGGAGAAAAACTCATCAGATGAGTTGGGAATCTTTGAGACAAATACCACTTGGGACTATTTCATAGACGTCGTCAAGGAACAGTATTACCCTGTGGGAAACTATGATGATCAGTACACCAAATGGACCATTCTGTGTCAAGAGAGGGACCAGATGGTGTCAAAGTACACCAAAAACTTTCATACCTTGCAAACAAAGTTGGTTATCAAGGACTCCAAGTGGCACCTGATACTGAAATATCGCAGTGGTTTACATAGGTACATATGAATTGAGATGGACTTCCTCGACATCTATTCACTTGGATCTCCCTATTTCTATGCTGTCAAAATCGAGGAGAAATTTCAGAAAAAGAACAAGCGAGACTCTAGACTTGTGAACCCACCATAGAAGAAAATAAAGAGAAACCCTGTCCCACAAAACACAAGACAAGGAAAGGACAACCAGTCCCCCCTGCAAGCAAAGAAGGGGAACGAAAATACAAATAAGGACACTAGGAAGTGCTACAAATTTAATAAAATCCCTTGGTACAACACTGATGAATGTCTCTCAAAGCAGTCATTGGTGGTCGAGATCAAATCTTCAGATTCAGATCTCGATTCCAATTCAGAACCCAATGCCATAGTCTCAAACCATTGCTACAGAACCTACCTCATTTGTTGATACTGCACATATTCAACTAGAGGATCCTGAAGAGTCAGAGGCATAGGAGTGCATCTTACACTCGTAGATGTGGGTGAAAGGAAACCCACTACATTTTGTTGTTGACAACGGCAACCAAAAGAACCTAATCTCAGCAGAAGTCATCAAGAGATTGGAGCTTTTGACAACACCACACCCGCAACCGTACAACATCGATAGGATAAGCCAAGGACGAGGTATCTGCATTACTAAACAATGCTTCCTACCAAATGGTATCAATACCTTTAAATAAGAGGTACTATGTGATGCGGCCCCACTTGAAGTCTATGATGTTCTTTTAGCACAGCCATATATGTGGAAGTGTCATGTTATATATGAGTCATGACCTCGCAATATCATTGTCACTTTGGGAGGACAACTCTATCGGATCAAAGAGACAATTGCACCTTCCAAAGTCTCGCAGGGTAGGAAGCTAAGCTCCCACACCAGAAAGGTATCCCTCTTCACAGAAAGGTATCCCTCTTCACAATTGCATCTGAAGGAGAATATAATATCACAAAGACCTCCACACCCTCTGCACAGGGTGCCTCTCCTCATCAAACACAAGAAGAAAATAGAGCCATTGTTTCTTCATCTATCCGAGTACCTCTACAATGCAAGGCCATGCATTCAAGGTGATCATTCAAAAAAAAACACCCATACAGCAATTACATCCCTCTCGAGATGTCAATGAAAGGAAACCTCTTCACATCAGCAAATATCGCACCAAGAGGTCATCTCACCAGAAATTTTGAGATATGATACGGTATTTGATGCAATGGAGACCATTTGTTCCTAAGGAGGGAGGATTGGTCCAGATGGAAATCGGTGGCCACCCATCTATTCCACTGGCTCAAAACAATTGTCCATTGTGGAAGTTTCCTAGTTATTTTTAAACGCTTTTTCGTGTCCTAAACTTTCGGGGCCGTTTTGAGGCCCTAAACGACATTTTTTGGTGATTTGGGTGGCTGAGGGGTTTCCTTTGAAATGCATTTGGCCACATTCAAATTTTTTTAATCTTGGATATACATTTTCAATGGGCTATCGAGCGCCCAAATCGAAGATTGTATGCAAACTTTATGAGCCCGGGAAGTTAACTGTTCAACATACCACCTTGGGGCCGCAAGATTTATGACGATTCATATTCTAGCGTTATGTTTTCAAATTTTGGGGTTCTCACCCTCATTCTTATTGTAAATAGGCCCATTTGGCCTCATTTTGTATTCATCTTGGCACGGATGAGCGTAGCAGCCACAAATATTCTCAAAGATAGCTACCACCATTCTAGAGATTGTATTATAGTCTGTTCTATTTTTTCCATTTAATAGAATATGTGTTTACATTATCTCTATTATCTTTGCAAAATGTTTGTGTTTATCATTTTGTAAATGTTATTTCATTCCATTCACACATAACTCTAGATCATGGGCGGAAGCAGCACTTGTGCCGGATTGCACTGTTGTGACTACAACAAGGTTTCTATTCGACATTGTTATCACTCGGTTTGGCTGCCCAAATATATTGATGAGTATTCAGGGGAGTCATTTCATCAACCACACTATCAGTGCACTAACGGAGGTGTTTCAAATTCAGCATAAAAATAGCACTCCCTATCATCCACAAGCTAATGGAATAGTGGAATCATTCAATAAGGTATTGGAGCATGTGCTCACCCAGGTCTACAATGCAATCCCCGACAATTGGGATTTGAACATCCCTACGACATTATGGGCCTATCGAACCACCTCCAAACGTTTGATAGGGAATATTCCATTCAAGTTAGAATATGGTTAGGAAGTAGCAATGTCAATGGACTATATTGTTCCAAGCCTTTGCATCACAGTGTAAACAAGTATAGTTGATGAAGGAGCACTGCTAAAAAATTTGACACAGTTATTGTAGCTCAAAGAAGATTGGTTCGTCGCAAGATTTCATCAAACAGTTGAAAAATATCCTCAGAAGGCATGGCATGATCCACATAGCAAGGGAAATTACTTCCAACTAGGAGAGATGGTTCTTCTCTATGACAGTAAGTTTGTAAAACACCCAGGTAAGTTGCAAATGCATTGCTTGGGTCCTTACGTGATCAATTTCATTACCAACGAAGGTGCGGTACAGTTGCAGCGACTAGATGGTGCAATGGTAACTAAATTAGCGAATGGGAGTCAGCTAAACCCCTACTGAGATATCTAGGTGCGACGTGATGCTTAAAGAATTGCAGAAAAAAAATGCAAGATGTGGAACAGAGGAAGTTGGCGCACTAGAAACTGGTCGCATCGCAAGGAAAAATGTTGAGGTCGCAGTAAGAAAGGAGCTTGGCAACATTCACAAGGATGTGACATGGTTAAATCAGGAAATTACTGCAGCAATTAAACCAGTGGGATAATAGAGGAATTCAACGGGACATTCATTTATGGGGAATCCAACCGTTAGATCGGGAGGATCGGCGGTCAATTCGGGTGATAAGTGGAAAATTTGGTTATGATGATTGGAAATATTTCAAATAGGTGCTTCTGAGATATAAGAATTGGTGGGGTGTGATTTGAAAGAACAATTGTTGTTGTTGAGTTGAGCATAGCATAGACAGATGGCAGAGCATAGTTGAGAGGTTGCGAGTGATTGGATTGCATCTATTGCGCAGGTGATTTTGAGTGGTAGAATTCACGACTCACCACCCATAGGCATGATGATTGAAGAGGAAATGGATGGGTTACGTGTGAATACTCAACGAATTACATGGAACAAGAGGTGCATGAATCAGCCCAACTCCCCCATGCAGAAGAAACAAACCACCATATATTCAACCAGGGCGAAAGAGGAAGTAGAGGCGTAGGCTACACCATCGATATCCGAAGCTAAAGACTCTATGGAAAAGAAGGGGGAAATGACTATAAACATCCCTAGGTTTATACCCCCATGCAATCCTAGTGAGACATGGATTAAGTTAACCAAGAACAAGAATTACCCCATTCGGATGTCGGCGATGCCCACGGGAATGCATTTCATGTTGAATATCATGTCATTGTTAACAAAAATGAAATACAAAAATCACTACTTGTTGGCATAAGTTGAATGTAGAGCAGAACCATTCGAGTCACAAGGGCACGGGGATGGCGGACTGGTTGTTCGCACACCATAGCAATGGGAAATGGAATTACAAAGGTTGGGGATGTTAGGCCTCATGCACATGCCGCATTTTGGTGGTATTATGAAAGCCAATGCATGTGTGAAATATTTGTTGGCATGTTTTCATGGAGGTCACTATGGATTTGATCTCATAGATAACCGGGTTTCTAATGAAGGGGCCTGATCCGTCGCAATACTTTCATGGTAAGGATAATGATAAGCGGTTATCCACTAAGTAGAAAAATAAATATGGAGTGGATTGTGACAATAGATCTTATGGTTTTGATACAATCAATAATAACGCAATTAGAGTTGCAGCCAAGATATTTCCTATCAAGGTAGTAATAAATAACCGCCCTAATCATTGCACATATGGAGTGATAGCATGTGCATAGCAGTGTGCAGAGAGGGTGCAAATGAATTGGTTGTTGTTTTTGTTGAACCAGTTAACCAAGTACATGATGCTCATCCAAGAAGGTAAGTGGGCCTTCAACTACTCTCGGTTGTTAATATTAATTGCATTGGTTGGATGGATGGAGCCCCAAGAATATCAGGGCATGGAAATTGAAGTCACTTAGGTTTGCAAGGGAGCGAGATATCAAAATTTATGGTACCTCAATAGGAGGGATTGCTTGATTGACTACGCAATACAGTTTTATCTATATTAGGATGTGTTATAGATTGCAGCAGAAAAGGTTTTGTGCCTTTCTAAGGAGGCAACAACGAAGTATCGTCGGATTGCAAGGTTTGTGATGGGTCCGCGTGTGATACACGTAAAAGCACGCCGAGATGCAAAAACATAGTGGCTGACCACTCAATATAAGAGGAAGGATGAGGAACTTGAATATATCATCTATGATTGGGCCACCAAGTGGAGGACCTCAGTAAATAGCAATGAACTATCGGATACTGACGCAAGTATGCCACCTTATGCCCAGGTAGACCACACACACGAATCGAAAAGAGAGCAAGAATCATAGGTCAAGTCATCCATGACTTCGATAGACTCTGAAATGGAGTCACGGTTTGAGGAACAGAAAACAAAGCGGAGGTTCGAGCAGGATGAAGCTAGCAGCACATTGACCATGACAGGGGACCAGATGACTCACATTCTCACCATGATCACCACAGCTACCACTGTGAGTGAGGCATAGTTGAAACAACACTCAACAGAAGTATTTTAGGAGGTAAAGAATTAATTACAATCTTTGATTAATGCAAGCTTGGAAAAGGTGCCAGAATCAAATGTGTTGAAGAGAACTGGAGAATTGAGCAGCGGCAAGCAGGTCATAATTGTACATATTCCACCATGATCATTGGAGACAAACAATGAGGACGTTGACACATCACTACAGCAGCTTCATATAGTTTCCCTTGATATTAATGAATTTCCAACCCACACTCTAGTGTGGTTGCAAAAAGTTGTGAGTCGAGAACTTGCCCACAGAGAAGAAATCATTGGCGATCATTTGGTGAAGTCAGGGGAGCAAGCTGTAATGGAGAAGCAGGAAATAGAGCACCTCAAGAAGGCACAAGATGTTGTGATTGTGGAAAAAGAATAGATATGGGATGATAAGGTACGGCTGGAAAAGGCCATCACAGTCTCCTGTCAAGAAATCCCTGACATAACAGACAAGATGTTTGTGGAAGCTAATGTTCTGCATTTAGGAATAGTTGTTGCATATTTGAGAAGAGAGAATGAATAGATATAGTAATGAGAGATCCCAAGCACACCGTTGGAACAAGTTGCAGCACACAAAGGAGCGATGGAAGATGTGGTAGCACATCTCGAAGAAAGAGAGAAGGAGGGCAAGACAATCACCAATGAAACCGCACAATTAAAAGAGATGAGGGGGTCACTCAAAGCGATGCCCCCTGTAGTGCAGGTAACTAAGGGAGTGGAATTGAAAGCGTTACAACAGAGGGATGCCAAGGAAAGGGAGTGCCATCATATTTGCACAACTCATGTTGGGGAAAAAAAACATTAAACAAATTATAACATATATCCAACGATTTAATTGTTAACCCAGAAAGAGTGTACACTTGTCAGGTACAGAAAAAATATATGCAGGGGCAGATTATTGCTAACCTATTCTACAACTGAAATTGAATCTAAGTTATGAAAATAAGAAATTGTATAAAAATAAATCTAATTGCAGAAAACAAGAAATTGCATAAATTAACTTGGTAAAGAAGAACCAAAATTGCATGAAATAAACTGGTATAAAGAAATTAACAATATCTTGTGAGCTCACAATAAATCTATACTATCAATTCATAAGAAAGAAATCGCTAAACTTCTATACTAACAATTCATAAGAGAGAAACTAAAATTAACATAAGAGAATCAAAGGATGTGCATTAAGCATCATCTCCATTACATAACAATCAAGAATACACTCTATGACTAAATACACTCTATGACTAACTCTAAACTATTCTCTACTTCCAAACCACTAGAGATATCTCTAACCAAAATGAGGAGAGATCCCTCCTATGTATACATGAATTCAAGATAACCAATCCATCATTACAGATCCACTATTCTCTCAACTTATCCCTCAAAATCCTCAACAACTCTACAACTCATCCCTTTAAATCCTCAACAAATCTACAACTCATCCATTCAAATCCTCCATGATATCTTGGATAAGATATTCCATCTCCACATTCCCATGATCTTCTCCTTGAAATTAGCCCACATCTTGAGGATGAAATTCGAATTTGAAGCTAGGTGGTCACTTTTGAGCTTGTTAAAGTTTTCAAATACACCTATAAGCATCACCAAACTCATCCAACTTTAAAGTATAATGAAAATATGTTATTTTTCTCAATAATTAACCAAAAATTCACTCAAAATACTCAAAAATAAATGATTTGGAAAATAACAAAGTAACCCATATTTATTCATGAAAGTGGTGGATATTAATGATTTTATGGAAGGATAAAATAGGAATAAGGTGATAAATGGTATGTGAAAGATGAATAAAATGTGGTATTTTTGTGGCTCAATATTCCCCCCAAGTTGACTGTTGCATGTACTCATGCAACTATGCATTGATTCTCTTTAAAACTTTTGGCTTTGTAGTTGGACTTCACATGATGATGGTATGTAACAGTAAATCATTCCAGGATTTGAAATGCATGAGTGGCAACAATTTTTCTTTTTATTTTTCTCTTTTTATTTATATTTGTGGCTGGTTCTTGTGTGACAACCATAACAAATGTTGGTTCTTCTGGTAACAACATTCGTTTCTTTTACTTGTATTTTTGCTGCAAAACATAAGATTTTTAAAAGTATGCATGCATTGGAAATGATGAACCATCAATGTATATTAGAAATCATTTTCTTCATATTATGAATCATGCCAATATATATAGCAATGTGTACAAAGCATAGTTTGGGAAAGACATGTTGATAAATGGTAAATGAGATGACGAATAGGTAAAATGGTAATGAATAGTCCCCCCCAACTTAAGATGTATTAGCTTTAGGAAAATGAGAAAGGGAATATAGTGAGGGAATTTTCCAAATTCATTCATTTTCTATCATTTAAAGAATTACATGGTTAAATATTAGAAAACAACATACTTGCACTTACCAAAAAATTGATGAACTATGCAATAGGAATGTGGTTATTGCTACTGGATCATAGAGTGCGAAGTGAAAGAAACAGAATTGTTTCTTGGTTGGTTAAAGTTAAAGATGAGAGCTGAAAGTAGAACTGTGGTACTCTCATATGGCTAAAGTATGTTGCTATAAAACTGCTGATGGAGTCATGAAAAAAATATAGTCTTCACCTGCTACAAAACCCGATGGTACAATTCTTACCATGCGAATAAATGTGTCTATGTCGAACATGGAAAGAATTCATTGGATTACCGGCCATTGATGAAAGTCGTTAACCAATGCGAGGAAACCCCACCATTGATGTCAATGAGTGCCAAGGTACCTAAGTACATTGTACAAAGTGAAAATAAATGAGCTGATATCGAGCCACTTGCAAAATCTAACGATCAAGGGACATTGATGTATTCCCATGATTGTCAACGAGAGAACTTGCCATTAAGGCATGCAAGCCTCAAGGTACTAAAAATGAACTCTAGTCTCTATCCTAAATAAGGTGGTAAGGTCGATGGGGAAAGACTTGTTGAAAGGTGGGCCTTAAGGAATCCCACATAAATCAACAAAAGTTGTACATAATGAGTGGTAGGATAATAGATAAAAGTTATGAGAGTCAAACAGTTTTTATGGAAGGGATAACAAAGCAATATAGTCATGGAAAGGAAGCTGAATGGTTTTATTCTTAAGGAAAAAGATAAACTGAAAATGAGGAAAGTGTGACTCAGAAAGGTAGACATGTGGAAAGTCATGATGTATAAGGCAGTGAAAACATAGATTCTGACATGGATGATGAATAAGCTTGGAAGGAAAAAGGGGTAAGTAATCATGACATGGCGTAATTGGTTTCTGAAAGGCTTATTTATGGCAACAAAATGTCATCACATACATAGTGGAAACTCAACTTCTTCAAGCTTTAACTAGAACATTTTTTCTACGATTCTGGAAATTATTTCTGCATGCCATTCGTTCATCTTTAAACCTGCAAAAGGTTAGCATTTCCCTGCAACAAATTTGTGAGAGAATTGAAAATACATGAAATTATGTGCTTAATAAAAAGTTAAAATAAATAAAATGCTCTTATACCTTAAAGTAGCAATGCATATTAAGCATCCCTTCTTGTCAAAACATGTTTCTGAGCAAGTTGCGAAAACATGTTAGCGCAACAATCATAAAATTTGAGAAGATTTCAAATTCATTTATAATTTTAATTTTATGATTTTATTTATTACCTCATACTTTTTATTTATTTATATGTTTTTAGTTTTTAATTTTATTTTATTTTTAATTTTTTAAATTTGATTTATTTAAAAAAACAAATTTGATGTGCTTATTTTAATCTTATAAGTTTATGTATATAGATACTAATATAAGTTTTTTTTTTAACGTTTTTAATTTTTTTTTAATAAAAACAAAAAGAAATGGGAATAGAAATGATTGGCCGTGCGTCTTTATGTAATGATTGAGCGACAGAAAGAGAGAGAGGGTTGACCCTTTCAGTGGTCGACCCCTCTAAAAGCAAACTATCTTAATGATCTGGATTAGAAAGGAGTGTGCAAAATAAGCGATTTCTATGATAAGTTTATCAATTTCAATGACCATGCGGATACCCCCCCAACTGAAGATGTGCCAGGTCCCACTGTGCAAGAATAAAAATTTAAAAGAAGACGTAGCTGTGACAGCAGCTGCCTTCAATTTTAAAGACGCATATTAATTTATATGTTTATTATTTTATGTTTTTCTTAGATTACTTGTTATATTTATATTTTACTATTGTTAATTTATGTTTATATTATATATATTTAATTTTTATTGTCATAATAATATTTTATTATTATTGTTGAATTATTTTTATATTCTTTATTTATTTACCTAATGTTTTTTATACATAGATTTTTAATTTTTTATGTTGTTATAATAAAAACAAATATTTACAAAACCCTTTTATTATTGTTTTTTTTAAAGAACAAATATGTGTATGCTTTTTGTTGTATGTTTTTCTTTTTTAATTTTGACTAATTTAATCAAAATAAAATATTTTTACTTTTTATAACTTTTATGTTTAACGTAAAATTTTATTTTTAATTGTTTTTGTGTATTTTAATTGTTTCTTAATTATTGTTTTATAGATATAAGCTATCTAAAAATTATGCTAATAAAAAAATATTAACTATATAACTATCTAAAACATTATAAACATAATCCTATTATACAATTTACAATCCCTATTACAGAATTCCAAGCCATAAAAATTTTAAATTTGAGATTGTTTTCACATTAACATATTAAAACGTTAACTTTGTTCACATTAGCATACACACTAAATAATGACATGAACACAAAGATATGACCATTTGAATAAAACCATGTCGAAATAATATTTTGAATATATGTTTTCTTATGCTCAATTAGACATCCGTCATGATAATCAAATCCCCAAAGCAAAAGCGTTTGATTCTAAATGTTATTGAACAACTACAACAAAAATCATATTAAAAATTGTATAATAAGATTGAAACAAATCTTCTTTTAGTTATTAAAACCAAAATAAACGATCTATCCAACTTGAATGATACTTTCTAAGACTCCAATGCTTTTTAAGATTCCAATGCTTTTATTTCTAATAAATACAAATTTTACTATAAAATACTATTATTCATTAAAGTAAAAAAAATAACATTCCGTGAAAATCTTATTCTATCGAATCTGTAGTGCATGAAGTAGGATAAGGATCGCCAAAATCATATTTTACCAAAACTGTACTGGAGGATCGCCACAATGATTCACACAGTATTGAGATAGAATGGTTTGCGTAGTTTATGATGTTATAACTTTAACAAATGGAAATTTTTTTTATTTACGTCATACCTTACTGCACTGGAAATTGTTTGTTTCAATTCCATATACGACGATCTATAACATATTTTAAAGAGTGGGAAGGGATATGAAGGACACTTCTGTTTGGGTATGCATTGAAACTCCCAGGAATATAAAGAAACCACAATGTATTTTAGGATACCTTCAGGTTTTACAATGGATCGGTATGAACAGCAACAATATAGGGCATTATTCGGCTACAATTATAGCTTAAAAACCCAGTGATAGATTGATCCCATTATAGCCCATATAAGTTTCCTGCAGTTTACTAAGTTTATCGTACAGACTTATAATAGAGAATGGACAAATTTGATGGAAACAGTTTATCACTTCACAAATCTGATCTTAGCTTATGAGGAAATCGAGCATAAGCTGAGGCTGATGACTGATGCTATAGATTCTAAGACCATCTCCGGAATTTATAAGGAGCTATTGGGTAAAATATCTCAGTCTTTTATGAATGGATCTTGAAACGGAAGTATAGGGGTCACTCAAAGCAATGCCCCCTATAGTGCAGGTAACTAAGGGAGCGGAATTGAAAGCGTTACAACAAAGGGCCGCCAAGGAAAGGGAGTGCCATCATCTTTGCACAACTAAGGTTGGGAAAAAAAACATTAAAAAAATTATAACATATATCCAACGATTTAATTGTCAACCCGAGAGAGCGTAAACTTGTTAGGTACAGACAAAATATATGCAGGGGCAGATTATTGCTAACCTATTCTACAACTAAAATTGAATCTAAGTTATTAAAATAGGAAATTGTATAAAAATAAATCTAATTGCAGAAAATAGGAAATTGCATAATTTAACTTGGTAAAGAAGAACTGAAATTGCATGAAATAAATTGGTATAAAGCAATTAACAATATCTTATGAGCTCACGATAAATCTATACTATCAATTCATAAGAAAGAAATTGCTAAACTTCTATACTAACAATTCACAAGAGAGAAATTGAAATTAACATAAGAGAATCAAAGGATGTGCATTAAGCATCATCTACATTACATAACAATAAAAAATCCACTCTATGAATAACTCTAAACTAATCTCTACTTCCAAACCACTAGACAGATCTCTAACCAAAATGAGGAGAGAGCCCTCATATTTATTCATGAATTCAGGATAACCAATCCATAATTACAGATCCACTATTCTCTCAACTTATCCCTCAACATCCTCAACAAATCTAGTGCAAATCTACAACTCATCCCTTCAAATCCTCAACAAATATACAACTCATCCCTTCAAATATTCCATGATATCTTGGATGAGATATTCCATCTCCACATTCCCATGATATTCTCCTTGAAATTAGCCCACATCTTGAGGATGAAATTCGAATTTGAGGCTAGGTGGTCACTTTTGAGCTTGTTAAAGTCTTCAAATACACCTGTAAGCATCACCAAACTCATCCAACTTTAAAATATAATGAAAATATGTTATTTTTCTCAATTATTAACCACAAATTCACTCAAAATACTCAAAAATAAACGATTTGGAAAATAACAAGTTAACCCATATTTATTCATGGAAGTGGTGGATATTAATGATTTTATGGAAGGATAAAATAGGAATAAGGTGATAAATGGTATGTGAAATATGAATAAAATTTGGTATTTTTGCGGCTCAACAACTCAATTGGATGAATTCCAGGATGTTGGCGAGAAGGTGGCACTTAAGGAGGTCAATGCACTTCAAGCTACAAAGGATAGTCGTAACAAAGTGACTACAAAACTTGTCGAGCATCCGACGAAGCAGGATGCATAAGAGTGTGCAGCGATCAACATAAAGGCAAAGGCTGCAGTTGATGAAGTTAAACAACAGTATGAATATTTCAAGACCAATATCAATGATTATATAGTATCCAGTTGGCGTTGCTCGAGGACAAGCCACAAGTTTGTGTTGGGGGCCTATTGGAAGGAGGTATAGATGCACATGGTGCGAAATCCGAAAATAGTGTGCAAGAACAGAGAAGTCGAAAAGATTTGATTTAGTCATTGTTTTCTACTTTTTGGTACAAGTTAGTTAAGAAGTAGTTACAAGTGAACCATTTTGTAAAGGTGAAAGCCTATATATAGATTTAGAAATGTAGTAGGAAAAAATCATCATGATCATGAGATTGGAGATTTTGTCTTAGATTATCTTTTCATCATCTACAGAAGATCGATCTTTGTATCTGCTATTTTGGTTCTATCTTGCGAATTTGAGAATGTATTTTGGGAACCTGCTTTAATGTGCGGAAGTATTATGACATGTGCGATGGTGTTGGAAACTCTTTCTCTTGTGGTTTGCTCACTTTGTGTTTTTGATGATGTGATCTGAATGATTAACTACTTTGATATGGTTTATATTCTTGAATGATGTGATGTCTCTGTATACTGAATGATTCCATGTTTGTCGATCTCTTTTTTTATGACTAAATCTAATATGAATGGTTTTTGATGTGATCAAATATGGGTAGTTGATGTTGAAACCTTCACCTGAATCTCTAGTTAGTCTTGTGACGGATAGGGAATAGGTGCGCAAATCCTCCTCCTTACTACGAAAATGTGGTTCCTGGAGCCCTCCCTCAAACACCTCAAGTGAGACTTCATCTCCTCCACAGGTATTGTTGGATAGGGTGAATCCTATCTGGGTCGGTGATCAAGGAGATCGTGGTGAAAACGGATTTCAACAGTGTGTGCATCCCTGTCGACAGATATTTTTCAACAAGACATGAAGGGAATCTAGTGTTTACTTCCAAGTATATATAGAATATCAAACATGTAGTTCTGATCAACATTAGAAATTACTCATAAAGTACAACAAGTTTACAGACTCAAAGGGAGTCATGGATAATATTTAGTGTTCCTGAAAGAGCAAGAGAGATGTCTCATAAAACCAAATTGATAGAGATGACACATGTGAATACACAAGATTAAAAAATGCAAAAGGTGGCAAGTTTATTTAGTATAGGATACTCAAATGTGAATAGTGTAGAGTGTCCATATGCAGAGGGAGAAATATAATTAGATGCAGAGGGAGTAGTATACTCCAACATAGATTGAATCGCTTGTTGATGATAATGAAGACTTTATACAAACTCAAGAAGGCACCCAATATGTGATATGTCTAGAAATACATGTACTTTATGAGCTTGGAATTCACCAAGAATGATGTGGATTCCAATCTTTACTACAAGGTTGTTGACTTGATCTTGGTGTTGTATGATTGATGATTTGTTCCATTACATGAACAATTAAGTTCAATTTTGAGTGCAAGAGGGAGTTGTCCTTAGAGTTCAAGATGTGGGGTCTCATCCTAATGCATTAATTCTTGGTATTAGAATTTTGGCAGAGACCAGACAAGATATTCCTCAGATAGAGGGATTACACAGGTGAGATCCTAAGAGTTTTAGGATAATGGACTACAAGTCCATGGCTATACCCATGGACATATATCTAGAGAAGATGAGTGATCTTGATTCAAATTCAGATTTTTTGTACCTAGTTAACACCAAACTATATGGTTGCTTTGTAGTAGACACCTTCAGCCAATGTACGGTTGATCTGAGACTCTTCCATTGAATTGTAGAAAAACATGTGTTGAAGTACCTAAGTGGTACAAGTTGGACATGGCACGAGATATGTCTCAAGTGATGAAGTGAAGTTGAAACTATATACAGAATCTAACTAAGAAGAGTGCAGTGGATAGAGAAAGCATCTTGAATGATTTATGATATCCTGGATTAGCGGGAAGAATGCTTCTGTAGAACTTAGTATAGAATGCATCGATGGTGTAGAAATGAGTGATGAAGCTACATTATATATCCATAGACAAGAATATAGTTAATATTATAACCAAGCCTTTGTCAAAGGAAAAAAATTTATACTTTAGGGACAAGCTTGCAATGATGGAGAATACCTATCTGAGTGAGAGGGAGCCTTGATAGATATGCAACATTGTGAAGATGAGCATATAGAAATTCATGTGAAATGAATGGTTTTTATGAGTGGTATAGACATCGTAGTACCAGAGGTAGATGCAACAGGTACCATACAGATGCAATAATAAAGAACATTCTTTCCAATATAGTGACTTTCCACAGAATGTCTCCCTTGTTGAGAGGGAGTGTTGATGTTCTCATGAGTTCCAGCATTGGGAAAACATTATGTAGATCATTCTCTTATAGGTTTGCGACCCATGGAGAGAATGGCCCCTTCATATCCCTGATTAGTCATGTGTTGACTAGATGAGTAAAGGGCTTGGATGCTTAGTCTAGGGCCAATCATGTGTGACTGAAGTGTTAGTAGGCTAGATGTCACATTGTGTACTCAATGTGTGGGAGTGCTCTGTAGTAGGAGTGATCTATTCTTTATAGAGTGAGATGACTTGTCTATGTTAAAAGGAGATCTTATTTCCTTGTGTATTAGAAAAAATATAATATAATGTTGAAGTTTACATTTGGATCTAAGAAGTGTTCGAGACTTCTTAGAGTATGGTCAAATCAATGTTAGATCTCTTGGGTAAGAATATGACTGCATGTGATGAGACATAAACAAGGAGAATTTTTTCATGATGAATAAATTTCAATGAAGTCAAGATAATCCATTGAAGAAGTCCCAAATAAAGCAGAATACAAGAAAAGAAAAAAATACCCCAATGAAAGGGGGAACTTGGACCCTAGAAGACTGTTGGGAAAAATATTGTCTCAAATAATTTACCTAATATTTAATTATCGACTGGGGTTAGTAGGCTTAGACTTGCTACAAAATATATCCGGACGTAGAGAGTGTCATGGAAATACTTTAATAAGCTAAAGATCGAAAGACATTACGTTGAACTCCTGAGGATCTAATTAATTTAATGAAAACAAAGGTCTAAGTAGAGTAACATCTAACTATTTATAAATGTATGGATATAAATAGTGTTATGACAATGAAACTATTCTATCTAGAGAGATTGATTTTTACTTGAGAGAATGAATTTATCAAGAAGGATTTGCAATATTATACATACAATAACTAATATACCTAAATCAAACTAAATCATTTTAATTCCACTCTCCTTGATTATTTTGAGGGTAAGCATTTACTGTAATAGGAACTGGGGCAGGAGGGGTATCAAAATGGCTCTCAAAAGAAGTATAAAAGTTAATGGGATTAAGTCTAGTTTGATCTCCACAAAAATGTGTAAACTAAGACATGTCCAGTTACAATAAATAGTAAACATGATTGTTTATACACAACTAACTCCTATTTACAAAATACTATCAGAAAGTAGACATAATTTATGAACAAACAGAAAACTTATGAGAAGTGATTTAAATTCTATATTATAAATCTCTAATTACATGATTAAAATGACAAGTTGTATTAAAAGCACTTAATCTATTAATGTATGTAACCTAGACCTCATATACAAAGGAACAACTTAAATCAAAGTCTCAATTACAGGCCAATACAGTGAGTTAAATTACATAATATCATTCCTATGCATAACGTAAAAAGAAAGAGGAAAGAGAAATAAGGTTTAACAAAAAATCTACACAATCTCATCTAAGGATCTTTAAGAGAAAATATAAACATTATCTATCATTTATCATCAAGACAAAATCAGAAAAACTAAGAAAATAAGCTTTAAAACAAATTAGAAACACACAGGACTGAATGAATGACTGTTTAATAGGTAGAAATAAAGTTCTGTATAAAGGGTGGAATAGACTGTCTGTATGATAGTCTGTTTGAAGAAAATGCTAAAACTTTAAGGAAATACTCAATTTAAATGCTTTATTGAAGGGAAGCTGCCTCATGCATGTACTACTGCAATATAAAAGAAAGAAGTAAACCTACTTTAATGACTAAATTCGATAGCAATATAACCTAAGCTAATTTCATAATTCAAAACATCATTTAACAAACTAACATACTCTTTAAGAAAATTCATGATAAAAACTAGAATCAACAAAACTAGATTCACTATGATTTAATCAAAGGAATTTAATATAGAAATCAAGCAATGAATTATAAAGACTTTGTAGAAAAACTTGAAAACTATATTAGACACAACCGAATCTAAAGGCTATTCTAAGTGCGAAATAATCTAAAAGATATTCTAAGTGCAAAAGAATCTAAAATCTATTCCAAGTGCAAAAGAATATGAAAGTTATTCTAAGTGCAACCGGTTGCTAACTGATGAAAAGGAACCTACATTCTCAACATAATATTAAACTAAAGTTTATGCTACAGAAAACATGAACGATTATAGAAAAAAAAACTAAACAAACAACTTATGATAAAAATTATACTAATTGCAAACGAAAGAAATAACAAAACCTACACAAAAAAGTAAAGACTTTGTTTGTTGGGGGGCCTCCCATTGAATAGAGTTATGCTTCTTCTAATCACACACGATCATACACACCGCAACAGGACTTTCATTAAATTAAAAGGGTAACATTACAGAGTTTTTAGACTTCACTGATTGTATCAAATAAAAGACAGAGACTCAAAGACTCGTAGAATCTAGACTTGTAGACTTGTTCCTAAGTCACATGACCACGTCTATTAATACATCATTCAATGGGACGATGTTGGCCTGATTTTCTAACCTAATCCAACTAAGGAGAAATAGTCCACATAAAGCGTTTAAAACAGCCCTCGGTGTGTTTGGAATGACTAAATCTCACAGGTTATGGCCTCCTACTACCAACTGAATTTATCCTCATAAGGAGAATATAAAAACTCTGCAAAATGTATCTTATGTTAATATAAAGTTTATCTGTCAGTTCTTAAGTTTGAATCATCCTAAAATTGCTTTCCTAATGAAAGTATCCTGATTTCTTTGGTTTTTGTTTTCAGTTTTCTGGTTAAGGACCTATTATAAAGTAAATAAAATAATCTATTTTTTAAATCCTATTTAAAAAAATTATTAAATTTAAACTAAATTAAAACTATGAATTAAAACTTAACTAACTACCCTATCTCAGCTCAGCTGAGAGCAACTTTGAAAACTATATTAATTATCAATTAATAACTTAAGTTAAGAAAGAAGTAAATGATAATAATTCAAATGAAAATACTTCAATTATTATCAAAAATCACTTTGTTGAATATGCACAACAACAGAAAATAAAAAATAGAAAACTCTTTTTATTTATTCTGTGATGTCCTATTAATCAATAACTAATGTTCAATACTAAACATTTGAATAACAAGATTATATTCATTCATGAAAACATTATAAAAAAATACAAATGAGATCAGAAATAAACATGAAATTTATTATTATTAAATCACAATTATTAACAAAAATATTAACTAACTAGACCCAGTAATACTTTCAATCAAACATTAATATTGTGCAAATAGAGTATATTTTCAAATAATAAACACAATTATATCACAGTATAATTGCATAAAGTGTAAGATGAGAAAATAGTATATCGAAATATATATTAAGTTTCAGAAATAGTAACAAGCAATGATCCCAATTTGAGAAACCTAGTAACAATCATCCACGAAGGTAAAACTCCAGCAGAGTAATCAAAACCAGAAATTGTATTATACTTTCAATAAGTCTTTTCTCCAGTACTCCATCGACCCTTTTACAATAGATCTTTCAAAGTTTTATAAGAAGGACAAATAACTGCCTTTCCTTATTCTATGTAACTAAAACTAAAAATAAACTATCGAGCCTATATGATCGAACATCTAGGACCTAGCACATTAATTATCATCCTCTTTAATAGTGCACCTGGCATCTGAATCATCTATCCAATAACTGATTTCTCATCTTCAAATGTTGATTTGTCCGTACAGCAACTGTTATTTGACATCTAGCATCCAGGTCATTCGAGCTTGAAACAACTTCATCATTTGTTGGCAACATATAAACGAAAAGAACACCATCAAAATAGAGGATCCATATGACACCTACAAAAATCAATTAACCATGCATGAGTTTTATAATAAATAACAAAACTGAAATAACAAATTTAATTAAATGATTTGCAATGCCGGCAGAATCTATGATTATGTGGGCATGCTAATTACCTGTTCTGTTATTTCCAAAAAGAAACAAGAAAAAACTCAACAACGGTAAAAATTTTCACGGTGCACTTCTGAGTTTGATAACTCGACGAGCCTCAGACAATTTAGCCCTTAACTTTATGTTTTCAATTTTATGTTGCTCTTCACACTTCAAGAACTCCCTGTTAGCAATAATCCATGATATTTTCATAGTTTTCAACCTATCTTTCTTCGCTTTTAAATCCTGCCAACGCTTAACCTAGGTTAATAACTCACTTCTCAAGTTTTGTACCTCATCTTTCAATATAATGGAATTCGATTCAGACCTTTTCAATTTTCCTTTCAATTTCTCAATTTGTTCTTTTAATTTTATAGTGTTCATGGTACTTCTCAGTGTCTTCTCTGATGAAGAATCATTATTCACTGCAGATCATATTTTGATCTCTCTATCGTTTTGTAGAACCGGAAATTGATTTTCATTAAAATCATCATTTAGAGATACAACGGGATCATCCATTTTATCTTCACACTCTTGTGACGATACATCTACTGAACCATAATCCCCTTCTTCACTTAAAATTTCAATTACTGACAAATATTGGGCATGCAAAGGTGCTTTTGAAGTAGAAGATTTCATGCTTCTGGTAATTCTGTGAAAACCTAACTTTGCAATGGGAAATTTTGATAAGTTTGATTTTCCATCAAATTTCACTTTCCCTTTGTCTAACGTCTTCAATTTTTCCCTTTCATTCAAAGATATAATATGAGGATCCTCATATAAAGCCGAGACTATAGGGATTTCAAGATTTAAAGGAAGGGATTCTACTGCAACTGTATGTCTTGGTTTATCCTCTATAGGCACTCTCAATTCAGACGATTCAACACCTCTTAACTCATAATTGGATTCAGTTTGAGGAAACTGTTTACGCTTTCTGTGAGTTTTAGGATGTAGAGTAGGCCAATACTGAGTTAATCCAAAATCATTTGCATTCAAAAATTCATCCCAAGATCTACCCAGACGATTTAACTAGTACTGAAACAGAATCTTAAGAAGACCATGATGAAATAAAGTTTTTTCTATATCTCCTATAGTGGTATGTACAATATTTTCCATTTTCCTAAGACTCTGAAGCAAAAAGAAAGGTAGGTTGATTATGCAACCATTCAAGGCCATCAACAACCGTAAATGATAATAATGTATATGAGAGTAGCGACCATCGCAGGTAACATACCTGGTTAAAATATCGAAATAGGCTGTCCATTCCGGTTTCATAAATTTAACAGAAACACCCCTTCCAAGCTCCAAACCCTCTGGTAATGGCAAGAGAAACATTTCACATTTTTTCTTATTTACTTTTTGACCCTTGAACCAACGTTCACTAATTTGGGGAAGCTTGGTAGCTTTAGAAATCAGATCCTCATTTAGAATCAGCTAAAAATCCTCAACTTCAACTACATCATCCTTCAGAGACATAGCGAATCATCTGGTTATTTCTACATGATGACCGCTGAAACCTTTAAAAAACAATCCCCAACCTATTTTCTCAAACAATGCGGCTGCTTTTGGGTTAGAATCAACCAATTCAGGGCCTGAAATTTCAAAGCGATTAAGAGGTGCCATTTTCACCCTGCAAAGATTTTGATTAGGGTTCGGGATGAAGGGATGCATGAATACATATGGTATTGGAATCCATGTAAATGGCATTGTTTGAAATATCAAATCATATCCCAATTCATCTGAAACGAGAACTGAATCCCTAAACATAATCTCAGTAACCATAGTTCCAAAATCCTGTTACTTCGTAAAACGTGACCACCAGGATAACCAAATCATTATGAAATGCTTCTCTGCAACCATTACCTTATTCCAGGATTTGATTTCCCAACGAAATGATATCAAGGTTAAAATTATAAAAACTCAAGAAATAAAATGATAACCTTGTACATGTTTAATATTCAAAGATTTGTGGGAATCAATCTGAAAAGACATAATTAGTACACTACCCTACATGTGTCCGATTATGAAACTTCATGTTTAATCCCAATGCTAGGATAATGACCAAATATCGAAAGAAATCACCATATGATCAATGATGATTTTTGCATTGAAGTTCTATCAATTCGTGGTGTAGTAATTAACAGGTGTGAGGATGTATAGATTCATGTCAAAGTCATTCTTTTCTAGCTCTTAATCCTTGACACGGTAAGTATAATACATGGAGGCTGGATGTAACATCATCCTAAGCAATAGGAAACCGCATACTCAAGAATGATTATGGCGCATCAACGAAAGCATCAACAATGACATCATGCAAATCTTTCAAATACAGTTTCATCAATAATATTAACTTGGAAAATTAATTTGACAATCATTAGAAATGACACGAGTACATAAGCACATGAATGTTGATTAGAAAACATCATTCCAAGCTAATCCTTAGATCAAAACTAGTTCCGATTTATTATTGAAAGCATAATATAAAATATTTTAATCAAAGTTTAAAATAGTAATAAAGACAAGGTTTACTTTCTATAAGTATATACAATACAAATATTATTTATTTACAAATCATATAAGACATAAGTTCTAGAATTTTGTAATGATACAAATGTTCAACCAACATATAAAGGTTATCATATGATATAGAAAAAATATTAAACCTTAACATATATGTTTGAACATTTATGTTGGATAATAAAACTATGTCAAATACTTGAAACCAGATATTTAAATGCAAAGTCAAAAGAAATTTTATGAAATTCTAGGGTTATGAATCATTTAAGCCAATTCACTCTAACCAAATAATGTAAAGCAGCAATCCATTTGTATTGATAATATATGATCACAAAATAATGAGAATGAATTTAACAGTTGTAAAAATGAAAGAACTAGCTTAATTCAAAGTGTTTCATAAACTACCATCTTGACCACTAACTCTTCCTTCCTTCATTGAGAGTACCTTCAGAATCAAAGATTCTGAAGGCACTCTTTAATAATAAAAGAATTTAAATAAATTAAAGAAAAGATCTGATCAATTTATTATGCAATATAGCAATAAAATTGAGAAGATTTGTTGCCTTCCAACAAATGGCGACGACCTAGGCGAACCAGTTATCTCTCCTCATATAATTTTCAAATGACAGTATAAACAAAATCTTAAAATCTACTTAAAACAATAAAAAATTCTCAGTGTAATAAAAACCATTATCTGATTTATATTCGCAAGTATAATTCAGAATTATTCCCATATCTATCAATAAGGATCTTGTTAAAGAAAAGCTTAAGAATATCCCAATCAAAACAAAGTACTCATAGTAATGATAATATGAACCATCAGTATAAGATATAGGAATTTACTTCTCTGAAAAATATCTAGAATCTGTTCCATTTATTGTATTTTTTTTCTTTTACAAAATAAGAAATCAGAAACAAATTATTTGACTGAAGACTACTACCTAGGCATGATAACCTGATGTGATAGTATCATTCACGAGAACTTCCTAGAATAAGCAAGTCAGCTCATGATGAGACCTCTTGTCTCTTGATATTATTACCAAGAGCCATCACTTTGATGATTAGAAATGAAGTTATACTAGATAGCACTGATGATCATGATTAGGCCAGATCGTGATGAGACCTCCTATTCTTCAATCAAAGTTATGTTTCACTTTATTGAGTTTGAAAGTTTAAGTTTTATAAAATAAGAGACCACTACCCAGCATGGTAACCAAATGGCAATGTCAGTCACTAATATCACCAAAAAATGAATCAGTTGGCTCGTGATGAGAACCCCTATCTCTTGACCTTATGACCAAGAGCCATTATTAGTTTCCTGATAATGTCATACCAATTATATTTATGATCCTGATCAGATCGGCTTATTACTAAGACCTTATGTCTCTTATTTTAAACTTTAGAATGTTATTGAATGGAACAGAAATAAAAATTTCCCAGATTGTAAACAACTTTAAAAGAAAGGACTGATGATAGAGATCCATAAAGATTTTTTCAAGTGCAAAATTTTGAAAAAGACATTAATCATCCATCCTAACTGTCAAAAGAAATAGGTGAATGAGGGATAATCTAAACCATACTTACAAATGTTTTCAAATAATGATAGGTTCTTAACATACTTAAGAAACTCTGATCATTCTAAACCAATTTTTAAAAGACTTAGTTTAACACTACAATTTTAAACTAATGAACAAACCAGGTTTAAGCCATAGGACTTATTTATTTACAAATGTCCTCTCAAAAACATATGTTCATTAGCAACTGATTATCTGAAAAAATATATACAGAGATTTGACAATCTTATGTACAAATGATTGACAGATCATGATATTTAACTGGAAGGATCTATCAATTCTAAATTTAAGAAAACAAAAAATGGGTTTCAAGAGTATTTACACAGGGATCAAATGAAATTTGAATGTACATAAGAATTAGGAATTTATCATAATTATGTTTGATAAAATATTGTACAAAAATATCAACAATCTTATAAAGTTTTGTAATGATAATATATACAGAAAATTCTGAATTTTAGAAATTATTTATAAACAAAAGTTGGTTGAAAATAAGGGAATAAAAGCTGTACAATAATCAACAAAATAAGCAAGCTTATATACAAAATTATATACAAATTCGGATCCTTAAGAAATCAGCAGAAATATTTTTTTAAGATCAGTCCATTAACTGGAAATGTTTCGAACTGACCTTCTAAGGTTTGCAAATGGAAAGTGCTTGGACCTATCTTCTCAGCAATGACAAATGGGCCTAACCAAATTTTTTGGAACTTGGTCTGATCTCCTTTCTCCTCATGGGCTTTGTCCCATTTTAACACCAAGTCCCCCACCTGGAACTCTCTGTTAGAACTTGAGGATTGATCGAACCAAGACTTAACAATTTTTTGATGTTTTATTAAATGTTGTTTTGACCTGTCTCTTTCCTCCTCTAGTTTTACCAAAGTGTTAATCCTATTCTCCATAGCTGGACAATCCTCATCCTGAATAGATTAGGCTAGCTGTAAAGAAGCTAAAAATAAATTTGGCAGTAAAATGGCCTCGGTTCCATAAACCAGGAAGAAAGGTGAGTTACCTATTGAAGCTTTAGGAGTTACTTTGTCTTCCCAAAGAGCATTAAACAACACTGTGTGCCAGTCACTATGGTGAATTGAAATAGTTCTTTTAAGAATTTTCAACAAATTTTTATTTGTTGATTCAGCTAAACCATTTCTATGAGGATGATAATTAGATGAATATCTAATCCCTATACCTTTCTCCAAGGAAAATTGAGTGAACTCAACTGATGAAAAATATGAGGCATTAACAAAAACAAGGGAATCTGGAACACCAAATCTCGTTATGATAAAAGATTCTAGAAATAAGATAACCTGATTGGTGTTCACAACCCTTAAAGGTGTAACCTATGCCCAACGGGTAAAATAATCAGTTGCAGTTATAATGTATTTGTGTTGCATCGAGGATGGAAGGTTTATCGGTCCAACTATATCAATACCCCATTGTTGAAAAGGCCTTCTCACTGAAACAGGTTGTAAAGCAAAAGAAGACTTTTTAAACCTACCTACAGCAAGTTGGCATTCTTGAAATTTTTTGACAAAAGCATAAGAATCTCAAAATTAAGTGGGCCAATAATAGCCATCCCTAAGAATCTTATGTGTGTTAGAATAATCAACCCATAGTTACCTACCTTATACATTAAATTAATCATTTTTGTCTTATTTTCCTAGTTTCATGTGTCCCACCTTATGCAAGTTGTCATTTGCCTATCCATAGTGGTCAAACTTGCGTATTTTGACTCATGTAGCGCATGGGAAAACTCAAGGAATCAATTTTTCCCTTCTGCTTTTTCTGCTTTATTGCCTGCTTTTTCAGTGCTTTAATGCCATTGGGAAAGTTTGACTATGTGAGGTGAACTAGTTTTTTGTCCTCTACATCCTCCACTCTTTTGTCCTTTGAAAAGCATGTATGAGTTGTAATTCCATCACTCTTTATGTTGCCTAAGTGATTTTTCTAATTCGTGAGCTCCATGACTGATTTGGAAACTACTTTATGCACCTATGGGGGATTTGCTTATTTTTAGTAAGCCTGCTTTTGACTAGATTCGAATTGCCTCCTCATGCATTCGAATCCCTTATGTAATTATTTAATGCAGCAACCTATTATGTTACAGGGTTGGCTATTGTACACTGAGTTAATACAGTTTAGTGTTCAGCTCCATTTTCAATCTCTTTTGTGAGTGATTTTGCATGATCAATTAATAATTGTTGTGAGTAAAATTGTTCTATCACTGGGTCAAATTTCCACATGGTATCAGAGCCATTGTAGATCGATTTCTCTCCTTCAAAATTGTTTTGCAGGTTCGACATCAGTGACTGGGAGCCTTCTACTGACAGCCAGGACAATTTCTAAGCTATGGATCAATCTCAGAAGATCATCTTGACTCCCTTCAACTTCTTTGAATGGAAAGCAGAGATGGAGATACTATTGAGAGTGAAAGGCCTCTATAGGGTGACTATGGAAACATAAGTAGAGCCCAATGCAGCTGCAAAGAAGATAAAATGTCACAACATGATGGATGAGGCCTATGGTCTCCTGTGTCTAAGCATTTCCAGAGACCTCCTTTTCCATCTTGATGGATTGACATCACCGAATGAAGTATGGGAGAAGCTTACTGATCTTTTTGGAAAGACAGAGGAGATGAGGGGACATCAAATCGAAAATGAACTGATCTCCCTGAGTCCCAATAGCTTTGAATCACTGCAACTCTATTTCTCCAAGTTCAAAGCACTTGCTTTGCAGCTAAAACAATGTGGGATCGAAAAGAAAGATGATCATCTGGTCTTGCCCATTCTCTTGAAGCTTGGCCCTGACTATTCAGTGTTTTTTTTGACCTTCTATGCCACAAATTTGACAGCTCAAACCTGAAAGATGCCTAGCCTTGCAGATTTCATGGAATCTCTCACACAAGAACAGGACAAGCTGGTGATGATGGGCACCATCAAACCATCCAAATACCAAGCTCTGGTTGCTGGAGATTCGAGGGTGGATTCAAAAAGCAAAAATAAAGATAAAAATCCACTTGAGCAAAAGAGAGACAAGAACAAGTCTTCGGAGGAGCCACAAGGTTCCAAGAAGAACTACCAGAAGAATAAAAACAAAGGAGAAATGAGCAAGTGTGCATACTGCAATAAGGGAAATCACACTGAAAGCTCTTGTATGAAGAAGCAAATAGACATGCTGACCCAGCTCCTGGAGAAGAATGGCATCTCCCTTCCAGACAGCTCAAAGAAGAGAGAAGGAGGATCAAGTCCAGATGACAGAGAGAGAGTTCATGCATTGGTTTCTGGCACATCAAGCTCACCCAGTTTTATCATTGATTCTGGAGCTTCAAGACACATGGTTTCAACCAAGGAGGCATTCTCCTTACTTGACATGTCGAAAGGACCACCTATAGTACTGGGAGATGACTCTCTCACTGAAAGTTTGGGCAAAGGGAGGATTGATCTTGATCATGGTCAATTCAGCAATGTGTTGTATGTTCCTGGTCTTGCTTCCAACCTCCTATCAGTGTACCAGATGACTCACACTGGGTCTCCAAGGAAGGTCATATTCTCCCCTGATGAAGTTGAGATCACAGAGATCTCAAGTGGTAAAGTCATTGCAAAAGGAGTTGTAAATCATGCTCAAAAGGTATACATGTTCTCACACTTCCTACCCTACTCAAACCCCTCTGCTCTTCTGATTCATGCTAATGAGGCAAGCAAGATTTGGCATGAAATATTTGGCCACCTAAATTACAAGTATATTTCTGATCTTAGTGAAAAATATATGTTCATAGGGTTGCCCAAGATAAAATTTTCCAAAGCAGTCTGCCAAGGTTGTATCCTAGGAAAACACCCAGAGCATAAATTTGAGAGAGCTAGTCATGAGAGAACCACTGCACCCCTTGAGCTGATCCACAGTGATGTTGCTGGCCCATTCCCTCATATGTCCATGAGTCAGGACAAATATGCATTGACTTTCATAGATGACTTTTCCAGGTATTGCTGGGTTTACTTCCTAAAACACAAGTCTGAAGTTTTTGGCCTCTTCAAAGTCTTCAAGGCTTTGGTTGAAAACTAGTCTGGGAGGAAACTCAAGGTCCTCAAATTTGAAAATGGTGGTGAGTATGTCAAGTCTGATTTTATTAATTATTGTACAGATGCAGGTATTCAGATGCAGCATTCTATCCCTTACACACCACAACAGAATGGTGTTGCTGAGAGGAAGAACAGATCACTGAAGGAGATGGCAACATGCATGATGGAGGCCAAAACTTTGCCACCAAAGTACTGGGCTGAACCTATCAACTGTGCAGCCTATATCCAGAATAGGGTGCCTCATAAACAGCTTGATGGTATGACTCCTTTTGAAGCATGGAGTGGGCACAAGCCATATGTGACCCATTTCAGGATTTTTGGCTCAAGGGCTTGGGCTAGAATTCCAACAAACAAAAGAAAGGCTTTGCAGCCCCAAAGCCAAGAGTGCCTATTTGTTGGGTAATTTGAAGATTCAAAAGGGTACAAGTTGATAAATTTGAGCACAAACAAATCCTTCATTGAAAGGTGTGTTCAGTTTCAAGAAGAACCCCTTGCAGCAATGGAAGTTGGAGAAACCTCTTCACCACCTGAACCTTTGAAAGTAAGTGAAGAGTTTGTTGAACATGCTGATTCTTATATGTCTAATAGTGATGAGTTTATTGAAGACCCTAACATCCCTACAAGGAAAAAATGGGCAGCCAAGACACTACATGCAGCAGGAGAGCTAGCTGGGGATCCCAATGACCCAAGGAGGACTAGATCTCAATTTGAGAGTGGTCTGTGCATGAAGGATCCTATGTTTGCTGAGAAATGATATTTGATGGTGGATTCAGATCCTCAAACATATGAAGAAGCAGAAGGAGATCCAAGATGGCAAGCATCCATGAAGGAAGAGTTCATCTCACTCTAGAAGAGCAACACATGGGAGCTAGTGGATCTTCTCCCAAGGAGGAAGTTAGTTCAGTGTAAGTGGGTCTACAAGACCAAATTTGATGCTGATGGTTCACCTATGAAGTACAAGGCTAGATTGGTATCCAAGGGCTACTCACAGGTTCATGGCATAGATTACAATGAGACCTTTGCACCAGTAGCAAAGATGGATTCCATCAAGCTATCCCTAGCCATTGCAGCCTCAAAGCAATGGGAGGTACATCACATGGATGTAAAATGTTCCTTCCTGAATGGAGATCTCACTAAAGAGATATATATGCAGCAGCCTCAAGGATTTTCTACTAACCCTTCTCTTATGTGCAGGTTGAGAAAGTCATTGTATGGGCTAAAGCAAGCCCCCAGGGCTTGGTATGCCAAGGTTGATAGCTTCTTGCTATCACTGAATTTTGTTTGGTGCAAATCAGATCCAAATGTCTATTTGAAGTTAATTAATGGTTCATTAATGATCATTGTGTTATATGTTGATGACCTCCTCATTACAAGAAGCTCAAAGGATGAGATTGCTTCCTTGAAGGGTGCAATGAACCAAGCCTTCTCCATGACAGATTTGGGGCTCTTAAGCCAATTCTTGGGGCTTGAAAGTGATCAAACCAAATCTAGAATCAAGGTGCACCAGTCCAAGTATGCCTTGGATTTTCTGAACAAATTCAAAATGAAGGATTTCAAACCAAGCAAGACTCCTTTCCTTTCAGGAGTGAAGCTGGAAGAAGCTGATTCTTCACCTATGGTAAACAATACATTGTATAGGAAATTGATTGGATGTTTGTTGTATATTACACATACTAGACCTGATATTTCTTATGCAGTAAGTGTGGTTTCTAGATACATGGATCAGCCTCATGAGATCCATTGTAAAGAAGCCAAAAGGATCCTTAACTTTTTTCAGGGAACAAGGACACATGGGATCTTCTATAAAGCAAAATCTGATCTTGATTTGATTGGATTTACTAACAGTGATTGGACAGGTGATAGAAAAGATAGAAATTCCACATTAGGATATGTGTTCATGCTTGTAGAAATGCCAATCAGCTGGTCAAGCAAGAAACAGAGTACCATTGCACTCTCATCTACAAAAGCAGAGTACAGAGGAGTTGTTAATGCAGCAACTCAATGTTTATGGTTGCAGGGTATACTTGGAGAGTGTGGCTTTGAATCAGAGTACTCAACTACCATCTACTATGATAACAAGAGTACCATTCGAATCTACAAAGATCCAGTTCAGAAGTAGAGAACCAAACACATTGAGATCCATATGCACTACATCAGAGAGCTTGTGCATGATGGCACCATTCACCTACTCTTCTGTTCATCTTCAGAACAAGTAGCTGATATCTTCACGAAAGCATTTTGTGAGAAGACCTTCAGCAATCTCAAACCACTGCTGGGGATTGCTGATCATGCTATGAAGCATGAGTGAAGACAAGATTTCCAAATTTTGTTTTACAGTCCATGTTTAAGGGAGGATTTTCCCATGTGGTTTTTGCCTCTTTCCTTGTTTAAATGGGCATGCAGTATGTAAAGGGTGACTAAGCCTTGTTGCTAGGCCCTATAATTTTTTGAAATATTACTCATAATTCAGGCTTAAGGGGGGGTGTTATAATAATCAACCCATAGTTACCTACCTTAGACATTAAATTAATCATTTTTGTCTTATTTTCCTAGTTTCATGTGTCCCACCTTATGCAAGTTGTCATTTGCCTATCCATAGTGGTCAAACCTGCCTATTTTGACTCATGTAGTGCATGGGAAACCTCAAGCAATCAATTCTACTTTATTCCTGGTCTCCTAGGTGCCCCTCTGCTTTTTCTGCTTTATTGCCTGCTTTTTCAGTGCTTTAAGGCAATTGGGAAAGTTTGACTAGGTGAGGTGAACTAGTTTTTTGTCCTCTACATCCTCCACTTTTTTCTCCTTTGAAAAGCATGTATGAGTTGTCATTCCATCACTCTTTAGCTTGCCTAAGTGATTTTTCCAATTCGTGAGCTCCATGACTGATTTGGAAACTACTTTATGCACCTATGGGGGATTTGCTTATTTTTAGTAAGCCTGCTTTTGACTAGATTCGAATTCCCTCCTCATGCATTCGAATCCCTTATGTAATTATTTAATGCAGAAACCTATTATGTTACAGGGTTGGCTATTGTACACTGAGTTAATACAGTTTAGTGTTCAGCTCCATTTTCAGTCTCTTTTGTGAGTGATTTTGCATGATCAATTAATAATTGTTGTGAGTAAAATTGTTCTATCACTGGGTTCAATTTCCACAATGTGTTGTAGTCTCTCCACCAAAATCACCACCTGTTGGGACAAAATGTAGTTCTTTCAAAATCACTTCTGTTTCATCCTTGTCTAAGCAGTGAAGTAAAACACCATCTGAATTTCTCCTAAAAAGAGTATTATCAATTAGCAAATACGGAGAATATTTCAATCTAAGTGCTCTCCTTTTTCTTGGTTCAAGGTAGTCAAGAGCAGTTCTTCTTTCCAGAAGTGTCCTTAAATCTATATACCAAGAATCCTGTGGTGGAGGATAAAAGTTTATTTCTCTGTTTAGTAAGAGTTCATCAATGACAGTTTCAGAATTGTTATTAGGAAAATGAGTTGCTTCAGCAGCAAGTTTACATAATCCCTGACCCTTGACTACCATTGAAGGTTTAATCTCCAAGTCATACTCTTGAAGAGTTGTCATCCATGGTGCTCTTTTTTCACCTAAATATTTCTATACTAACATATTTTTGACTGAAGAGAAAGGAACTATCACTTTAGTTCTTGATTTCAATAGATATGGACGAAAGTGTTTGACAGCTTTGAAAACAAAAAAATCTTGTTTATCAACTTCATGGTAATTAAGTTCATCACCTTTAAATTTTGAGCTCATAAATGAAATTGGTACTTCACTATTTTGCTGGTTTCACTGAGTTAAGACTGTTTCATATGATATGCCAGAAGAGAAAGTGTACAATATGAAGTCTTTGTTAAAATCTAGGCTCAAAACACTAGGGGCTTCTGAAATGGCTTCTAAAATTCTCTGGAAATATTCTTTTTCAATTTGTCCCCGGTTTAAAATAGCATCCTTCTTAATCATTTTTTGTAAAGGACGGATGATTTTTGAAAAACTGGGGATAAATCTCCTAACAAAGTTTATTTTACCGAGAAATGATTACATTGCCTTTTTGCTAGAAGGGTAAGTTATTTTTGAGATGGCTTGTGTTCATTCAGGATCAAACATGATCCCATGTTTTGAAACCACACAGCCTAATAAAATACCTTGTATAACAACAAATAGTGTTTTCTTTGCATTTAAAGAAACTCCAAATTTCCTGCAACATTCAAATACTTTTCTAATATGATTAATGTGATCATGTTGACATTTCGAAAATACAGTGACATCATCTAGATAGACAACTACTGAATGATTAATTAACCCTCTAAAAGCAATATCCATTGCTCTTTGAAAATTTGCCCCGGCATTGATTAACCCATAGGGCATCTTTCTGTAAGCGTATGTTCCCCATGCGGTTCTAAAAGCTATTTTAAGTTGATCATCTAGGGAAACCAATATTTGGTTATATCCTGAGAAACCATCAAGTGATAGTATCTCAGGCGCAGAGACTTTATAAAGGATTTGTTCCATGGGAGGAACTGGGTAATTATCTTTTTCAGAGGATTTATTAATATTTTGAAAATCAACACATAGTCGAATATAACCGTTTTTCTTCCTAACTGGAACCAAATTAGCTACCCATAGTTATATCTGATTTTACCACTCCAGGTGAATCACACTTGTATGGCCTTCCCCTGTCCCTCTACAAACTCCTGGGACCCCTTGGACCATTTTTTGTCTTTTGATGTTTCCTTGACCATCCCCAGAAACATGTAAAAAATGATACACGCGAATTTTAAACCCTTAATCGCGTATATACATGGGTTTGACCCCTAAAACCATGTACATAGGGATGTGTGCATAATCCAAATACTTTTGGAGTTTTCCTTGACATTGATCCAACTCACTTGACTCCTGGCCTTCCCTATGCCTTGAGATCGCTCGGATTCGACCTTTCATTACCCCTTTGAAAATATATATAAGGAACTCTATGGTACATTGAAGGCATATGAGAGAATTGAGAGAAAAGAAACTATAGTCCATTGTTGGCGGAACTTATGCTTGAGTCTGCAACACTTTGTCCCTTGGAGCACTTTTGTGTTCTTCCCAAGATTTCCTTTTACTTGTGAGCTTGCTATTGAGAGATGGAGGATTGAGGTGGTGGAGGCTCAAGTGGGGGATTCAGTTTCTCTAATTTTCAGACGTGTCGACAGAGGTTGTATCCATTGTAATCTCTGATTTTTAATTAAAGGAAATAACTTTTCCTGTCCAATAATGTATGTTTGAATGAATATTTTATCCATGGGATGATTTCAAATTCTTATACATTGTTGATTATATATGCTAGAATAGATTTAACACCAATATATATAGTATGCTTGTATTGTTTACTTGTTGTTGAGGAAGTAATCTATCAATTCAAGCTGAAGTTGGAAAGCTCAACAGGGATCTACTTCAACCATCTGGAATAAGGTATGAGGTCTGATCCTTTAGTGTTAGATATTTAATTTCTATTGCATATTGGAAAGGATTGATTTCTGGAGTCAAGCTGTCTGTTCTGGTTCCCCAAGCCATAGGAATTTCTCTCCGTAACAGAATTGGCGACTCCGCTAGGGAGTTCCTAGTAGTTGTCCTTTGGGGGTTTTCTATCGGCATTCAATGACTTTGAATTACTCTTTCTCTCTTGTTTATGTGTCGGGTCTGGGGGCATGTTTTGCTAGTAGTGTCTAATTGGTGTGAAATTTGTCTTAGCTTGTCTATTTGCCTTGATTTTTATGCACCTTTCTTCCTGTATGTGATTTTTGAACTCACAGTCGCGTATACACGCAGTTTTCTCTGTCATTTCCATGTATACATGTGGGTTTACTGCGAACAGTCACGTATGCCCTTAGTTTTTCCTTTTAGTGGAATTTAAATGGTTACTAGGTGGGTTGTGATGATTGTTGAGTCCCCTTTGATACTGCCAGAGTCTATATACACCTCTGTTTCTCACAAGAGACGTTTTTTTTAGGGTAAATTTCTTTTTTTTAAGAATGTTCTTGTCATTGCATGTTCGGTTTTTGTTTTGGGATTAGTGCATTAGACTTCTTTTACCTTAGTTCTTTGCTTGAATGCTGCTTGAGTGTGCTTGCAGAGTTTGGGGGTTGTAGAATCATTCTTTTGCTTTTTATATCTCATTTTATTTCAAAAAATCCAAAAATATTTGCTTATCATCATTCATTGCATTTTGCATTTTGAATAGTACGTGCACTAGATTTGCTTTGGAGTATTAGTCAGGATATTATATAGCAAAGCTTGCATTTATCATTTGAAGAAAATTGTGCATTTCACGTAGTAGCATACCCTATTTTCATGGACACAATGCATTTTCATTGATTGTTAGGTGTGCATTTTACTTCATGTTGTGTCATAACACCATTAGTTGCATGGCCATATCCCTCTTTTGAGTAATAAATCCAATTAAAATCAACGCTTAATTAAAATGAACTACACTCTTTTATTTGATAGGGTTCACCAACAAGATTAGGTTTTAGGGTCTTGGAATAGTTCATTTTGAGTAATTTTCTCCAAGACCACTAAACAACAACACGTATGTGTCTGTCCAAGTGAGTGTGTGAAATCCTTGGTTCATCCAGTGCTTCTCAGGATCCTCCTCTCAAAAGGGAGTTAAGCACGAGGCAGTGTGAGAGGTTATTGATTGGGATGACCCCTAGTCATAACTGAGTAGCACCGAAGATATTTCCAGGATTGTATTCATATCTGGGGGATCTTTCGAGAGTTTCAGGCTTTGCTACCCTGCCCATACAGTCAATCCCTCTTGCGACTTTTCGCCTAAGCATTTATTATATTGAGGTGACCTTAGTGGCGTTACCTAGGATATCGAGGGGGTACTTTTCACAGGTTATTCTGTAGGTGTCCCGGCCAGGTTGGGGTCAGACAGCACAGTCGCTTTATGCATTGAAGCTAAGAGCCACAATAATTGGTTACGTACCTATGCTTGTTGTGTATGGGAGTCTCAAGCCTCTCCTAGGTGAGACATACCTGCTTCATTCAGGAGATCACTTATCCTACCCTTGATTGCTTGCATTTGGCTTTAGATTTTATTCATGATTGCTCTGTGCATGATAGCTTGCCTAGGGTTTGCATATATATAGAGTCTTTTATATTTTTTGAGTCATTGTGGATTTAGGTGTGGCTCCTCGTCATTTAGTAGGACTTCCACCTTCTACATCTCTTCCTCCTTTGGGAGAGAGAAATAGACAGTCTAGGCGGACTACTTCGCACATTGATTCACACACCATGGGAGACCATATAGAAGGTATTCCTGAACCACCTTCTCCCGTTCATGTGGAAGATGGGGAGTTTACTCCTAACTATGATCCTTCACCCGAATTGACTGAGTTGGGTGCTATGATTTCTGAGATAGGAACCTTTCATGATAGACCTACTTACTCTAGGGTTTATTCCCCATTGACGCATCGCCAGTATGGAATGCTGGAGGATGATGAGACTCATTTTGATCCCACGAGCACTAGTTATGGTAGTTATGGTATGTCTGGTTTTCCCACACATGATTTGGCATTTCATGTCGAGTATAAATTCGGCCTAACACTATGCCTGGGGACACTCTCATTCCTTACCATGTGGAGAGGTTTCAGAGCACTAGTCACATTGCACTTTCCATCCCGGCAATGGAAGTTACATCACATATTCCTCCTAGGTCTAGGTTAGTGATCCTATTAGGATACCAGATCCAAGACGAGTGACTATAGGGATAGTACGTACTTAATTGCACAGATCCATTCATCCTCTATCCCTGGTTCTTCAAATGTCCACCCTCCACCTCATTCACGTGGTCCTTCGGGCCGGAATGTTGCTACGAGTTATGTCCATACTGCGATTACTAGACCGGTTATGTCTCAGCCTCATGCACCGCCATTGTTTCGGGAGGTCATGTTCATAATTATAGAGGTCACATTCCTACTTCCGGAATGTATATTTATACTTCCGGAGCATATGTTCCTACTTATGGAGTGTCTCATGGGACATCTCATGCGATGACTTATGGACCCTATTATGCGACGCAGTATGGACAGGGTTCTTCACCTTATGAGGGCGGGTATCAAAAACCTACTTACTCTCCAAATTATGGCTTTGTAGCTCCAAATAGTAAAGGTCCATCACACTATGGTGCTTCCATGCCACCCTATATGGGTCAAACAGGAGGAGGGAACTATGGCCAAGGCCATGGTGGTAATCAGACCTATGTGAATCAGAACTATCAGGGAGCGGTCCATCGACCTCATCATCCTAGGCTCCCTTTCCTCGCAACACTGAATCTTATTGACTTGTCGAGATTGACGAACGATCCTGTAGCTCATGACCCAGCTTGGCCGGCTGTTCCTACTAAGCTTCCCTCGGATATACACAAGTTCAAGGGAAAACCGGGAGAGGATCCAAGTGAACATGTTACTACCTTTCACCTATGGTGTTCTTTGAATTCCTTACACCAGGACTCCATCTATTTAAGGCTGTTTCAATGCACCCTTACCAGGCCTACCGCAAAATGGTATATAGAGCTACCTAGGGGGGCATTTAATTTGTTCGATGACCTAGTGATAAATTTTCTTAACCACTTCCAGCTACCAGTGCGTTATGACGTTGGTACTAAACTCTCGTTGACATTTTGGTAGGATAAAGCCACACATATCTCGGATCATATCCAAGAGTGGCATAGACGGAAGAGGTTAATTAAAGCCTTTATATCGCTGGAATTCCTCCTTGAATGGTTCCTTAAGTCATTATTGCAATATATAGCAAAGAATGTTTCTACATCCAGAGTGAAAAATGAGGAACAAGTGATTTTTAGGGCACGGGAACTGGACTTGATTTATGATCAGTCTGGCTTGTTATATGAGATCATTCCCAACGCTCCGCATTCTAGTTTCGACCCCAAAGTTAAACCTGGACCACATGCCGATGGCATTGTTGGTTGTGCAAGTGCTAAACTTGCAGATTCGGTTTCAAAACAAGTCAATCAATTTTCATTCAACCAATCTGCTTCAGGACAAGCCACAGCTTCGTCTCAACCCGCCCAAATGACGAGTGTACTTTCGGTGCAATCGTCGGACCAGAAGGGAAACCAACAGCCCAAACGGAATAAAAAGAAGGGTAAAAATAATCATAATGGTGGGAATAGGAATGAGAATGCTCATAATAATGACAAGAACACCCATAATGTTTGGGGGGACAAGCAAGCTAAATGTAAGGTTAAATTCCCTTGCAAGTTGTGTAAGGATGATCACCTCACTTACTTGTGCCCTTGTATTAATGAAGCCTCAATATTCTTGGCACAGGGCCCAGCTGTGGTAACTAACACTTTATTTCACAATCAAAATATAAACTTGAGGACCCATGATCAGTCTAGTGGTGATCAAGATCTGCTAAAGGGTAGTGGTCGTGGGTGCATTAACATGGTACGTGGTGTGAAAGTTGTGACCCGTGCGAAGGACTATGGTTTGTCACAACCCAGCCCAAGAAAGGAACCTGATCCACCAGGGTCTCCTTTGCGTATTGAAAAACATGTGGATAAACCTGAAGCTCCACCTCACATTCCTAAGGGAGTCCTTAAGCATTCGGGCCATAATCCTAATGCCCGAGCCGCCCAGAGCTATTCAATTGTCAAGGATTTGGGCCACACTCCTTGTGCGATGTCTGCATTGGAAGTGCTTCATAGTTGTCCTTCGCAAAGGAAGGATTTTCTTTCTGCCCTTGGTGTGAATGATGATGATTCTTTTTCCATGATTAAATTTGAAACCGCAGGACTTCAGCCTCGCTTGTCTTACTATGTGTCTCTTTTGATTCGTGTAGAATGTCTTAACATGACCGTCAAGTGCACTGTGATTGACGAAGGCGCTGCCACTTTTGTGATGTCTTTATCATGTTGGAAGGGTTTAGGTTCCCCTGAGTTGTCTAAATCAGTGACCATGTTAACTGTGTTTGATGGGAGATCGTTTAGGCTGAATGGCATCCTTCCTTCCCTTAAATTTCGTTTAGGAGGGAAGACCGTTGCGATAGAGGTCGAGGTGGTTGATGTGCCCCTTGACTACAATCTCTTGCTGGGTAGGAATTGGATGTAAAATATGCAAGTAGTAGCTTCTTCTCTATTTCGCGTTGTATGCTTTCCATTTAATGGGAAGATAGTCATGATTGATCAAACGACATTCAAGAATCCATTTGTTACCACATATTCGGGAGCTTCGATCCTGATCACTGAACACTCTCAGCCGGCAACTGGGAGTGTGGGTGTAGGCATGTATCCATCCCTCATGGGAAGCTTTAGTTGTTCTGCACCGATCCTTATGATAGGGTCTAGTTCTGGTGAGGCTTCGACATCTATGAGATCTATGTATTTTCGCACGAGTCATATGGAAGATCCTTGGATTCTTCCTACACTGAGTACTCCGAGTGAGACCATTGTGATGAACATGTTGTTGCCTGAAACTATGATAGCTTATCAAGCTAATCTAGAGTGTGTTGCAGAGCCTAATCCTTCCTCTTCGCGGATGGAGGAGGAGGACCCTTATGTGCTGTCGACATGGGAAGTGCAATATTCTCACACGCACGTCTGCCTTGATATTTTTTTCCCTTCAGATGAAGCAATTATTGAGGCCATGTCGGGAGTTGAGCCACCATGGGAAGAACTCCATCATAGATCTTACTTTCTTCCTGAGCTTGACCGCTTGGAGCATGAGGACTTTAGGGCGGTTCTTAGTGAGAGATTTGGTAGTACTATGGTTCCATTAAGCTCTCCTTGTCCAATGGCTGATGGAAACATGGCAAGCATATCTTCCACGATTCCTATCAATATCTCTCGCGATCCTAGCAGGATAGAGAATGTCTATATTGGGGCAGAATGTTCCCATGCTGAGATTCAAGAATACACTGAGCTATTTAAAGAATTATGTGATATCTTTGCCTGTTCTTTCGACGAAATGCTAGGTATCGACCCTCGTATTGTCAAACACGAGAAGAAGACTTATCCCAACGCTAAGCCTGTTCAACAACACTTGTGTGCGGTGAATCCTAGGAAAGCACCCACGATGAAGGAAAAGATAGAGAAACTGTTGAAAGACAGTTTTATCTATCCTGTTCCCTTGACGGAGTGGGTTTCAAACCTCGTTCCGGTGGATAAGAAGCAAGGAGCGATCTGCATATGTACTGATTTCCATGATTTGAATCGTGCATGTCCTAAGTACAATTTCTCCACACCATTTATTGATCAAATTTTGGATGAGGGTGCGAATAGCAAGGATTTTTCCTTTATGGACGGCTTTTCTGGATATAATCAGATACAAATTAAACCTGAATACCAACATAAGACAGCATATATTTTTCCTTGGGGAACGTTTGCATATCGAAAAATGCCTTTTGGCCTTAATAACACCGGAGCTACTTTTCAGCGGGAAATGACCTTGATCTTCCACAATCTCAAGTCAATTATCGAAGTATTTTTGGTTAACCTTGCTGCTTATTCTCGTATGAGAATGAGTCATTCTTATCACTTGACATTGGTATTCAAAAGATGCCACCATTATTTGGTTAGGTTAAATCCTCATAAGTGCATCTTTTGTGTGAAGTCAGGTTGCTTGTTAGGATTCATCATTTCTAAAGAGGGTATAAGAGTCAACCCTTTGAAGGTCGAGGCAATACTTTAGTTGTCTCCCCCGAAGAATATTCGTCATCTTCAATGTTTGCAAGGCATGGAAAACTTCTTACGGAGATTTGTTGTCAATTTTTCTAATTTGACTAGAGGCTTCATGCGTCTTTTGAAGAAGGACACCACCTTTTGTTGGGATGAGAGAGCTTAGGATTCCTTTAATGTGCTCAAGCAAGCCCTAGCATCGGCCCCGACGATTAGTCCCCCAGACTATAGCCGTGATTTTCTAATTTATGTGGCCACATCCATGGAGATGATTGGTATGGTTTTGGTTCAAGAGGATGAGGAGATCCAAGAGCATGTCATATACTATCTGAGCCAGAACCTTATTGACGCAGAGATTCATTATTTTCATGTTGAGAAGCTTGCTTTAGCTACCATACATGTGGTTCAATAGTTGAGACATTATATTCTCCTTTTCCAGACCTTGGTTGTAGCCCATGTCAATCCATTTCAATTCATCCTCACTCAAAGGATGATTGGGGGAAAATATAATAAATGGATTGTCATCCTGCAAGAATTCGATCTCGAATTTGTTTTGGCAAAATCAAAGAAATCGTTAATTTTTGCAGAGCTTATATCAGATTTCCCAAGTGAGGATGAGGAGTTGGTTTGTGAATATATGTTTGTCGATGAACACATCTTCTTCATCTCAACTTCAGACCCATGGTATGGGGATATCATTATATATTTACAAACATTGAAGGTCCCTACTCACCTCTCACGGGATGAACGACGACGATTACATCACGTGTCTAAGAATTACCTCATAGTGGATAACACTTTGTACCGCCATGGGGTAGATTCCATTTTACGACGTTGTTTAACTCATGAAGAGGTTGAGGTAGTGCTCAATGATTGCCACAAAGGGGCGTGTGGTGGTCATTTATCTGGGATTTCTACAACCCAAAAAATCTTAAGAGCGGATTATTTCTGGCCGTCGATCTTTAAGGATTGTGTAGATGTGGTCAAGAGGTGCCACCCTTGCTAGGTGTTTGCATGTATTATGCACTCGAAACTTTCCCCGTTACATCCCATCATCACCGCCAGTCCCTTCACTAAGTGGGGGCTTGATTTTATGGATTGAAACCCAGCTTCAGCTGGGGGGCATCATCATATCATAGTGGCTATTGATTACTTCACGAAATGGGCTGAAGCTATGCCTACATTTAAATTTGACGGTGGGACAGCCATGCACTTCGTATTCAACCAGATTATTACTCGGTTTGGAATTTCGAAAGAGCTTGTCACTGACCATGGCTCGCACTTTCAGAATCGTATGATCGAAGAGTTGGCATCAAAGTTAGGGTACAAACAAGAGAATTCCTCCTCTTACTACCCTCAAGCAAATGGACAGGTAGAAACAGTGAATAAATCACTCAAATCCATTCTCCAACAAACCATCGCACAGAGAAAGAATAATTGGCACATCATGTTATATCCTACTTTGTGGGCATATAGAACCGTTGTTAATACTGCCACGGGTTTTTCTCCATATCAACTCGTACATGAAGTGGAGTCGATATTTTCGGTTGAATACGAGATTCCTTATTTGAATCTAGTCGTAGAACTCTTACCAGATACTTCACCATTGGAGGATCGTTTGGTCCACCTTGAGCAACTTGATGAGCAACGTCGAGATGCCTTGGTGGCTCTCAAAGTAAATAAACGTCACATAAAGGTCCAGTACGATAAGTATGTCCGTCTAAGGAGGTTTAATGAGGGAGACTTGGTCCTTTTGTGGGATCAACCGAAAGACCCTTAGGGACAGGAAAGGTTAACCCCATGTGGCATGGTCCTTACGTCATTAAACATGTGTTAGAGAAGGGTGCTTATGAGTTAGTGGATTATGAGGGAACGGCCTTGGCAGAGCCTAGAAATAGGCTCTATCTCAAGAAGTACTATGCATGATTTTTAGCCAAGGCTGGTTATTGTATATTATTGTACAGTTTTGCATAGTTAGGTCTTTTTCTTATCGTGACCGAGTTTGTGATTAGTTTCTGTTTCTTTTATAATATTTCAATGGAATCTTCCACCTACATAGTATTCATGGATGGTGTGAGCCGTCACACTCAACACTCAGCCTCTGCTGCTTGGGTGATTTATACTCCTATGCGTCAAGTACTGTCTTCAGGAGGTGTATGTTTGCAGCCATCTTCAAACAATGTTGCTGAATATGGTGCCATTATTGATATTTTACGAGATGCCATTTCACATGGTGTTCTTTCTCTTGAGGTACATCTTGATTCGAAATTAGTAGTGTCACAGCTTAATGGTTTTTACCATGTTAGAGATTTGACGTTGTTAAGAAGATTCTTGCGTGTGAGATTATAAGAATGGAAATTTGACAATATAACATACATACATATTCCAAGAATTAATAATCAAGTTGCGGACTCATATGCTAAATAAGTGTTAGATTGGAATTTATTTCATACACAATAAATTCATCACAAACACAAATTTTCACACATGTAAATAAATAAACTGATCACCATAGAATTTTTATGTATAACATCCAAAATGTGGTAACACATAGTGTCATAATACAAAAATGGGGCTCTCGAGCCACCGAGATATAATACACGGTAGTACAAAATGTATAACTCCCAGGTATTTAAGCCTATGGAGGAGGAGGGGGGTTGTGATCATGGAAGGTCACTATGGCTCTAGCTAGCCGTCGAAATAATCACACCCATGCTCGTGGTACACCTACCACCTAGCGATGCATAGCCTCAGGCAAGTCCTCGACTTGCGCCATGGGAACCCTGTGTGTCAACCTCACAAAATTGGTATGAATGCTCTGGAGCGTCCGCTCCGCATCCACACCTGTGATGTCATCTCCTCGTCCCGTCTATCTGTGATGAGGGAAGCCTTCAAGCCGCCGTGGTCCAACATCTGCATACAAATGGTAGATGTCACTATGTTTTGTCACACAAAAATATGTCTTTTGATTCCATCTAATCAGAAAACACAAAAAAATTAAAGGAGAGGGTAGAGATTCGTTACCTATTTCACCATATGCCAATCCTGGTGGTAGCGGCATGTCCGGGTCCCCTCGAAAATCTATCCCCGCATAGGGGTAGTCATCGATGGCAACTACCTGTTGTCACCACCATGGAAAGAAATCAGCTGGATAGGGGTTGTCCACCCTACCTCCCCCAGGTCTACACATCTCATCTTCCCAATGACATTGGGTCGGATTTCGAACCCCGTGAAGAGGAACATCAACTCTGGGGCTCAATCCTAGAACACGCTCGAAGAAAAACATGCTCAATATGCTATTGAACCCAAAGTTCCGCACTTTGCCCACCTTACACTCACTGAGCTGATGTTTCATGTTGCTCAGTAGTGTAGTGCTCTAGTCATAGACCGTGGGTCTCATGCACTCCACTGCATAGAACATCAGAGACAGCGAGGCCTGGTGGAGTGAATCCAAGCCTGCTATCCTTCCCAATGTCAATAGGATGGCCTTTAGGCCCAACACCTATATAGAGTTGGTTGGGAACTGACTCCCCACCTTCTATGTGTCTGGATAGTAGTACACCGCAATGTACTCATCGATAGTCAAACCACCTCCGGGCCCACCGTGAGAATGAAGGTTCACTACGTCTCCCCGTTGGGAAAGTCCAGTAATAAAGTATATGTCCTCCACCTCTATAGTGAGGTACATCCCATATATCTGGAAGGACTCAGAGTCTAGATCACAGTAATCCACCAGCATCTGCAATAGTCTTGGTTTATCCCTCAAGCCACCAAGACACCAAAACTTATAGAGTCCACATGCACGTAGAGCATGTTGAGCCATTAGATCGGCCCTTATTGCCTTCTCTACCTCACCATGTTCACGCTCTCTCCATTCTAGGACCATCCTGCACAAAAAATTGCAATTTTTCCCATTAGATTACTTAAAAAACCTCATGTGCGGCTGCATACATGATTGTTTGCCAAACAACTACGTATGTACGTGACTATGAGGGCAGTTTTCATGTATATCCAACCCTATACATGGAAAAACCCTCGATTTTCGTGTGGCCCACAGCACCTTTTTTAGAATGGCCTAGAAACCTCAAATGACCATGTAATTTCATAAAAATTGCATCAAAATGGAAGAGAAGAGCATGGGTAAGTACCTAGAAGAAACGGTAGTGGATTCCGCCGGCTAGATCTCTTGGGATTCGCTGTTGAAAATCTAAGCTCAATTAGGTAAAAATATCAAATATTTTATAATGTTTTGAATTGTTTACTATTTATAGAATTTTTTCAATTTTTTAAAAAATTTTACCCCCTTGCCTATAGTTTCGACAATTTCTAATCATTTTGGACCATTTTTTACCTAATTCATGATGTAGGAGACCTTTTTGAGTGTCGTTTCAGCCATTGGATTTTTGCGTTCATGCCAATCTCAGGTATCATGTATAAACTGGCATATAGGTTAGGTTTCATCACCATTTTCATTTTGCATGACCTTATGACTATTTCATCATAGCCTTAGGTACGAACCCACTCTATTATGTCACGAAACCTTCTTGTTGTTTTAGAAGTGGCATGGTATGAGTACTAGATCTTGACCTTACATGGGTACCCTAGTTAGCGACTTATTTGCATTTGGTGCCCATGTTGACATTTTGTCTTTTAGGATGTGGGAGTCCGTTGTATAGTACTGCCATGACATTTCGCAAGAGCCTCATACTCCTCTTGATCTTTTTGCTGGCCTATTTCCCTCAAGACTCCCTCATGTCAACTTGTAATTGCATTAGCATGAGCTTTTCCTGCCTTATTGAGCTTTATGACACCTTCCCTGACATTGCGTTTCAGCCATATAGCCCGAGCTTGTCTCATGTCTAGCCATGCAAAGTCATTTTATATATCCTTTGGAGCTTGATTTCCTTTTTTACCAGTAGGGGATTTTCCCCCGAGTGTCAATATCCTACACATGTGTCCTTACATTGAGCTTAGGTATGTTCCACTGCTTGGAACTAGTTTTTTTGCCCTTATGATACTCGTCTCCTCCTAGGCTGCAACTATAAAGCAGTTTTATTTTTTTCAAGCTTTTTAAATATTTGAAAAAGTAAAAAAAAAAAAAAAAAAAAAATCCAGACAAGGAAAGATATTATCTTTTGTAGCTGTCGAGTCGTGTTGCCTTCGAACAGAGCACTGTATATCACATCCATTGGCTGGGTTTATAGTTTGACTTTAGGAGATGTAATCGTTTATCTGAGTTTATCTCCACCGACTGGTTAAGCTTCCAGTCCCCATGGAGCCTCTATCGATGCCTCCTATGTCGCAGAGATTTCCTAGTTTGTATATCGAGTCTATGCTACCTTTATTCAGTCACCATTCACCATTATTCTCTTGTTCGAAGGAATTTGAAACCTAAGTCGGCCATTCCTCAGTTATCTTGACTTTGCATGTCGGCCATTCCTGGTACAGTTCTTGGTTCATGCACCTTACGATTGATTCCTTCCACATTATACAGCTTTGCTGAGTACCTCGTGTTGGATGATGGGTGATGCCTTAGTGCCCTCCTTCTAGTGAATTTCATCCCATCGACTTCAGATCATTTATTCTAGGATTGGAATCTAGAGTCATTTTGAGTGCCTTAAGACTTGCAGTCATCAGTGGCAAGTTCTCTCGCCATCGACAGTCTTTGGGAATACATCAATGTCCCCCGATCGATGGATCCTCTCAAGTGTTCGACCTCAACACATTTATTCACACTTGTTAGTTTGCACTCTAGTACCTTGATTCCCATTTTCATTATCGGTGGGTGATATTGCGTCTGTTAACGATATACATCAATGACCAGTAATCAGACGATGGACTACTATGTTCGACCTCGACACCTCTATTCACTTAGTAGGACATGTACTCATAGCGGTTTGTGTAGAAGACCTTCCATATTGGTGGCATCTCTTATATGCTACCTCCTTGATCATGCCAGTGTTCATGAAATTTCAGCTCTCGTGACTTGATTCCAGTATATGTCAGACATTTCCAGCTGTTATGGAGATCTTGATCCATTGTATATCTTCAGCCATTATGGAGATCTTGATCCTTTGTATATCTTCATCATGGAGATTCTGATCTATGTACATTATATGTGGAGACGACCACTTATGTGATATCTTGTATCATGCCTATTCATGGCCATTGTACTCTTATGTATCTGGGACTGCTATATGTATTTGCAGTTATGTGTAGAGTTGTATCATTGTACTATGCTGATTGGGTGGCTAGTCTTCCATTTGGAATTCTTCATCACTCCACTTCTAGGATGGACTTATAATGTATTTTGGCCATCGTATGACCCCTCTAACCTCACACATTAGGAGGCATCTGTTATAGCTGATTTTACCACTCCAAATGAACCACACTTGTATGGCCTTCCCCTATCCCTCTGCAGACTCCTGGGACCCCTTGGACCATTTTTTGTCCTTTGATGTTTCCTTGACCATCCCTAGAAACATGTAAAAAATGATACACATGACTTTTAAACCCTTAATCGCATATATACGTGGGTTTGACCCCTAAAACCGTGTACATTGGGATGTGTGCATAATCCAAATACTTTTGCAGTTTTCCTTGACATGGATCCGACTCACTTGACTCCTGGCCTTCCCTATGCCTTGAGATCGCTCGGATTTGACCTTTCATTACCCCTTTGAAAATCTATATAAGGAACTCTATGGTACATTGAAGGCATATGAGAGAATTGAGAGAAAAGAAACTATAGTCCATTGTTGACGGAACTTATGCTTGAGTATGCATCCCTTTGTCCCTTGGAGCACTTTTGTGTTCTTCCCAAGCTTGCCTTTTTCTTGTGAGCTTGCTATCGAGAGATGGAGGATTTATGTGGTGGAGGCCCAAGTGGGGGATTCAGTTTCTCTGATTCACAGATGTGCCGACAGAGGTTGTATCCATTGTAATCTCTGATTTTTTATTAATAGAAATATATTTTCATGTCCAATAATGTATGTTTGAATGAATATTTTATCCATGGGATGATTTCAAATGCTTATACATTGTTGATTATATTTTCTAGAATATATCTAACACTAATATATATATAGTATGCTTGTATTGTTTACTTGTTGTTAAGGAATTAATCTATCAATTCAAACTGAAGTTGGAAAGCTCAACGGGCTTCTACTTCAACCGTCCGGAATAAGCTACGAGGTCTTATTCTTTAGTGTTAGATATTTAATTTCTATTGCATATTGGAAAGGATTGATTTCTGGAGTCAAGCTGTCTGTTGTGGTTCCCCAAGCCATAGGAATTTCTCTCCGTAACACCCACTGAGTATGTCGAATAGAAAAAATAATCCTAGCAACTAAATGTTTGTTTAATTCCTTCTTAATGGTTGGTTCTAGTGACGGGTGATACTTTCTAAGTTTCTATTGGAAAGGTTTTGATCATTTTTTTATTGGAACAATGTGTTGCATAGCTTGTGGATTTAAAGTATTTAAATCACCATACGTCCATGCAAAAACATCCTTGAATTCTTTAATAATTTTATGAATGCTGGTTTTTCTATAGGAGTGCAATCTATTCCTAAATTCATAGTTTGAGGATTAAGTTATGTTCCTCGATTTATAGTTTCATATTTCATTTGTGAACTATTGGTTTTACAATTAGGAACGTATTTAAATTTATCCCGAAGATCAAAAAAAGTTTCCAATCTTAAAACAGAGTTAGGAATCGGTTTTGCCTTCTCAAAAGCTTTTTCAATTGAACAAAAATCATTTATTACCGTAAAGTCCCGCAAATTTTCATCATGTGTAACTTCATCAATGGTTGAATCTTTAAAATAATCGTCATTCGTTAATAAATTCAGAACATGCAAATCATTATCAAAAACATGCCAGTTAAAGATATTATCTAGTATAGAAGGCCTAAAAATTAATTCAACTAAAAAGAAATCAGGTGTAAAATTCTCAGATGGAATCAATTTTGATGCTACATTTGCTAATAAATCTTCCTCTTGATTCTAGAATCTAGGAACCGACATTATATTGAATGCATCAAAATAGGAAATGAGATTCCATACCTCTCATTGATAATTCTACAAATGTTCAAAAATGCAGTGGATAGAATTATAGATTTGCTTGATGATGATTTTAGGAGCACCATATGCAACTAGCACTTTAATGTCCAAATCAATCGCTTTTTTCAGACCCTGAATTAGTGCTTCATATTCTACAATATTATTTGTACAATTAAATTCAAGCCTACATGCTATACATGTTTTGTTTCCTTTAGGGTCAATTAACAGGAAACCAACTCGTACTCCTTTAGGTTTTGACCCATCAAAATATAAAGTCCAATTAGAACTATTTGCAACTAATTTACTTTCAACAACATTTACATAATTATGACTATCTACATTATTTACAATTTCTTTAAATGAAGAATCATGCGGAATAGTTGTAACATTTAGAATTTCATATTGTTGTTTATTATCAGAGAAAACAAAATTTTCAGATTTAAAATTTTTGAACCCAAGTTCAAACATATAATTCCCCATTATAGAATCTGAAAATAAAACCGATTCACTGGGATCATGTAATTATGTCACTGTGTGTTTCAAATATCTTTCTCTAGTTATCTTAATTTGATTTGATTTTCCATTTTTAGGAAACCATAAGGTTGACCAATCTGTAGCAAAATTTCATTCAAGTGCTGAGACAAATCCCTACTCAAAAACATCCCATATGCATCAGGAATGTCTACAACCACTATATCTATAATTTGAAAAACTGAAGGGTTACAAGCAATCCTAACTAGAACATATTTCATCTCTCCCACAACCCTCACATTCATTCTATCTAGTTGAGTAATCTTTGAATTTGATGGAACATAATTTCCATTTAACCTTTTGCACACAGACAAAGGCATTACATTGGAAGATGCTCCAGAATCAACCATGCAATTATGAACGTTCCTATTAAAATTCTCGAAAGTAAGAAGGAACAGAGGGGTTGTTGATTTTGAATTTTTTCCTATTAGTGAAGCTTTATCACATGCTTATTTTCCTTTATCAATAAGTGTTAAATCACTGTTAGAATTATTAGTAGCTATATTTTGCTTAGCATTAGGAATAATTGAACTCATGGCAGGATTTATAATGCAACTATTGGGCATTGGATAAATTTGAAGAACATCATACATACTAATATTTGCATGTGTGTTTTTCAGATCTTCAATTATGTCATATTGTAGATCTAACTTCGAAGCACTTTGGATAGGCTAAGAAGTCCTCACAGGTTGAGTTTGTTTAACAGATTGAGTCTATTTGACAGGTTGAGAATTATTGTTATCCTTGCTTGGAGTAGAACTTGATGATGCTCCAGGAGTATTTGTGAATGCTATACTAAAGGTATTATAGGCATGTTGTCCTGAACGAGGACTTCTACTTTCACAATCTTTCACTAGACTGTCCCAAAAATGACCATTTAATTGTTGAGGTTCTTCCAATTCTTCTTCATTTTCATATTCTTCTCCCTCTTCATTATCTACAGTTTATTGATTTGAAGGAATTTCGGACAAAGATAAGACTACTCGAATAGTATTAAAAATTTCTTCATTTACTGCTATAGCAGGAGGTGAACTTGTATTATTATTAGTATTAGGATTCTCTCTAAACTGATTTTTGAAATACCCTCTAGAAGAGGAAGTTTCAGAATTAGTTTTCTTTAATCCTATGACTTCATTAGTTAATGCCCGAATAGAATTCTGCAATTGTTCTACATCAAATGCCTTATCCTTATCTGAATTAGGTCTTTCAATTTTCTTATGAGTAAAAGTATCAACTTTTCCACTTCTATCAGGTTCATAAGACATGGAATCCTTCTCAACTTTAATAGCTTCATCAAAAGTTTCAACAAGTGTTGTTTTACCAGCTCTTTTAACAAACATCCCAAGATATTTTGGTAAAGCTAAAGTATAATTTTCTATGATTATATCCTCAGGTGGTTGAGAAGCAATAGGAATTTTGTTTTTTAAGGTAAGAAATATCTGATTAAAATATTTAAATCTTTCTTTAGGTTCCATTTTAATTCGAGACAATTCAAGAGCTAAAAGAGCAGGTGTTTTATCCTCCCCAAATTTATCTAAGAAAGCCTTGTTGAATTCAGTCCAGTTTTTTATTGATCCTTGGACTAATGAAAAGTACCAAGTAGATGCTTTTCCTTCAAAACTTAAAAGGAACAAACGACAAACTATGTCTTCATGTTGAACTTTCATGGTTTGAACAGCTAAAGTGAATTTATCTACATGCACCTCTGCAGGTTCTTTATTATCTGTATTAAAATTCGAAAGAAGTTTGTCCAAATGTTTTGGAAAAGGATGTTGTACACCAGGTACAACTACAGCAGCTGTTATTAACCAAGGAAGTTGTGGGTTAGGTGGATTAGGAGGGTTACGTCCTCCTCCTCCTCCTCCTTCGGGTATGTTTCCAGCCATAGGATTTTCTTCTGAATCTGAAGAAATCCCTTGATTAGATGACCTTGGACTATCTGGTGGTGATTCCGGAGGAGAAGGTGGTTGATCAAAACCTCCTACAGAAGTCAATCTTCTAACAGTATTTGTTCTAGCAGTTTCTCTATGAAGACTTCTAACTTGATAACTTGGAGTTCTATCGGCTTCTGCTGAATTTTTTTTTAATTATATTCAATTAAGGATTACATCTTTGTTGTCTGGTTAAACCATAGTCTATTGGTGTTAAACCAAGTTGATAAGCATAAGCTCTCATAATAATATGGCGTGATTCTTCTAACGTTTGAGTACTCTGTTCACGAGTAAATGGAGATGTATTATGGTCACGCTCAAGAATGCACCTAACAGTTTCTATGAATGGTGATCTGCTAATTTCAGGCTGTAATGGAGGTTGTTGGCTGTTTGAAATTTATCATTATTTCTATCAGCCATTAATCATTAATAGGCCCTCCTTCTAGCGCCATTTGTTGGCCTGATTTTCTAACCTGAGCCAACTAAGGAGAAATAGTCCACACAAAGCGCTTAAAGCAGCCCTCAGTGTGTTTGGAATGACTAAATCTCACAAGTTATGGTCTTCTGCTACCAGCTGAATTTATCCTCTTAAGGAGAATATAAAAACTCAGCAAAATGTATCCTATGTTAATCTAAATTTTATCTGTCAGTTCTTAAGTTTAAATCATCCTAAAATTGCTTTCCTAATGAAAGTCTCCTGATTTCTTTGGTTTTTGTTTTCAGTTTTCTGGTTAAGGAACTATTATAAATTAAACAAAATAATCTATTTTTTAAATCCTATTTAAAAAATTATTAAATTTAAACTAAATTAAAACTATGAATTAAAACTTAACTAACTACCCTATCTCAGCTGAGAGCAACTTTGAAAACTATATTAATTATCAATTAATAACTTAAGTTAACAAAGAAGTAAATGATAATAATTCAAATGAAAATACTTCAATTATTATCAAAAATCACTTTGTTGAATATGCAAAACAACAAAAAATAGAAAATAGAAAACTAATTTTATTTATTCTGTGATGTCCTATTAATCAATAACTAATGTTCAATACTAAACATTTGAATAACAAGATTATATTCATTCATGAAAACATTGTAAAAAATACAAATGAGATCAGAAATAAATATGAAATGTATTTTTACTAAATCACAATTATTAATAAAAATATTAATTAACTAGACCCAGTAATACTTTCAATCAAACATTAATATTCTGCGAATATAGTATATTTTCATATAATAAACACAATTATATCACAGTACAATTGCATAAAGTGTAAGACGAGAAAATAGTATATCGAAATCTATATTAAGTTTCAGAAATAGTAACAAGCAATGACACGAATTTGAGAAATCTATTAACTATCATCCACGAAGGTAAAACTCTAGCAGAGTAATCAAAACTAGAAATTGCATTATACTTTTAATAAGTATTTTCTCCAGTACTCCATCGACCCTTTTACAATAAGTCTTTCAGAGTTTTATAAGAAGGACAAATAACTACCTTTCCTTATTCTATGTAACTAAAACTAAAAATAAACTATCGAGCCTATATGATCAATCATCTAGGACCTAGCACATTAATTATCATCCTCTTCAATAGTGCACCTAGCATCTAAATCGTCAATCCAATAACTTCTTTCTCGTCTTCAAATGTCGATTTGTCCATACATCAACTGTTATTTGACAAATAGCATCCAGGTCATTCGATCTTGAAACGAATTTATCATTTATTGGAAACATATAAACGAAAAGAACACCATCAAAATCGAGGATCCATATGACACCTGCAAAAATCAATTAACCATGCATGAGTTTTATAATAAATAACAAAACCTAAATAACAAATTTAATTAAACGATGTGCAATGCCCACAGAACCTATGATTCTGTGGGCATGCTAATTACCTGTTCTGTTAGTTCCAAAAAGAAACAAAAAAAAATCAACAGCAGTAACAATTTTCAAGGTGCACTTCTAAGTTTGATAACTCGACGAGCATCAGACAATTTAGCCCTTAAATTTATGTTTTCAATTTTATGTTGCTCTTCACAGTTCAAGAACTTGTTGTTAGCAAGAATCCATGATCTTTTCATAGTTTTCAACCTATCTTTCTTCTCTTTCAAATCCTGCCATCGCTTAACCCGGGTTAATAACTCACTTCTGAAGTTTTTGTACCTCATCTTTCAATAAATGGAATTCAATTCAGACCTTTTCAATTTTCCTTTCAATTGCTCAATTTTTTGTTTTAATTTTATAGTCTTCATGGTACTTCTCAACGTCTGCTCTGATGAAGTATCGTTATTTATTGTAGATCGTATTTTGATCTTTGTATCGTTTTGCAGAACCAGCGATTAATTCTCATTAAAATCATCATTCAGAGATACAACAGGATCATCCATTTTATATTCACACTCCTATGATGATATATCTACTGAACCATAATCCCCTTCTTCACTTAGGATTTCAATTAATGGCAAATCTTGGGCATGCAAAGGTGCTTTTGAAGTAAAAGATTTCATGCTTCTGATAATTCTACAAAAACCTAACTTTGCAATGGGAAATTCTGATAAGTTTGATTTTCCATCGAATTTCACTTTCCCTTTGTCTAACGTCTTCAATTTTTCCCTTTCATTCAAAGATATAATATGAGGATCCTCATATAAAGCCAAGACTACAGGGGTTCCAAGAATTAAAGGAAGGGATTCTACTGCAACTGTATGTCTTGGATTATCCTCTATAGGCACTCTCAATTCAAATGATTCAACACCTCTTAACTCATAATTGGATTCAGTTTGAGGAAAACGTTTACATTTTCTACGAGTTTTAGGACTCATAGTAGGAAAATACTGAGTTAATCCAAAATCATTCGCATTCAAAAACTCATCCCAAGATCTAGCTAGATGATTTAACTGGTACTGAAACAGAATCTTAAGAAGACCATGATGAAATAAACTTTGTTCTATATCTCATATAGTGGTCTGTACAGTATGTGCCATTTTCCTAAGACTCTGAAGTAGAAATAAAGGCAGGTTGATTCTGCAACCTTTCAAGGCCATCAACAACCATAAATGATAATAATGTATATGAGAGTAGCGGTCGTCACAGGTAACATACCTGATTAAAATATTGAAATAGGCTCTCCATTGTGGTTCCAGAAATTTAACAGAAACGCCTCTTCCAAGATCCAAACCCTCTGGTAATGGCAAGAGAAACATTTCACATTTTTTCTTATTTACTTTCTAACCCTTGAACTAACGTTCACCAATTTGGGGACGTTTGGTACCTTTAGAAATGAGATCGTCATTCAGAATCAACTGAAAATCCCCAACTTGAGCTACATCATCCTTCAAAGACGTAGTGAATCGTTTGGTTATTTCTACATGATGACCGCTGAAACCTTTAAAAAAAAACCCCAACCTATTTTCTCAAACGACGTGGCTACTTCTAGGTTAGATTCAACCAATTCAGTGCCTGAAATTTCAAAGCGATTAAGAGGTGCCATTTTCACCCTACAAAGATTTTGATTAGGGTTCGGGATGAAGGGATGCGTGAATACAGATGGTATTGGAATCCATGTAAATGGCATTGTGTGAAATATCAAATCATAGCCCAATTCATATGAAATGAGAACTGAAACCCTAAACATAATCTCAGTAACCATAGTTCCAAAATCATGTTACTTCATAAAACGCGACCACTTGGATAACCAAATCATTATGCAATGCTTCTCTGCAACCATTACCTAATTTCAAGATTTGATTCCCCAACGAAATGATATCAAGGTTAAAATCATAAAAACTCAAGAAATAAAATGATAACCTTGTACGTGTTTGATATTCAAAGATTTGTGGGAATCAATATGAAAAGACATAATTAGTACACTACCCTACATGTGTCCGATTATGAAACTTCGTGTTTAATCCCAATTCTAGGATAATGACCAAATATCGAAAGAAATCACTAGATGATAAATAATGATTTTTTCATTGAAGTTATATCAATTTGTAGTGTAGTAATTAACAGGTGTGAGGATGTATAGATTTGTGTCAAAGTCATTCTTTTCCAGCTCTTAATCCTTGACACGGTAAGTCTAATACGTGGAGGATGGATGTAACATCATCCTAAGCAATAGGAAACTGCATACTCAAGAATGATTATGGAGCATCAAGGAAAGCATCAATAATGACATCAAGCAAATCTTTCCAAAACAGGTTCATCAATAATATTAACTTCGAAAATTAATTTGATGATCATTAGAAATGAAACAATGAGTACATAAGCACATGAATGTTGATTAGAAAACATCATGCCAAGCTAATCCTTAGATCAAAACTAGTTCTGATTTATTATTGAAAGCATAATATAAAAGATTTTAATCAATGTTTGAAATAGTAATAAAGACAAGGTTTACCTTCAATAAGTATATACAATCCAAATATTATTTATTTACAAATCATATAAGACATAAGATGTAGAAGTTTGTAATGATACAAATGTTCAACCAACTTATAAAGGTTATCATATGATATAGCAAAAAAATATTCAACCTTAACATATATGTTTGAACGTTTATGTTGGATAATAAAACTATGTCAAATACTTGAAACCAAATATTTAAATGCGAAGTCAAAAGAAATTTTATGAAATACTAGGTTTATGAATCATTTAAGCCAATTCACTCTAACCAAATAATGTAAAGCAGCAATCCATTTGTATTGATAATATATGATTACGAAATAATGAGAATGAATTTAACAGCTGCAAAAATGAAAGAACTATCTTAATTCAAAGTGTTTCCTAAACTACCATCTTGACCACTAACTCTTCCTTCATTGAGAGTACCTTCAGAATCAAAGATTCTAGAGGAACTCTTTAATAAATAAAAAAATTAAATAAATTCAAGAAAAGATCTGATCAATTTATTATGCAATACAGCAATAAAATTGAGAAGATTTGTTGCCTGCCAATAGGAGAGCAGGACGACCCTTTAATGGTCGACTACTCTTCATGATAAGGAATTCATTATGTCAAATAAGTGCATTAACAACTAACAAATGACAGTTCCTCTTCTCGCGTAGATTGGGTTCCTTCTAGCACGCGATGTGGCTTCTGACTTCAATCCAAATCAAAGTCGGTGTCAAGGTGTCATGCAGAGACATGAGATAGACACTTCTTCCAGAAGAAGATTGATGTTGAGATGTTGGAATGTGGTGATGATAGTTCCTGGCTGTTTCATGCCTTTAACGCATAGAAATATGCTACCAACAATGCATGGTCTATTTGGTGATTTGGACAGCAAGCTGGATACGCTCTCCATATATCTAGCTGAAAGCGTGTCTATTTGTTAGCCTACCTAAAAGACCATATAACTTGCAAACAATAATACACATGAATTAATACACCGAATGTGCTTCATATTATGTCAATAATACACATAATACACATGAAACCATAAAATGATGATAGTAAACATAATTGATATAAATATTAAATTGATTCATACCTGAGGCTTGAATGGTGAGATGCATGGTACAAAAGATGCCAAAAGGTAACAAAATATGCATTAATATGTAAAGTATTTATCCCAAAAATGGTGACAAAATGGGGACCAACATTCCCCCAAACCGGAATAATACCACGTCCCACTGGTCAAAGCAAAAGATATCATGAGGAAGGAGGAAGAGTTGTGTCAGCAGCTGCCTACGACTTGGATGGAACATATTGCTTGTAGTTTAATTTCCTTTCATGTGCTTTCAGAAGGGCACACCTTTCTTGCCGATCCCTTTGTGATAGGCTAGTGGTTTTGTACATATCCTTTATATTCTTAATTTGCAACCGCAATTCTCTGTTTTCCTCATGAAGATCTAAAATTAACTTGACATGTGCTTCATTTTTTTTTGTCGATTGAGTTAACCCAGAAGTTAAATGAGCTAATGTTGGCTACGGTGGTGTAAATGGATCTAGGGACTCTTTAAGATCCTATGGAGGACTCATTTCTATTGAAGGCGGATCCAAATCGACAGTAGGAAGGGGGTATTTAGGCGTGATACCCTGAATAGATGCAGGAATGTCCATCTGATCGGTGTCCTTGACTAACTCGGCAGAAAGGCTGGCTAGTGCTAAGAGGGATGAGTTTGGGTCATTTCTCTCTACCTCGGCCTCATCATTTGGATGACCAGTCTACTCATCAAGCTAAACTACGGTCTGGGTATTGGGTCGAATCCTACGCTGAACACTTTTAGCCTTCTGTCTTCTAGTACGAGGTCATGAAAAAGGCACAAATTCAATGGAAACAGGACTAGTAGGGGTATCTTGCATAGGTGAATTAGGTTCTGAGACATATTCATCAAGGCGAACAACATCGAGGTTTTCTACAGGTGAGATTGGTCTTGACTCGGGGTGAAAATGATGAGACCCCTTACGAATATTAAAGTGGGGATTAATCACTTTGAACACAAAGGTTTCCCAAGACTGGTTTCGTTCTTTAAGTTGATCCAGGATTAAAAGTTTGATTATACTGTGATGGTAAAAACTACTCTTAGGATGAAGAGTATTCCTTCTGACCAAATTCAACATTTTCTCTAAGCTATGGCGGAAAAAGAAAGGGAAATTCAAATATCTATTATCAACAAAGTGGGCTAATAATCGAAGGTGACAAGACTTGAAAATGCTAAATTTACCTTCGCAGGTAACCAGGTGAATGAGGATTTTCAACGGCTTGATGTACTTTGATTTTATCCAGCTGTAATTGTAGCCTTTAACACCTGTTACATGCCAAAACTCAGGCTTCAAAGAAAAATTATGTGATGCTCGTGGCATGAACCAATGTTTATGCCATCTCTCACCCTCTTGGGGAAGCTTAGTGGCATGGGAAATCAACTCTTCAGTGACTTGAAAAGAAAGGTGACCTACTCTGGCCATCCTCCCATTGAAACCCATTGCAAAAAGCAACGAGATCTCCTGGTCGTAACTATGTAGAGAATGGAGGAATGGGTCCCAACCGGCTTGAAAAAACGCTTCCCTACACTCCCTAAAATCTGTCATTTGAAATAGATCTTGGTAACTTTCAGGCTCGAATTGGTTCAGTATGATGGAAACAGAGGAAAGGAATATAGGGTTTTCAAGAAAGGTGGCTAAAATGTTCTACAGTAGTAACGGTTAGTGATGGCGATGCAATTGAAGAGAGTTCGCACAGTGCTAGTTTTAAAGCGTGCCACATTCAACCTACCAAACGATCATGAAACCAGCTCGGCATATCTAAATGATCATGCCATTTTGGTGAATTTTAGGAACGTGTGCCATCTAAAGTGCGTGATTGAATGAATTTCTAATTTTTTTAGTTGGTTCAACCATGTCCAAAGCAAGCTTTGGATAGGTTGAATGTGTAACTTAATGCAAGTGCATAACCAAACTCATAACCATAACCTTAGTTCAACAAGGAAGGTGGCTTATCTAATATCTTATGTGTGTGAACATAAAAGGAGAATAATGAAGATGGTAGAGTCATGATAACTAAAAGGTATTCGAAGGTCGTATCATATCCATTTAGGGGTAATAAAATGATATTAGATTTAATTCATACAATCATTAATCGGCATTAGTCATAATATCATATAGATGTGACCCTAATGGTATGACTTGGATTTCTACCCAATAAAATTAATCCAACAATTAATCATAGGTACGAAAATATCATAAAAAAAAATTATTCATCCTGTCATTTGACTTCTTATTCATACCGACATTCGACCCTTCATATGATCCTTCATACTTCTTTTCATATGAAATAATTCTTTAGCGTTCTTGCTTATTCATCCATAATTTTAAGGCCAATTTCGCTATCTGCATTATCCTGCAAACACTTTATCATTTCGCAATGAGTCTTTTATAAGTAAAAATGAAGACAGCCAATGAGCTAATCCTCCCCCAAACCAAAGATATGGCATGTCCTCAAGCCATGCAAGAAAACTAAGTAATTTCCAAAATAAATTAAGAAAGTTCAGTCATGCTACTGGAAGTATGTAAAAAAAGAAAACTTGACTAACAAATGGAAAGGATTCAGATACATATATTGAAAAATAACAGTGCTCAAATATATAATTGTATAAATTTATCATCTACCATGTGATGAAGAGATAAGTGAAAGGATCATAGGGAAAAATAGTAACCCTTGCCTTCTTGTAAATATATCTTTTCATCTCAAAAATTCTTGAGCTCACCTTCGAATATGTAGGATTTTATAGCTATGGGTCCCATTTTTAGGGTAAACATATCCTAGATATTGATTGAATTCATATTGTCGAATCCAATGCCATCTTACAATGATTCTTTATTGGCATCATAAACAAGAGGACTAAACATATTTTACTGTTCAACCATGTGCCTAGTGGTGCATTAACCAAATCTCTTTTACCTGATATTTCCCCACTGCCAGTAGGCCTGTTCAATACCCCAGCAAGTTTATCTTGGTACCATGCAAGCATATCCCTGCTACCAGCGAGCCTGTTCAGTACCCCGATGGATTTAATTTCATTTATCGAACTTCCTTATTGTTAGGTTGTTACTTAGCATTGACCTGCTACCAACAGGCATGTTCAGTACCCTGGAGGGTTTTCCTTGTATAAATATTCTGAGTATAGGAATTCGATTGGTACTAGAGCGTGCGAAGCCCTGCTAAACACATGAGTTAAAAAAAAATTCATAAAATGGCCTTAATTATAGATCATGTAAAAAGAGAATAACTTAAAGGTGTTCTTGGGAATTTTGGTCCTTTTTCTTTATAAAAGATAATGTTCCCTACAAGCAAAAATTTCACTTATCCTGGAGTGTTCTCAAAAATATTTAAGAGTCAAGTTTTGATAACAAGTGTAGATGAGCTAGTAATCTCTAGGTATTAAAATTCTGGAAAACATGATAATTGAAATGGATCTTTTGAGTACTTGTTAAAGTAATCAACAATGTACATATCTGAATCAAACCATTGTATATAAAGCATAACAAAATCATAAAATGAATGGTTTGAGAATTAAATTTCAAAATCAAGATTAGTGTTTTTTATAGCACTTTTCCTTTTTAGATAAAACCCTATAGAAAAGACTCATTCGTAACTGAATTTCAAAACCATTTATTAGATGATTGATTTTATTCTTGAAAACATAGAAGAAGAGAGCCCCCTAGTATTAGACATGACTCTTATTTATTCAAATATATATACATATACTGACATATTTACAAATGGTGATGACCTATAATAATAATAAAAAAATTTAAGAATCAGGATGAGGAACAGTCTTTCGAGAGAGCAGTCCAATGATTACCTCTATCTTAATAGGAACCATATTAATCCCCTGGGGGAAAATGTGATGCCCCATGCAAATATAACATGGAGGAATTTTATTTAATGGACATTCATGTCGAGGATGTTTAGTTTTACATGTTGGAAAGACATTGATTTTTGTTGCTCGTTCTTCTTCTTCGTTCTTTATAAAGGGTTGGTCCCTAGAGTGAGTGTACCTAGAAGGTTTATTTCGAGGTGGGAATGGGGAAACCCAACATTATTTTCCATGAGAAATATTCCTTTTATTACTCATTATTTTGTTGGTTCTTATAAGAGTAGGGGATGCTACTATGGATGTATGAATTTGAGGGGTTACTATTACCAAAGAGATCTTCCACCTAGGTAAGGTCAATAAAGTTTAGCTTCCTTAATTCAAGAGTTAGAATTTGTTACTTAGTGGAAGATTAAGAGGTTCCCTAGTTACTTCTTTTTAAATTTTGTCAAGAATAGGGCCCTTGGGTCCTCTTGCCATGATCTCTTCTCNCTGAAAAAACTTAACAAAATTCTACTATCTTAACAAATCTATCCTATACTACTACTACTATATTTGGGGGTTCCTGTTATAACATATGCACGGGTTCTTACCTCTCATATTACTGCTCCCCCGTTACAAGCCTGCATCTATTCTACCTTATGGAACATCTCCTCAGTAATGGCACCAAAAATGTTGGGCAAAATATTGTCTCAAATAATTTAACTAATATTTGATTATCGACCGAGGTTAGTAGGCTTAGATTTGATACAAAATATATGTGAAGGTAGAGAGTATCGTGGTAATACTTTAATAAGCTACAAATCAAAAGACTTTAAGTTGAACTCCTAAGGATCTAATTAAGTTAATGAAAACAAAGGTCTAAGTAGAGTAACATCAAACTAAGAGTAAGGTCTAAGTAGATCATATAACCTTTATCATCAGGACAAAATCAAAAAAACTAAGAAAATAAGCTTTAAAACAAATTAGGAACACACAGGACTGCATGAACGACTGTATAATAGGTAGAAATGAAGGCCTGTATAAAGGGTGGAACATAATGTCTATATGACAGTCTGTTTGAAGAAAATGCTAAGACTTTAAGGAAACAGTAAATTTAAATGCTTTATTGAAGGGCAACTACCTCATGCATGTACTATTGCAATATAAAAGCAAGAAGTAAACCTACTTTAATGACTGAATTCCATAGCAATATATTCTAAGATAATTTCATAATTCAAAACATCATCTAACAAAATAGCATACTCTTTAATCAAATTCATGATAGAAACTGCAATTGACAAAACTAGATTCACTACGATTTAATCAAAGGAATTTAATCTAGAAATCAAGCAATGAATTATAAAGACTTTGTAGAAAAACTTGAAAACTATATTAGACACAACTGAATCTAAAGGCTATTCTAAATGCAAAAGAATCTGAAAGCTATTCTAAGTGCAAAAGAATCTGAAAGCTATTCTTAGTGCAAAAGAATCTGAAAGCTATTTTAAGTGCAACGGGTTGCTAACTGATGAAAAGGAATCTACATGCTCAACATAATATTAAACTGAAATTGATGCTACAGGAAACATAAACGATTACATAAACAAAACTAAACAAACAACTTATAATAAAATTTATACTAATTGCAGAGGAAAGCACTAACAAAACCTACACAAAAATGTAAAGACTCTGTTTGTTGTAAGGGCCTCCCAACGAACAGAGTTATGCTTCTTCTAATCACACATGATCATACACAGCGCAATAGGACTTTCATTAAACTAAAAGGGTAGCATTACAAAGTTTTCATACTTCACTGATTGTATCAAATAAAATATAGAGACTCAAAGACTCGTAGACTCCATACTTGTAGACTCGTTCCTAAGTCGCATGACAGTGTCTATATATACATCGTTCAATGGAGGTGAGCAAGTCGACCCTTTAGTGGTCGACTGCTCTTCATGATAAGGTAGTCGTTATGTCAAATAAGTGCATTAACAACTAACAGATGATAGTTCCTCTTCTCTCTCAGATCAGGTTTCTTCTGGAATGCAATGTGGCTTATGACTTCAATCCAAATCAGAGTCGGCATCAAGGTCTCATGAAGAGACACGAGATAGACACGTCTTCCAGAATAATACCGATGTTGAGACGCTAGCACGTGGTGATGACAGTTCCTGGCCATTTCATGCCTTTAATGCACAGATATATGCAACCAACAATGCACAGATTGTTTGGTGATATGGACAGCAAGCTGGATACTCTCTCCATATATCTAGTTGAACGTGTGTCTGCTTGTTAGCCTACCTAAAAGACCATATAACCTACAAACAATAATACGCATGAATTTTAATACACCAAATGTGCTTCATATTATGTCAACTTTAACTATTGAAACCATAAAATGATGATAGTAAACAGAATTGATATCATTTTTAAATGTATTCATACCTGAGGCTTGAATGGTGAGCTGCATGGTACAAAAGACGCCAAAAGGTAACAAAATATGCATTAATATGTAAAGTATTTAACCCAAAAATGGTGACAAAATGGGGACCAACAAAGACAAAATGACAAGTCTGATTGAAAGATAAATAAAGAATAAATAAAAGTACAAGTCATCCTAATTATGGAAACTTCTAGTGAAAATAAGAATATAAATAAAGTGCTTCCACACTTCATTTTCACATTCAAGAAAACTCATCTCTTTCTCTCTCAAGTGGTGCGTACTTCGCGAGGAGGAAATGTGAAGATCACAAGAAGAAAACCTTTGGGGTTATCTTATTATCTTTGTCTCTCTCAAGGTTCGCTAGGGTTTCTTATCAATGAAGATAACACTCTTGTTGTAGGGATTAATCTTTATGATTTCCATTATTCTTGTATTGGATTGATTTTCTTTAGGGACAAAATTGTCGAGTTTTATCCTGTTTATATTTCCCAAGATAAAAATATTTGCATCTCTTCTACATGGTTATCTTTTAGTGGTGCTTGCTTTTAATTCTACAAACAAATAATGCTATAATTGTGGGATGAAGTAAATAATAGAGTTGAAAGAGTTGAAATTGAACTAGTAAAGTTATGAAAATATATCATTTATATCACATATGTACATGCAGAACATGTCCCAAAAAGGAGGGATTTGCAAGCACAATAGTCTATGGGGATCACCCTAAAAGTCTAGTAACTACTATGTAAGTGCATACATGAGATTTTGTTTATTTATTTTATATATGATTTGATATAATGATAAATAATTACTAGGGAGTAGAATTCAAAACTATATGGGAACACAATGTTTTAACCATGTAACAAAATAGTAAAATTTATACATCGATGATTAATAATAATAAATTAATATATGACTAGAGACTACACAATAGAGACTAGACAACATAAGGATGTAGTAAATTTAGAAAATAAGAATAATTTCTATAATTTTATGAGGATGCATGTTTTGAACATATTTTACTAAGAATCGCTTGTAACACATTTACAGTGCAACCAATCATTACTATGTTGGCATTCTTCCATGATGAAAATATAAAGTAAGAAATCCATTGCATATAAAACACTCATACATGTAAAGTAATTATATGCTTAAAAGAAAATATCAAACACTATATAAGTAAGAATACGATCACATTTCCTATTAATAGTTTGGGTTTCTAGAAGGAAGGAAGATTCATGAAGCTATGAGTGGGGCTTAAGAGGGTTTACATAGCACTAAAACCAAAATATCGAAGGGGTATGTCTTGAATATAGACTTTTCAAAAACATATGGCAGCATGAGATGGATCTCTATCAGACGTCTTTTGACACACATGAGATTTGATGTACCCTTCATTAATTGGGAAATGAGTTACATAACTTCGATCTCCTTTGGAGTTCTTATTAACATATCAACCTCCCCTTTTTGCCATGCAACAATAGGTCTTCGTTAGGGGTACCCTCTTTACCCCTTACTCGTTTTATTGGTTGTTAAAGGTCTCATCAGGGCCCTTGGAGAGGCAAAAATATCTAGAACTTTTATGGGGATTTCAATCTCTCCATTGCTCAATATAACACATATCCTCTTTGTTGATGATGTTTTATTTTTTTGTGATGGTACACATAAGGATGTTGATCAACTCAACAAGATTCTTAATCTCTATGGAAAAGCTACAAGCATGTAAATAAATGTCAAGAATTCCTCCCTTTCCATTCTTAATATAGAAGAAGGTGAGATTCGCCATTATAGTGATTTGTTCCCTTTTTAATTGATAAAATTTGATTTAGGGCATAAGTATATCGGGTTCATGTTAAAACACAACTGTTACAAGAATTAGGACTAGTTATGGCTAATTACAAAAGTTGAAAAAAGGTTTAAATCCTAGAGCTACAGATGGTTGTCTGAGATGGAATATTGATGCTAGTGAGATGGTTGTCTACAGGAAAATTATTGGTTCATTAATGTACTTGATGAACAGGAGGCTAGATGTTTTCTTCACAATGAACACCTTGAGTCAGTATGTATTGAATCCTAGATATGTTGACTTGATTTCAGAAAAACATATGTTGAGGTACCTAAATGGTACATTGGATTGTTGCCTTAGATATGCATCTCATAGTGAGATCGGATTACACAAATTTCCATATTCATATTCGGCAAGAAGTGCTGAATAAAAAAAGAGAACTTCAAGACGTTGTTTTAGTTTTAAGTCAGGTGTGATCTCATGGTCGAGAAGAAACCAAGGCAATATTCCTCAATAGATGACGAATATGTACTTTGATATATAAGTATTCAACCCATGAAGATGAATATCATTGTGTTAGAATTGATTCACAGATGAATCTAGGAGCCAAGGAGATTGTCACAATTCGATATTGCTCACAAAATATGCTCAAAATAGTAGAAAGAGTGAAAATAGCACACACAAATGAAGTCAACAACTGATATTATTATGAATGTCCAACCTGGAACTATGTTTGGAACAAATATATATTACAATATGGAAAAATCATGAGGCCTTGGAGGCCATCTAGATGGATACAAGCGTTAGACCATGATTTGACACTCAAACCCCCCTAGGTGGACCAATCAGCTTCCTAATCATCCCAAACGGTCACGAATGAAATTCTAAACATGGTTGAGGCATGATTAGACATAAATGGATGAATTGTAGGCGTGGGTGAGCACATGGGTGAGTGGGAGTGGTTGTAGGATGCAATAAATGCCTAAGGAAGGCCAAAAACCACCACAAACATGCACTAGCGCCTAAAGTCAAACAAGATCCTTGAATATTTGGATGGGGTAGCACACCAAGGCATATAAATCATCAATGAGGGTGCATTTTATTCATAATGATTGACTAGGAGCACCTAAACTATCTAAACGATCAACTGGGAGCACCTCAACTATGAGTAAATGTCCAATATATCCTAAGTCTGAACCATAGAACATAGCATAGAAGCAAAGAAAATGTACCTAGGTGTATGATCATAGTACTAAGATCAATTATTGCTCTAAAGCTCCCCCTTAATCATAACTTAGTACATCTTATCAAAAATATCATGGAGACCTTGGCAACTAAAGCTCAAGTCACCTCATACAACATAAAAATTTATTTGTCCATAAAAACAAGGTAAGGAGGAAAACCACATGCGAACAAAACCTCCCCTAAAAAATGGACATGGAGCCAAAAATATGAAATTGAATGGAAGCCATAACCATGTATCACCCACTCCAAGAAGGGATCTCAAATAGGTGAATTTATTCTATGTGAAGCTCTTGGTGAAAATCTCAGCAGTTTTCTCTATAGATGGGCAATACTGCAAGGCTATCACATGATCATGCACCAAGATCCGGATGTAGTGCATGTGAATATAATTATGATTGGTCCTCTATCTCTTCACTGGATCAGTGGAAATCTTGATTTCACTTTTATTATCACACCAAATTATTGTGGGTGAATCAAATGTAACTATGTTCACTGCTCCTTTGTACGCGGCCTTAGCTGAAGATAGGGAAATGGTGTGTTGTTTCTTACTTGAAAATCATATGGGACCTTATGCTAACATGAATTCATAAACTGAAGTGTAATTTCTCTCATTGGCATCTCCACCCGAATCAAAATCATAAAATCCTACTAGTTCTAGTGGAGAACCAACAACATAGTGTACCCCAAAGTGTGTGGGTCCTTGAACATAGTGCAGGATCCTCTTGGCTTCCTTCCAATGGATCTAAATATGTTGTTGCGTATACCTTGCTATAGAACATACATCATATTCCAAATCTAGTTGAGAGTCTGTAAAATATAGTAGAATACCAATTAGTTGTATGTACAACGAGCTATCCTCCAAAGGAGACTCACCAAATTCATTTAGTTTTATACCTGAAAGGAGTGAGCACTTGGCTGCCTTAAATTCAGCCATTTTAAACTTCAATAACAGGTTCTTAGCATACGTTTTTTGGATGACCTTGATACCTTCTTCAGAATTTTCAATTTCTTAACCAATAAATTGATTCAACAATCCAATATCAGTCATGGAGACTTCATTGCGCAAAGAAGACTTAATCGATCAAATTTATTTAGTGCAGCTACCTGTAATCAGAATATCATCACCATATAGAAATATTATCTGAAATAATTCACCAACATGTTGAAAATGCACATTAGGATCAGATTTACATCTTTCAAAGCCAAGAGAGAGAAGAAAAGTGTACGTCTTGGCATACCAAGCCCTGGGGGCTTTCTTGAGACCATAGAGAGACTTCTTTAACCTACATACAAGTGAAGGATATTAAATAAAACCTTGATTTTTCTGCATATATATATCCTCTTTAATTTCACCATGCATAAATGCACTCTTCACATCCATGTGGTGAACTTCCCAGCGCTTAGATGCAGCAATGGCTAAAACTAACCTGATAGAGTCCATCTTTGCAACTAGTGAAAATGTCTATGTATAGTCCACTCCTTGGAATTGAGATAAGCCTTTGGGAACCAAAATAGAATTATAATTGATATATGAACCATAATAATACACTTTTATCCTATATACCCACATGCATTGCACTAATTTCCACTTGGAGGGCAAGGGAACCAATTCCCATGTCTCATTTTCATGTAATGAGTTGAACTCTTCTTGCATGGTTGTTTTCCATATTGGGTCATGTGATGCTTCCTGATATATTTGAGGATCATGTCCAACCATAATCAATAATTTATTATCAAGATTCACTTCACATGCAGAGAAATCAGTGTGAAATTGAGATCTAGTCTTTCAAGGAACTAGTGGATTTCCAGCTAGAGTTCATGTTGCTTCAAGAGTTTTCTTGGCCCATTTGGGTAGAATGGGTGAGCCTGGATCTGAATTTATGTCATTATCATATTTAGAAATATCAGAATCATAAAAATAAGAAATATATTAATCACTTACATCATCATGAAGTGGAGGATGTGAGCGTTCCGCATGAGCTAGTTCGACCTCTTGCATGAGCTCCTCTTCGAACTGTACACTCCTTTATATGAATGTCTTCTGAGATGAGGGATCAAATATCTTCTATCCCTTTGCATATTCATAATATCCATCCATGATGGACTCCTTTATTTGAGTTAGCAAGGCCTTTCTTTTCTCTGGATGAATCCTAGCCCAAGCCTTTGAGCCAAAGACCCTGAAATGTGAAACATTTGCTTTGTGACCCAACCAAGCCTCCTATGGTGTTTTTCCATCCAATTATTTGTGAGGAGAATTTTTTTGGATGTATGCAACACAGTTAATGGCTTCATCCCATAGCTTAGGATTCAAATCCTTTTCTTCAATCCTACAGGTAGCCATCTCCTTGAAAGCCCTATTTGTGCGCTCTACAACACCATTGTGTTGTGGTGTGTAGGGAACCGAATGCTGCATTTGGATGCCACATTCCTCACATAGCTGCTGAAAACTCTTGTTCATATACTCCTTTCCATTTTCGGTCCTAAGTACCTTGATCTTATTCCCACATTCATTCTCAACCAGGGATTTCCAAACTTTGAGAGTCTCAAAGACTTCAAATTTTAGTTTTAGGAAATACACCTAGAAATACCTTGATAAATCATCTATAACAGTTAAAACATACCTTGATCCCCCATAAGAGGTTGTGGGAAGAGGCCCAATAAGATCTGAATGCACTAATCAAAGCGCTTGGGTATCTCTCCTTGTTGTCCCTTTCTCATAGTTATGCTCTGCATGCTTGCCCACTACACATCCTTTGCATGTGCCACTTGATAACTTGATAGAAGGAAGCCCTTCCACCATGCCTTATTTTTTCAATTCTTGGAGGTGTCTATAGTTGAGATGGCCATATCTCTCATGCCACATTCTACTTGTCTCATTGGAATGAGATAGAAGTGCATTCCCTCTAGAGTAGGGAAGGAAATGGGAGAATTTGTAAATTCTTGCATGATGATCACGAAACCCCAATGCCACCACCTTGTTTGTAGAGATTTCTGCTATCTCCACTATGTCTGGAGTAAATGCTACTCTCTTTGATTCACCATTGTAAGTCATTTGGCACATTGAAATTAGGTTTGTTTCCAATTATGGTACAAACAAAAAATTATTGAAGTACACGTCATCAAGATCGATCCTGCCAATCCCTTTGGATTGGATCTATGAATCATCTCCCGTTCAAACAGTTGGACCATTGGTAGAATACATGGCCAGGAAGAAGTCTTCTATAGAGGCCATATGCCTAGAAGCTGCTGAATCTATTATGAAGTTATAAGAGTCTAAAGAACCAGCAAACAATGCATAGCACCTTTCTTTGTTGTCTAAGCATGAACCTCCATCCTTCTTCCTTGCGTTCTCAAGCAGTGAAATGTTGTTCTTCTCAAGAAGCTATGCCATCATGTCCATGGTATTCTTCATGCATGCACTCTTCGAATGCTTCCCTTTGTGACAGTAGGTGCATTTGGTCTTCTCTTTCTTCTTCTTGTCCTTATCCTTGCTAGGATTCGAACCCCCATATGAAGATTTGGGTTTCTCCAGCTTCTTCTTGCCTTGCTGCTTCGAATCCTTGGATTTCTTCTTGAATTTTCCTATATTCAAAACTCTTGCAGCAAGAGCTTTATCTTTAATAGATTTTATGGTGCTCATTTGCACTAGCTTATATTTCTCCTGATTCAGTGGCTCCATGAAGTTATCCAGTGAAGGCATGTGCCAGTTTCGAGATGTCAGCTTCATAGAGTGGAATGTATATATAAACACTGAGTACTCTTGACCTAGCTTCGAAAGTATGGAAAATTTGAGTTGCTCCTCCTTCTTTTCTAAGCCACACTATTTCAAATGAAGCACCAACAATTTGAACTTGGTGAAGAAGTCCTAGATTGTCTCAAAATGAGTTGGACTCAGTGAAATGAGCTCATTTTCGAGCTTGTGACCTCTCATCTAATCATTCTTCTTGAACAATGCCTCAAGCTTGAGCCATAATTCATTTGGATTTGATAGACTATATACATGGAAGAGTAAGTCTCTCGAAATGTTGAGACAAATCATTCCAAATGCTTCATCAATCCTATTGAAGAACTTCCACTTCTCCACTACAGAGTTTGGTTCAACCTTAGTCCCCATGGTGACCCTATACATGTCTTTCAACCTCAGTTGGATCACTATTTAGTCCTTACATTTGGAATAGTTGAATGGGGTCAGCAAAACATGGGTCTTCTCCATTTATGCTTGCGCTCTTGGTGACAAACTGTTTAATGTAACTGCAATGCAAACACTCTAATCTATCTGGAAAATCCCTCAAACAGCAACTCAAACACTATGGATTTTATTTATAGCTCCAAAGAGATATGAGACCATGTGAAAATTGATTCACAGTGGTATCTAGGAGAAAATTATATTTTCACAACTCGATATTGCTCATAATATGCACCAATTAGCAGAAAGAGTGAAAAGAGAACAAACAAATGAAGTCAATAACTAATATTATTATGATTGTCCAGCCTGTAACTATGTCTGGAAAAAATATATATTACAATAGGGGAAAATTGAAAGGGATTTGGAAGCCATCTGGATGCATACAAGTGTCGGACCATGATTTGACCCTCAAACCCCCCTAGGTGGACCAATTAGCTTCCTAATCATCCCATACGGTCACAAATGCAAGTGTGAACATTGGTGAGGCATGCTAAGACATAAATGGAGGCATTCTAGGTGTGGGTGAGAACATGGGTTAGTGGGAGTGGCTCTAGGAGGCAATAAATGGCCAAGGAAGGCCAAAAACCACCACAAACATGCACTAGTACTTAAGTCAAATACAATCCCTGAATATGGGGATGGGGGAGTGCACCAAGGTAGATCTGTCATCAATGAGGGTGTAGAATGATCAACTAGGAGTGCCTCAACTATAAGTAAATGACAATTATATCATAAGACTGAACCATAGAACATAGCATAGAAGGTAAGAAAGTGTGCCTAGTTGTATGATCATAGTACACACATTTCTCGTCATCATCATGTAATGAGAACCAAAACATTGGAATTTTCCTCAAATCCTCAAGACATGAAGTTAGACTCTAGGTAGGACTCATACTTTTACACTTTTTTCCACCATGACCTGTTTCTTTTGGACAATGTGCATTACCCATGTCAGCAACTCCCTTTGTCAATTAGCAAAGAGCAGTGCCACCACCTTATCCCTTTGAGAAATAAGTGGTTCAACCATAGTAACTCTTTGTCTCAATAAAAAAAAAGAGGTGCTCGAGTTTCAAAAGGAAAAAGAGAAGATTCACGAAGCTTCTCGAAGATCAGCTTCATGGCACCCTCATCCCTACACTCTTGGACCACTTGGACTCAAGCTCCTTCCTTCTAGGATATCCCTTCCACCTCACCCATGAGAATATCAACCATTACAATCCTACCAAGGGATATAAGTAATGGCTCACCCTCCATGGGTAAAAGGAGAAAAGTTATGCTACAATACCAAAATTATGGCCAAATCTATCCAAGGAGGGTGAGCATTAGGAAGACAATTTGAAGCTTCAGAGGCAAGATCTTACTTGAGAGGACACCTCTGAACACTAAGGCATATCGGTTGTAATCTCTCTCTTTATTTGATTCTGCAATGCAAGTTCCTTTCCCATAACTCCTATTGTGTTCTAGTCACTGGTTTTATTACCAAATTTCTTAGTCATTGATACAAGATAGTAGATTGTATTTGGTACTTTTGATATTGTGTGCGTTGTGATGTGTTTTTGCAAGTAAACTATGGAGATATAGTACCCTTGAATATTGTACCATTACATTGTGTAACAGGTGAAAGTTTCATTCCAAACATCTACCTATCTTAGGGAAAGTATTGTTTATTGTTATTACTCATTGTTTCTAATTGTGAAGGATTTCAAGGTAGGGAAACAACTCATGTCTGCTGGAGGTGAGTATATCCAACAACAAATTTTGCGACCATATTGGGGAGAGTGTTCAGAACTTCTGATCTTTCTTGGTTTTCATTTCTTTCATTTGTTCCAAACTTCAATTTTTTTGAGTGGTAAGATCTACTATATTTGTAGTGAGATTTGATTTCAGTTTAACAAGATTTGCTTAGATCTGAACAGATTCGCCTCTTATGCTTCATTTCCCTATTTTTTGTTGTGATTTGGTGCCAGTAAATTTCTATTTAACTTTCTCTTTTTTTACTTGGTATTTTTTTTTGAAATCTACAGGAGACACCTCACTTTAGCTGAGGGCAAGAAGCGGTTCCACTGCACAAATTCAGTGGACAACAGGCAGTGCCACCACTATGTTTCTATCGAAAATAAGTGGTGCTCAGGTGATAACACTCTGTTCATCACCTCTAAGAAGCGGTGTTAGGTAGGGTTTTATCCATGTGTAATTTCAATACTTAGCATGAGTTTTTTTCCTTTTCTGAGTTTGTTTCTGGCTGTTTTATTGATAATTATTGATTATTCAAAATCTGGAAAGTGTTAAGGGCTTGTTCCATTTATTTCAAGAGCTAGTTTGTATTGGCTTGTTCAGTTGCTTTCTATTCTTGGGTTTTTGTTTTGAAAGAGTACTTGGAAGTTATATAGTGAGATCTCTGATTGTTGTTTAATCAACTAAAAAGAAAGTATGTTTCTTTTGGTTTATTTGTGATTGTTCTTCATAGATTAATAGAAGATTGCTTTTACTTTTTATTAAGGAAAAAAAATTAGATAGATCATATATTTGTGTTTAAGGATGAACCATTGGATACCTGATTAGTTGCATAAACTTTTAGCCATTCATTTTTTTCCCCTTCTTTACATTCTCTTTTCTCAACAAAAGTATCATAATTTGAGTTAGGTCTTTTTGCATTTGAATAATTAAAAGATTTTAGTGTGGCAAGTAGTTACAACATATTTATTTTTTAAAAAGAGATATTACTCCATTTACTTTCAATATTGGTTATTAGAAGTCTTTTGCTTGCTTGAAAATTGGAAAATAGTTCAGTGTGTTGTTTGGGATTTCATGTTTGAAAACAGAAATTGAATCACTATCCCTCCTGTAAGTAGGGCATATCCTGACAGACAAAGTGAAAATTTGCATGATCATGTTGCATGGTTTTACTTTTTCTGTACTCACTTCATGCATTCACCTAATCGTCTAAGATAAAATTAATGTTAGTTCTAGGTTAAAATATTTAGTAACATGAGTGATAAGTTAGAAGACGTGTTCCAATGTCTATAAACATAGGAGTTGTTGCTATATTTCCTACACTGCATCCTGAGGGATTGTAGTTATTCCACATACCAATCGGTATATCGAATGACCTTTCACATACCCTTGAGGTATATTGAAAGGTACTTCTAATATATCAAAAGGATCCTGTCAATTGTTTGTGCATTAAACAACACTAACAAGGATTTTATCTCCCACATACCTTGAGTATATCGGGAGAACCTTCTAGGACACTCTTATCCAATTGAGAAAATACTTTTGGTCAACTTGTCGGAGCAATACACTAAGAACAGCACTTGAGGAGCTACTACGCACGTGATGTCCAAGTAGTCGGGTATTCAGGCCAAGTTAGGGTCCCAATCCTCCTTGTCATGTTTTACTGTTGGACCCTACGGTATATCGCGAGTTGCAAAGACTTTACAATCCTAGTGAGGAACCATATTTTTATTTGCCCCTCTAATTACTTAAATTTTCTTGTGACCTTAGCTTGTGTAGGAGTGATTGTGTGTGATTCTAGTTTCAAACCCTAGGTTAGGATTTTGAAGCCAGCATCCTAGATAAGTTACCTTTGAGATGATCTCAAAGAGTACAAGTCTTACCATCTGGCTTTCCTCCTATCGTAGAATAGAGCACAATGGAAGCCATGGAACAACCCGTCGTGGTTGATTCCCATGTGGAAAAGAATCTAGTCACGGAATACGAGGAAGAATTTACTTCTTATGATAATCCCTTGGCAATCCAACAGCCTCTTGCAGTGGATTCTATCTTTCATTTTCCAATGGAAGGTCAACCTAGTTCATCACATTAGGTATTCAACCACCCATAGGATGATACTGTAGGATCATAGTTTGTCCCAAATTCTCCTTTCTGAATAACTTCCCTAAGGCAATCTATTTCTAAATATGGGACCACTAGGCCCTCCTATGTTACTCCCATGTGAGAGTTTCCTTCAAATGAGGAACCCTTTAAGGGCCTTCAACCATCTATCGATCATTTTCATAACTTTAAATAAATCCTTAAGAATATGAGTTCTACTCCTCTTCCCCGTCATTCGAAATGACTCCCCAAGGATATCGTGCACTTTCATCATCTCAATTTGCACCTGATTTAGGATCACCAGCTTGAGGTACAGTAGCTTATGATCCAGTCCAACCCTCCATTCCCACTCCTTCATTTCCAAACCATGGTTCTATATTTGGTTCTCCCATATCTTCTACCGCTCGCAGGAAACCCCTAGCTCAAGTTGTTTCATTAATTAATGGAGATGTTTCCAGTACAAGGAAAAACCCTGTTGTAGGACAACCAGTAGTCATTGTTCCATTCACAAACACCAATGTGGTTATTCCTCCTTCTAGTATAGGACAACCCTTAGGGGTGCAACCTACAATTAATCAACCTTATTGGGGTTATACTTACCCAGGAAACCAAACACCTGTAAGCAATTTGAATTATCAACCTACAGATTGAGGGATTGTTTATCCCAAAATGCCTTACCCCGAAAATATGTTTACACCATGGGGAAACCTAATTGGTCATATATGCCTATTCCTGGAGGAACGCATATTAATACTGTTGGAGGTTATGGGGGGCACGTTTTGGTGTCCCACCTTTTGGAGTTCTGCCTTCTGGAGGACCACCTTCTAAAGGACCACCTTTTGAAGGACCGCCATCTGTAGGACCACCACCTAGAGGACCCCTTCTGGAGGACCACCACTTGGAGGACCCCCTTTTAGAGGACTACCATCTCGAGGACCACCATCTGGGGAACCCCCTTCTAAAGGACCACCACTTGAAGGACCCCCTTCTGGAGGACCACCATCTAGAGGACCACAACCTAGAGAACCCCCATATGGAGGACCAACATTTGTAGGACCACCACCTAGAGGACCCCCATTTGGAGGATCAGCATCTGGAGGACCACCAGCTAGAGGACCACCTCCACCTAGAATCCCTCCACCTGGAGGCCCACCTTTTATATTCCCACCTCTTTCAAGTGGTTCACCACTAGGAGTATCCTCAAGAGGATCATCTGCAAAACCCCATCAGTTAGTGTATCAATCAAATTATGGTCCTACTGGTATACAGATGCCATATCAATATTACCAATATGTACAACCTAATTGAAAAATTTTGTTTTTGGTAACTTTGAACTTTCCTGTCTTGTCCAAGTTGATCAACGATCCCATCCAACATAACCCTTCGTGGCCTACAATCCCATTCAAGTTACCATCGTACATTCCTAAGTTTTATGGGAAGTAGGGAGAGGATCCAAAGAACCACATTATGACTTTACATCTATGGTGTTCTTCTAACTCCTTGATGGATGATTCGATCCGTTTAAGACTCTTCCAACAAAATTTGACTAGTATGGCTGCCAAGTGGTACATTGAGCTTCCACAACTTTAATCTTTGGATTTCAACTCATTGGAATTAGTTTTCTTTACCCATTTTCAATTTCCTATCCATTACGAAACTGGTATGGATCTTTTAACATCCCTTGGACAAAATACTTCCACCCATATATCAAATCATATTCATGAGTTGAGGAGACGACTGAGGCTAATTAAAGCTCCCATCCTAGACCAATTGTTAGCTGATTGGTTGACCAAATCCCTGTTTCCTCCCATTTCTTGTGATGTGGTTATGAGTGGTGTTGTCACTGAAGAGAAAGATATTATCCAGGATCAGTATTTGGACATAGTTTATTCTCAATTTGGAAATTGTTTATGATTTGATCCCTCATGCCCCTCATCCCAACACTGACCTTTCCAACCCACCTGCAGAGACTCATGTTGATGGTTTTGTAGATTCAATCCAACCTCCATCCGCAGTAAAATATGCTAAGCATCCAAGTACTTCAACCACTACTCCTTCTACTCCTACGGTTTATGCCGAGGTAAATGTTATTCAAACTACGCAACACCCGGTAATAAGAAGAAAGGAAAAGGTAAAGGTAAATATTCAAGAAACCAATAGGAGGACCCCAAGACTGTGATTTCATAGAATGGAAACAAAGCTAAGAGGAAAGCTAAGTATCATTGCCTACGATGTGGAGGGGACCATCCCTCATCGTGAAGAAATTAATAAGTTTTTGAGAAGTAACCCTACATCAGTGGTACTTACCGATCCTTTTCCATCGCAACGGAATTTAATTGACCACATGTCTTCACAAGGAACCTCTAACTCCACTAAAGAGATCCAAATGATGTTCACTGAAACTATTTCCTTGAATACACGTAATCAGACATATGATAAACCAATAGAGAAGAAGGATGAAGGTGCTTGTTCTGAGAAATATCCTTCTACGAATTCTTCTTCTCCACCTCCTTCTAATGGCCCTATGACGATTGACAAATCTAACCTTGACCTCATTTTACACCCACCTAAAAGTACCATCCAAAAATCTATATTTAATCCAAGTGCTCAAGTCGCTCAATTCTACAACAATGTTGAGGATTTGGATCAAGCACCTTGTTCTATGTCTACATTGGAAGTACTCCATAGTTTCCCTATGCAGCCTAAGAATCTGTTGATGGATTTTGGGGCCTTAGATCTAGACAATACTACTACTATTCATTTTAATGTGGAGAATTACAAGTCCAGCTTATCCCACTAGCTCACATTTCAAATCATGACCATGGTAGTTGGGAGAAAGGTCCATCGTACTGTATTGGACAAAGGAGATTCCACTTCTATTTTGTCTAAGTCTTGTTGGAGAACCATATTTTCTCCCAAACTTACTAAGTCACCTACCACTTTGAAAGACTTCAACAAACAAGGTTTACAACCTCATGGCTTGTTACCGGCACTATCAATAGATCTCAAGGGAAATATTGTTTCTCATTAAGTAGAAGTAATCAATGATCCTCTAGATTATAATCTATTATTGGGAAGAAATTGGTTTTATGCTATGATGGCAGTTTCCTCGTCAGTTTTTTCCACTCTCCAATTCCCTCACTTAGGGAATATTGTGACCATAGATCAGCTTATGTTTTGTTCACCTGATGTTACCACTACTACCGTGAATAATATTCCTATTCTATGGAAATCTCCTCCACCTTATCAGTTGATCAGAGTCGGATTGTTGAAGGATTCATCTCTTAAGGGTTTCTTTCCTTTGACTACTCCTAGTAGGGAAGTAGCAATGGTGAATATGATATCTATGGTCGGAGACATTTCTAAAGGTAAATAAATTGCTGAGACACCTTATCTAGGTCCTAATGAAGAACTCTACAATGCCATACAATATGCTTCTAATGTATACTATGATTATCATCATCTCATAGCATCGGATCCTTATCAACTACCCTATCGGTTGGATTCCCCTCTCCCCGCTCTAGATTGTCTCTCGCAAAATTTTCCATCGGATAAGTCTATTATGGAGATCATGAGTGTGGATGAACCTATATGGGAAGACCATCACCATAGATATTCTTTCCTTCCCCATGCCAATTCAGTAGACTCCTATTTTATTTCTCTCATCAGCTTTAATATTGTCGAAAATACTCAAACTCCTATGTTGTTACAAGACACTGATTCGGAAGGAAATTTGTGTAATATCACTCAAATGAATCCCATCGACATATCAGTAAATATTGGAATAGTTGAACATGTTCATGTAGGCCAGAACTGCTCACCAAAAGAAATTCAAATGTATAAATATTGGTTCAAAGAATTCTAAGATGTTTTCGCTTGGACGTATGAATAAATTCTTGGGATTGATCCATCCATCATTGTTCATGAGATCAAGACTTACCCCACGGCAAAACCAGTTCAGAAAAAACTTCGTCAAGTCCATCCAAGGAAAGCTGCGGAAATAAAACCCGAGGTTGAAAAAATTCTGAAAGATGGTTTTATTTATCCTATACCGCTAACTGAGTGGGTATATAATATTATTCCTGTAGCTAAGAAATAGGGCACTATTAGGGTTTGTATCGATTTCCAAGATTTGTATAAGGCTTGTCCTAAGAACAAATTTCCCACTCCTGATATCGATCAAATCATTGAGAACTATGTTGGGAGCATCATCTTCTCATTTATGGATGTTTTTTCCATCTATAATCAGATAGAAATATTACCCGTCGACCAGCAGAAAATGACATTCATGTGTCCATGGGGAACCTTTGCTTATCAGAATTTACCCTTTGGTTTGAAAAATTTTGAATCTACATTCTAGCAAGCCATGTCCTATGCTTTTGATGATATTAAACACATTGTGGAACCATATTTGGATGACCTCCCTGCTTATTCGTAGTAGTGAGAGGATCATCCAGGGCATCTTAGGGATATTTTCCTTCGATGTCATCATTATCACATTCGGCCTAATCCACATAAGTGTGTTTTTGTGTTCAGAATGGATGTGTTCTTGCTTCATGCTTTCCAAAGACGGTATCTGAATAGATCCTTTGAATATACTTCTATATTGGCCTTACCCACTCCAACCAACATTACTAAACTCCAAATTTTGCAAGGGAAGGCAAACTTTCTTCATCATTTCGTATGCAACTTTGCAGAAAAAAGGCATGGGTATATGTGTCTCCTGAAAAAAACACTATGTTTCTTTGGGATGACCAGGCCCAATGAGATTTTGATAATTTGAAACACGCTTTGACATGCTCAACATGTTGCACCACTGAAATTATTCAAAAGACTTTCTTCTTTATGTTGTCTGCTCCACTACTACTATCGATATGGTTTCGGTGCAAGAAGACCTGAATGGCCAAGAACATGTGATTTATTTTTTAAGTAAGAGCCTTCTTGACTCTAAAACCCACTACTCACATGTAGAGAAGATATCTTTGGCTATGGTCATCGTTGTGCAATGTTTTCATCATTACATTTTACTATGTACTACAATTGTTCTTGCTGATCAAAACCCTATGTATTACATTTTGACTTGTCAAGTGCTAGGGGAAAATATTCCCGTTGGATAGTTATCCAGCAGGAATTGAATCTCGAGTTTGCTAAGGCTACTTCCAAGAATTCCTTTGTCTTTGTGTAGTTAATGTGTGACCTTGCTTGTGATCTCATGGAAGCTGAGCCCAATGATTCATTTCTAGATGAATTTGTATTCCTGATTAGCATAACCGACCTGTGGTATGCATATTTGATTATATATCTCCAGACCCAAATGTTTCAGCCCGATATATACCATGTGTATCATCGACGCATCCATCACCACGCAAAATATTACCTCATTCTAAATGACACTTTATACCGACATGGTATTGCCTCTATTCTTCAATGATTTCTTACTCATGAAGAGGCTAAATAAGTCATCAATGACTGCCACGCTGGAGCATGTGGCGGTCATCTTTTTGGGATGGCTGCAGCTTAGAAAATCCTCCGCGCTGGGTAGTTTTGGCCCTCAATCTTTAAATATTGTCATGAGGCGGTTAAAAAATTCCCACCCTGCCAACCTTTCTATCCTAAAATGCGCACCCACCCTGCCCTATTACACCCCATCATTATCGTTGGCCCTTTTTGCAAATGGGGGATATATTTCATGCATTGTAAGCCTACCTCAGGTGGGGGGCATGGTTACATCATCGTAGTCGTAGATTATTTCACAAAATGGGTTGAGGCAATGCTTACATATGCAGAGGATGGTAAGACTACCACCCTCTTCCTTTTAAATCGTGTCATTGTTAGGTTTGGAGTTCCACAATCCATAGTCACTAGTCATGGATCCCATTTCTGTAATCAGATAATGGCCGAGTTCAATACCAACATGGGTTTTCATCATGAAAATTCAACTCCTTATTATCCATAGGCTAAAGGCCAAGTTGAATCCGTTAACAAAGTCTTGAAGACTATTCTACATAGAATTGTTGGAGATCATAAATTCAACTAGCACTTAACTCTATTTTCTGCACTATGGGCCTACAGAACTTCGATCAAAACAACAACTGGTTTTACACCATTTCAATTGGCCTATGGACTGGAAGTTGTCCTACCTATTGAGTGTGAGATTCCATCACTCAATCTTGCAGTTGAGCTTCTCCCAAACACTTCTACCAAAGAGGATCATTTTCTGTATTTTACAAACCTTTATGAAAATAGAAGAGATGTTTCCTCAGACAATGAGGCACATAAAAAATGCATTAAGGCTCAAAACGATAAATCCGTTAAACCTCGTGTATTTAACGAAGGAGACATGGTTTAGACCTATGATTAGAAACATGACAAACATGGAAAAGGGAAGATGGAATCTATGTGGTGTGATCCCTACATTGTGAGTAAAGTCTTAGAAAAAGGGGCCTATGAGCTTGTTGATTATGATGGGATACCTTTCGGGCAACCTCGCAATGGGTTGTACCTGAAAAGGTACTATGCTTAAAGACATTTTTTTTGTAGTACCTTGTACATATGTACATTGATTGACTTCCTTGTATATATGTACATTGATTGACTTCCTTATGTACATTCATTGACTTCCTTGTATATATGTACATTGATTGAATTCCTTATGTATATATGTGATGTTTATACCATGTTTTGATTATGCAAATCAAATGCAATTTTATGGATTGGTTAATGGTTCTTGCTTTCATACCCTGAACCTAGCTTCAACTTCTTAGGTTTTACATTCCCTAGCTCATGATTTAATTAGTTCAGGAGCAGCGTGTATAGGTCCGACCACAAATAATATCATCAAGTATCATGCAGTAATAGGTTTGTTAACCGAGGTTGCATCTCGATAAATTGATCACTTGGTAGTCTTCATGGACTCCCAGCTAGTGGTTTTTCACTTAAACCACGTCTATGCTATCTGAAACCCCACACTTCTTTGTCTTTTTCGAAGAGTGGTCTTTTAGAAAGGTCATTTGAAACAATTACTTATCGGCATATCCCTAGGCCTAGTAACATGGTTGCATATTCATTAGAAAATTACATATTATACTGGTATATTGCTCACACATAACAATTGACAAGTAAAAACATGGTTCATTGTAAATAAACATAAGCAGTAAAAATACATAAGACTCATATAAATATCATTCCACATTTGAACATAGATAAGTTGCCAATAGATAAGTCTATATATATAAGAGTGTTTTACAAAAAAAAATATGGTCTCGAGATCCCGACTGAAGCACATTGGCTTTCATCTATACAAGATAACCAAATACTAAAGCTAGACATCTTTCAGTGTCTACATCATATGGGATAGATAATGGTGCTCATGATAGCAGATGATAACTCTTGCCACTCTTTGTAGAAAGCACCCAAAGCATCCCGATACTCCATTAGTGTGCCTCTGGTACCTCCTAGGGAGGTCGCCTACAGAAATATTTGGAATATCTAGAGTCAATGGTTTGAGGTTCTCGTCTAACTCAGTTAACTCATCATCTCCTATGTGGACGAAGAGGGCCCCTTCTCACCTGTTAATTGGGGAGGAACCCCTAGGTTGTGCATCTCCCACATATGCATACAAGTAGGTCACATTAACATCCATAAAACTTATAAGACATAATATACAAAAAACAATCAATGTCTTAGTATGCTACTTACCGATGTCGCCCCATTGGCACTTGCTAGTAGGGATAGGTCTGGATCTCCTCTGAATTTAGTCCTAGCATATGCCTAGTCCTCAATCGTAATTTGTTGGCCATCCAACCAATGAATGAAGGTGCTCCCATACATGACTTTAGACCCACCGCCACCATGGAGGGCCATCACCTCTACCCAATGCAGCATGCGCGGGTCTCATGCTCTCAGCTCAGTGAAATTTACCTGCGGCCTCATATTAGGTACCCGCTCTAAGAAGAAGGATGCTAGGATAGTACCATATCTGAATTTCTTCATCTCTCCCTATCGACACTTGGTAAACTACTCTTTGAAAGTGATTAGTAATTCCTTATCCCATTTGAATACTGTGGGTGTCATGGCCTCTAAAGCATAGAGCATATGTGCTCGAGAATCTTGATTAGCCCCTTAGCTCCCTGAAACTCGTTGCATGGTAAAAATCACTATGCAAAAAGGAAAATCCAATACCTCTTTGATAGGAATGTTCTTTCCATACATCTAAGAACCTGGAAAGAAGTGACGGTCTATGACCTCTTATGCAATAACATCTACTCCTCGAGGACCTGTCAATGAGATAGGATCATCATGCCTTGAAAACCATGTAAGGAAACACAGTAAGAATATGATCCCCCACTTTGAAATATTGTTGTTCTGGGTTCCACATTCTCAAATATTCCAACAATCTCACATGGGACCTCATGCTAGGTACATTGAAAACAATTAGGAGTCCACAGCCCCATAGAGAGGCCATAGCATAGAGATCAGCCCCATCCCTAGCATCATCAATTTCATTTTTCATTTCTTTCCAGACAACCATATTCGCAAAAGTAACCTGCCAAAAAGTCAATTTGAGGTATTAGAACATAAAATCGACCATTAAAAATACTTAAAAATCATTATTTTCATGTGGCTCTTGCACGTTTTAGGGAAGTTTGTGGCACCACTCCTATCCCTTTAAGATAGAGTGGTGGCACCTTTGATTTCATCATGAAAAGTACGGTGTCTCTAAGGCACCGCCTTTCCTGAAAGGCAAAGGTGTGTTAAATTGCGGACATTTTTTACCCGTGGGTAAAACCTCCAAAACCCTAAAAAAATGCATGGAATGAAAAATAAAACCAAAGCAATGTAAGGAATGAGCTTATCTCTTACCTGGAGCTAATGGATCGGAAAATGGCTAGCTGATGAAATTGAAATCCTCGCTTGAATATTGCACACAAATAGCTCCAAATGGCTCTCCAATTGGTAAAAAATGAAAAAAGGTAAGGTTTTTCACTATTCACTAGTTTTTATATGAAGTATTTGGGTTTTTATTATATTACTTTAATTATTTTAATTTTTTTGTCAATAATTACCCTTAATAGTCAGTTAAAACTTATTTTTTGAATCTTTTGGAGGTCTAATAGTCATTTCAAAGGTTTTGCAAGGACAAAAATTCAAAGTTTTTTGTTATGGAAGAGTTTGTTTTTTACTTTTTCGTACTTACACAAAACAGAAAAATGTCCTTGAGCACTAATTTTGAAATCTTGGTTGTGCTCTTTAAACTTAGTACCCAATTTTTGAGTCAAATTTCGCTTCTTTTCAGGCTTGTTAAACTCATTTATCGCAAAAAGAAACCTTAATGGAGTTTTTTCTAAGCTCTTTTCGGACTCCTCAAATGTGAAAATATTTCCAAGAGAACTTGATAAGTTCACGCTTGTAAAAGTATTTGAATGATCTCCTAGTCGGTCGTAGGTTATCTCATTTTTGGACCAATTAGACCTATTTACGAAAAAGGAACACTCTTGTTGATCTCAGCTAGAAGAGTTCTCTTAGGCATTATTTTATACTTTCTCAGGCCCTAGGTACTCAATTATACGAAAAAGAACCTTTTGGATTCTTCTTTCATCTTCTTTCAAACTCTCTAACGATACCAAGTTAACTTTCAATGGAATCGTTAAATTAAACATTGAGAGACCCTCTTTTTGGGAATGAAATCCTCCTTTCTTAGGTTCGTGAAACATATGAGAATGGAATTATCCTATGATAAGCTGCAACGAGTGTTTGTTACCCTCTTTGAAATCGAAAAAATGAAAAAGAGGCACTCATCAATCATGATGGGGAAAGTAAGGGAAGGGAACCATATTTCATTTGAAATAATGGTAGTTGTTAGTCACCTTTGAAAATGGCACTTGTCTACATTTCATTCAATCAATTGGGTATTCAGCTTGCTTCCAATTTGATCCACTTTCATGAGTCATATCACTTCTTTGAGTCTTTCAAAGAGTGCATCGTCCATCGTCGCATTATGTCTTGGTATCCTCCTAGTGAAGTCCATGCTACGAAGTCTTAGGTCATGCCTCCTTATGTTCAAAAGGAAAATTTTCTTGATATTTCACCTCTGCAGTAAAAAATTTGTGTCAGTTACTATGATTCAGTCCTATGGTTACATCATACTCAAATTCCAAATCTTTGTTCCGATTTTCATGTCATCGATGTAGGATTCATCATGGCCCTCCCTCGATGAGACTATTCTTGTAGACTTCATCTCATTATCTAGGAATTATTCTTAGAAACAAAAACAAGTACCTTGAGATCAGTATGCATTAATGACAAGCCCTCTCGCTTTAGACATTGCTTTACATCATTGACCTTTGATCGAAATATTCAACTGAGTGTTTGACATCATATCATCTATTCACACTCAGGATATTGTACTAGGGTACCTTAGGAATCATCGACATCAATGGTGATATCCCTCCCACTTGTTAATGGTTCTCATCATTGACCGGTAATCAAGTGGTTTCTACCATGTTCGACATCAAGAAGTTGTAATCTGGAATGGAGAGAATTGTAGTTTGTTGAAGAGGAGACGAAGACCCTAGGTATATATTAAGCACTCATTTCTTTCCCTAGGTTGTGACGAAGTATTTGTATGAGTACTATCATGGATCCACATTTGTATGGTCATGGTTTTGCTCAATTTTTTGTCCGCGTGACATATATATACATTATAAGTCTGGTAGCTATGTCCAAGTTTGAGTCTTCTTCACATGGATCTACATTGTATTCTAGTAGCCATGACTATTCATACCTCACATGGATCTGCCTTGTATTGGTCTACAGCCATGATGAGGAATCATTTGGATATGATTCAAAGTATTGATGTCTTGTAGAAAATCTAGGTTGATGAATATATTCGATCAGTGAATTATTTCCTCGAAGAAATAACTTGTTCTTACAAATCTTTCACCTATCCTACTCCTCTAGCCTCATGCTTTGGGGGGGATTATGTTACACACATTTATTGTCATCATCATGTAATGAGAACCAAAACATCAGAATTTGCCTCAAATCCTTAAGACATGAATTTAGACTCTGGCCAAGACTCATGTTCTTACACTTTTGTCCACCACCGCCTGTTCCATCTTCGCAATGTGTGTTACCCTTGTCAACAACTCCCTTTTTTCAATTAGAAAAAAGCAGTGCCACCCCCTTATCCCTTTAATAAATAAGTTGTGCAACCATGGTAATGCTCTGTCTCAATAGAAAATGAGCACTGATTGAGTTTCAAAAGGAAAAAGAGAAGATTCATGAAGTTTCTCAAAGATCAAATTCGTGGCATATCGATTGTAATCCCTTTCTTCATTTGATTATGCAATGAAATTTCCTTTCCCATAACTCCTATTGTGTTCTAATCACTAGTTTTATTATCAAATTCCTTAGTCATTGATATAAGATAGTAGATTGTATTTGGTACTTTTGATCTTGTGTGTTTTGTGATTTTTTTTTCAAGTAAACTATGGAGACCTGGTACTTTTGAAGGTTGGAGCATTACACTATGTAACAATTGAAAGTTTCAATCCAAACATCTACGTATATTAGGGAAATTATGGTTTATTGTTGTTACTCATTTTTTCTAGTTGTGAAGGATTTCAATCTAGGGAAACAGCTCATGTCCACAAGAGGTGAGTATTTCCAGCAACAATCTGTGCAACTACTCTGTACTTCCAAATCTTAACTCCTGTCGCTTTCCAAATATGTGGCTTTTTATCAAGTTTAAAAATAGTTTTTGGGGTTGCATGCCATGGGCCACGCACCCTTTTGGAGCCTCCATCCTACACACAAACATTTAAACAATCTCCCCCAATCCCTATGATAGATCACCATGATGGAAATTTGGTTAGGGCATGGGGATATGGAGCAGAGGTCCCAAGGTCAAACCCACAAGCCTCTCCCCTTCTTGCGGTACTTTTGAATGGTGGCATGTATTAATGAACCACGTTACCATATGGTCATAACATAACGTTTATCATTTGGCACGTGGATATGGTTTGATTCTTTTGGTAAGGTTTAAATTATTTCCACCGTTTGGATTAACATATGGTTTATAATATATATTTTACAACGGGGGCCTCGGTGTTGGCATGGGGTCTAGGGCTATTCCCTTGACCCCTCTCCATTTTTTTAACACATAACCAATATATTATGTGATTTCTCAATGTAGCTTATGGTGACCTTGGTGAAGGTCTTGGGTTTGATTCCCATAGCTCCAACCATTAACCACATTTCTTATCAACCATTTGTTTTAACTATTATTCACTACTTTTAACATTTTTAACTCTCCTTATCGAAACTTCAAATGCTGACAACTTCTTCGTTTCGAGGTTGTTTCCCATGAAACGAATGTCATTGGAAATTTTTTGATGAGCTCTTTCATCATGTAATCTTTTATTTTCATTTTGAATAATTAAATTTGACCAAATTTGAGATGATCAACACTAATAAAACCTTCCCACTGGGAAACATTTTGGTCACCAAAAGCATGAATTCATTCAGAAAATAAGTGAGTGTATAGATCCCTCACTCTTCTATTCTCCAACCACCTTGCTTTGCTTGGATGCATTCCTTTTAACCCCACATGAAGAAACTCCATGTGTCCTCTTCATAAAGATCTGATATTCTTGTCTAGTATTACATATTCCTAGAGTTCATTGAGATAATCAAGAGCAAACTTGTCCACAGAAGGTGTTTGAACCTATACATATTGGTCTACAATCATAGGCGCCCATACCATTTCAAGTTTTCCATGTTAACAACTGAATACATTTGCATATAAGGAGGCAATTCTAACCGGAAATCATTATTACCAACTTTGTCCAAAATTGTAAAGAGTCCATACCTGATAGGTTTCAACTTTCTACCTTCACCTTGCAGTCGATATTTGATGATATGAAGCCATACTCGATCACTAATCTGAAAATCATGATAAATGAGATGCTTGTTATGTTGTTCTTTGTATATGGCATGACTTGATTCCAACTATTCCTGCGTTGCTTGATGAATTAATTGGATTTTTTTAGGAAACTTCCAAGCTTTATCTGCATCAACATGTCCACATTCCATTGTATCTTTCTTAAAAACAAATTCTAGAGGTGACTTTGGAAAATACCCAAAACATGTCTTGAATGGAGACTTTTGAGTAGAAGAGTGTATAGCTCTGTTGTAGACATGCTATACATAATGCAACTGTTCATCCCAAAGCTTGGGATGCTTATCACAATACACTTGAAGAATAAGTACCACTTCAGTTTGACCGTCAGTTTGTGGATGAAATGTTGTGCTTTTCTTCAGCTTTGTGTCCATAAATTCCCATAAAGATGACCAAAATTTCCCAAGAAAGAGGGAATCGCGATCAGAAATAATAGAAGTAGGAAGTCCAAAATGGACCCATACATTTTGAAAGAACAAATGAGAAATCATCTTATTTGTGTTATTCTTTTTACAAGGCATGAGTATACACATTTTAGTGAATCGATCCACAACAACATATAGATAGTCATGTTCGTTTCTATACATTGGTAAACCTCCTACAAAATCCATCGAAACACTTTCCCATGGAAGAGAAGGAACTAGAAGTGGAGTGTACAAGCCTAATGTTTTGTTACTTGTTTTACTTGTTGCACACATAACACAACCTTTTACATATTTGGACTTTGTATCATTCATTCGAGGCCAATTGAAAAACTTTTGTAATTGTGGTACAGTTTTACCTACTCCAAAATGTCATGAAATGAGAGAAGTGTGAGATTCTCTTATCACATGCACTCTTTCACTATGTGGAATATATATTTTATCAAGATGATACAACAACTTGTCATTAATATCATAGTTCAATTCTTCATTTTGAAATCCATGCCTTAGTGATTCATAAACTCCTTTGAAATATTCATCCTTAAAATATTGTTCAACATAATTTGCATGAAGTAAAGGAATTTGTTGAATGACAATAGAAGCATTTGTTGGATGTTTATATAGCATATCTGCAACTTTGTTCTGAATTACTTTCTTATACTTAATAACCAAATGAAATTGTTGCAAAAAACCCATCCATCTAAAATGCCTTAACTATTGTAGATTAATTTGTGATTGTAAATATTGTAGTGGCTCGTGATCAGTATGTATAATTGTTTCTTTTCCCATTAGGTAATGTTTCCACTTTTTAACACTTTATACTAATGCATACAACTCTTTTTCATAGGTTGGATAGTTGATTATTGTTTGAGAGAAAGTTTCAGAATGATACCATATTGTTTTTTATGTTGCCTTAATACTGCCCCCATTGCATAACCACTAACATTAGTTTCTATCTCAAATGGTTGTTGTAGATCCGGCAGTGCAAGTACTGGAGTTGTGTTGATCTTTTATTTTAGTGTGTCGAAGGATTAATGTTCCTTTCCTTCCCACTAAAATATTTTTTGCATGCTTGTCAAATCATGTGAAGGAGAAGTTCGCAATAAACTTCTTCTAGTATTAGGTTGCTCCCAAAAAGATTCTTACATCTTTTACAATATTCTACTTAGACAAGTTTACAATGACCTCCACTTCAGACGGATCAATCTTCAATTCACCACCACCTACAATGTAACCTACGTATACTAAAGATGTGTTTCCAAATTCACATTTAGACATATTTAGGTGTTGCTATCTCCCAAAATAAATTTATTTTGATAGTATGAAGAATTTAACTCATGCAATGAAGGATATGAATATCACTGACAGTTTGAAAGCCTCTATCTTTTTATTTGGGTAAAAATTTCACAAGTTGTATATTTCAGTGGCTTGGGCGAGGATCAGAACATCTCATTAGCCACCGAAAGTTGGAAGATAAATAACAGGTGGAAAACCGCTTTGGTGGATTGCTAAATTTTTTACTGCCATCGAAACATTTTTAAATAGTGATCGGAGGTGTAGTCCTCTATTACGCCGACGTTTTGGAGTTTTAGTCGACTACAGCGTCGCCACTGCGGAGAATCTGGTCGTTTAAAATTCTGATGGTTAGTGGTTTAAAGTGTCGATGGGTAGTGGTTTGGGGTTCCAATTGCTGATGCTAAGAAGATTAGTTCGTTTCACCTCCGAAACAGCGGCAACATTCATACAAGAAGTTCTAACATGTTAATGATTATAGATTTCGACCGCCAATGAGCTAGTGATGGAAAGCGCCGATACGTTGAGACTTGGGGCACCGATGGGCTAGAAGACAGAGCTTCCGATTGCCGATGAAGAAACCGTCGCAATGTTGGTCATTTGAGGCTCCGAAACAGTGGCACCATAGAGAACTAAAGCTCCGGTTGAAAATTCTATTGACCTCCAATAGCGATAAAGCAAAATCATCAACAGTTAAAAAATATAAAGTTTTGAAAACAAATAAAACAAAGGTGATGTCACGCATCGGCAAATAACAAGACTTCCCATCGGTGGCATAGAGGACTAATGTCCTGATTCCTTCTTCAAACGACTTCTGACAGCGATAAAATTAGTTCATTTTACCTCCGAAACAGTGGTAGCATTCCGGTCTAAGTTGCCAACGGGCTAGAAGACAAAGCTTTCGATCAACGACTGTGGCAACAAGGTAGAAAACTCCGGTGGATTAAACAAGAAATGTCACTTAAGTTAACCGTCGAAACATTGGTTTTTGACAGCAATTTTATACTGGACCAGTAGTGGCAATTATCAGCGACTACGTCAGTTATTAAAAGTTCGCTCAGTGCACTAGATCTTCACAATAGATAGACAAATAGTTAGCAAGGGTTTGAAGCCCTAATCTGAGAAAACTATCACTTTCAAGTATTTTTTTTTGTAAACAGATCAGATTTTCAGGATCTGTCATTTTTGTAGAAGGCTATAAATCCCATGATTGATTTTATAATAAAGGCTCTACTTCAGGGATTGTAAGCCTATTCTATTGTCAAGCATCTCATCTTGTTTATTCTAATTATAATCTCTTTTGTTATAAGCTTTTCAGCCATCATCTTTCTCTTTACTGTACTTATGACCGAATGTGCATTTAGGTGATTTTTAAGTTGATTAATAGCTAATAGCTGTCATCCTATTGGTGAGTTAATGTGATTTGATTTGTAAGTACCATCCTTGTTAGGATTTATCCATTTATATGCATCTATTTTGTATGTAAGTCTTCCAGCTTGATGAGTTCTCCATCCCTGCACCTTATTGTCAAACTACTGAACAAGTTGTAACTAAAAGCCTTGTGATTGAGTGAGCTTCATGCATGTCTTGAGAGTGGGAGGTTATATAGGTCACCTAACTTGATCCATATCAGAAAACCCTAAAAACATTTTAAGTTACTAGGCATCCTCGAGCTACAACCTAGAGGAGTTTCCTAGAGTGATAACAAACTGGCACCGTTTCCAGGGAGAGGAGACTGAAGCTCAGCTTCCCTGGGAGATGACATAGATCCATGCTTTGATGATAGAGAAAGCTTGGAAATTATTATGGTTGTAATCATCTATCTGGTGACTCCATTGATACAAGGTGGCTTCAAGAAGACCAAGTACCAAAGCAAACCCAAAGGGGCCACCAGCAACACCAGCTTCAGATGCAGAAGAAATTTTGAGGAAAGCTAGGGCTTTACTAAGACAGACCAGCAGTGCTGCACAAAAAGCTACATTAGGTATTTCAAGAAATATTTCTACTATTATTTCTTCTGCTGAAACTCTTAATTCCTAGGAATTTTTAGATACATCAGAAAAATCTAGGGGTTGGCCATCTTCAAGCACTGCTTCTTATGAAGATCCAATCCCTGGTGACTCCACTTGGATAATGTAACACCTCGGTTTTGACCCAGTTTGCATGATGTATATAATGTAATTAATTGTGGTGAGGAGCTAAAGGCAAAATCCCCACCATCGATTTGGTTGTGTATGTTTCGGCAATGGGGATAGTTGTCGATGGTATATCGTGCTATCTAGCACATTATAGTTTGGCATCATGTAAATACGCACATCAATTAAAAATAAACCCACAACCAGCTACGACAGTGCAACGTTAAAATGAAAAGGGCATGATTCCAAAGGATAAGGGTGTGGGGGATGTCAAACCTTGGCCTATGGGGGGGGAATCCATGTGTTACCACCTTGTTTGATTTTCCATCTTCCCTTGTATCATCCAACCTCTTTAATGTTTTGTGGAGTAGTTGAGGTGGTTATTGCTAAGTAGTGGTGGCTGTGGCAGGACTGTCAGTCCTTGCCCACATGCCCACTCGACCAGCAGACTCTCCTCTTCACGTCGCGTGGGGCTGAAGAAACATTCACTCCACTCCCTCCACTGCTACGGAATTCTCGCCGTTGTTTGTTCATCCTCATGCCTGGTATTCACCTTCACGAGTGTGGTCTGGGGAATTCGGATCCTCATGCAAAGAGACATTATGTTTTTCCTCACACACCAGTTGGGGTTCTCCTTTGGTTTTGTGCATGCAGGGAGCTGGAGGAGCGGCCTCAAGGGCATGATTTTTGTTGTCTATGTGAATAGCTGTGGTTTTTCAGCCACAATTCTGCCCTGCTATTGGTTTAGCCCGTGATTCGGGCTTGCTATTGGTTTCACCCACATTTTGGGTTGCTGTCATTCTTCCACGATTTTTAGATGTTGTGGAGAGTCTGATTTCCTTCTTCCATTTTAGACTGTGCATGTGTTTCCTTCTTCCATTTTTGTACTATGTTTTTCCCCTTGCGCATAGGTTGAAATTTGTTCTTCCCCATTTTTCTGTTGGTGTAAATTTCTTTAGCATCTACATTAAGGAGTTGTGGGCATGGGTTCTTGGATGTTGGACGACTGCTAATTTCCACATCCGTTGGCTGAGTTTTCCCATGTCTATGCTGGGAGTTCTGCTCCTCTATTTTGGGACTATGGATTGTTGCCATCATTCATTGTGATGTTGTGGCTGTTGATGTACCCTGGTTTTGGGTTGTTGTTGAGTTGTTTTGGCCACGCTAGGGCCAAGAACAACTCTGAGTTGTCTTGAGGACTTGAGTTGTTTCACCTATTGGTTGGGATTGGCACCTGGTTGTCTTTGCCTTCTTCACAGAGCTGTGAAGGGATTGTTTTGCTGCGGTATGTAGTGGTTGGTCTTCGGACTGTTGAGAGTGGGATTAGAGGCTGTGTATGCATGAGAAGACCGGTGTTGAGGCCACCAGCTTGGCATTTATCCTATCCTAGCTCCTTGATGACTTGGTAGGACCCTGCTATGTGGGTTTGGCTGATTGGAAAACCTTGGCTATGTGTAAGCCTGCATTGAGCCTTATTCCTTGAGGAATCATGCCCAACTCAGGGGTGGCAGTGTTGCTAAGAGATTGATGAGCACGCTGGCCTATGGTTGGGTGGAACGTTGTAGCAACATAGCTGGTTGCAGGAGAGTTCTTCATCAAAAGATAAGTACTCATGACTATTTTATCTCTGCAATTATATCTATTGTTCCATGAATTATGATGAACATGTTAAATGCTGGAATGTGTGTGTTGCTTCCGTTGAATGTTGAGTAACTGTGTATCCTTGTATGTTTTATGCATCTTAGCATGTGTTATGTTAAGCTTTTTAATTTCAGCATTGATGTATGTTCATGTTCATGGGGCTGTTTGCTCATTTGTGTGGTGTGGGTAGCGTCCTCTTTGTCGGTCGGAGGGTCGGGGACATTACAAAGTGGTATCAAAGCTCATGTTGCAGCATGGGCCTGAAAGGATCACCAAGATGCAATGACAAAGGTAGGATTTCTCTCTGCCCAACAAATATCAGAAATGGATGACAGAAAACTTCCACAAATTTGCCTAAGTGTTTGAACAGTCATTTCATTGAAACACTTAGTGGAATGGACTTCCGATGTAGCAGACGAGCTAGAAGGAAGCATGCCCGACGGAGAACAGTTGGAGGGAAAATTACGAAAATTTTTCTAAGTGTTGACGTCTGTCGATAGAAAATAGATGTTGGGGTCGTCAACACCGCAAAAGAGTTTAGCGGTTGTCTGTCCGTTGTTGCGGCTGTCGAAGGGACTAAAACGTCGATGCAGCAGTGTTAGTGGATCCTATAGCCAATAGTAGGAAAGTTTTGAAATTTGGCTCAAGTGTTAAAATCATCGGAAGCAGAAAGTTATTCGAGCGTCCACCGTTGCGGATGGCTAAACAACTACGCGTCCGATGGGTAAGGCCTCCGACCGCCGACGCCATGAAGAAATTTTGAAAAAAAAATTCTAAGTATAGAAATCGTCGACTATCGGAAGAAGATAGTGGTTTGTACACCCGCCGTTGTGGAAGTCTAGAGCACTAGACTTCCGACGAGAAAAAACTGCTGATGTCGGTCAAAATCATTTCACCGATCGGAAGAAGATCGAAGATCGTGTTCCGCCGTTGCGGCTGCTGATGGAACTATTTCATCGACAAAAAGAAGATCAAGCGGCGGCAGAAAGTACATGATTCAGCAGACGTGGGTGAAAATTCAAAAATTTTCTAAGTATTGAGATCATCGGAAGGCGTTAGCTATTTGAGCAGCCGATACGTCGGCTGAGTTCGCCAAAAGGACTTCCGATGCCATCGGCGTAAGAAAGTAGAAAGGGGAAAATTTTGAGAGGTTGAAAATTCATCTAAGTATGGAAACCATCGGCAAAATTTAGCTATTTGAGTAGCCGATGTGGCGGCAAGTATCAGAGGAAAATAGAAGATGAGGTTGCCAATGCGGCGGCAGAAGGAAGAAGAAAGATTTCTAAAAAAATTCTAAGTACAAAAACATCGAAAAAATTTAGAGGATTGGACTGCCGACACGTCGGAGAAAATTAGAGGATCAGTCCGTCGATACGTCGGAAGCCAGAGGAGGATCGGCCCGAAACGTCGGAAAAATTTAGTTGTTCCAATCGCCGATGAGTCATTTAGGCGTAAAATCCACAGACGGTTTACTGCCCGACATTGCGGATGCCTAAGGAACTATCCATCCGATGGATAGTGGTTCTGGTCACCCATGCAGTGGAAAGGATTATGGTTTGGATCGCCGATACAGCGGAGAAGCTAGCTGTTTCGACTGCTGAAACGTCGGGCTGATAGTCGAAATGAGAGCCGATTCTGTAGAGTAAATTTTGGGATTTTCCAGCAGATTTCGACTGTTTTTCAACAAGATTTTTCAGCAGTTTTTTAGTGGGGTTTACAGGTGGCTGAAGTTGGCACCCAGTCCAAAATGCATTTGTGTGTAAAATGCTGAGATTTGGTGAAAATATTCATTTTTAGAAGTGGTGTGGTTTTCACACCCGAGGTCGGAATCAAGCATGTTGATAGGCGTTGGAAAGCTTATCCAGTAGGGAACAAGGGAAAGTCACCAGAATCTTAGCATGGAGCAGCAAAGTGCTAATGATGGCCGCTACTATCAAATGGAAAAATATGGAAAGTTGCATGCCCAGAGGTAGCAAGGACTATGAAGGCTAACCAGCTATTGTGTGGAAGAGGAGTTCCATGCGAGGATGTGGGACTTGAAAAGGGAAGTTTCCTTAAACCCTATCTTGCTGATTATAACTACATTTCCTAAGTTTTATACTTGAAATGCATGAGGATATGTTTTGCGTACATAGGATATTGAGGATTATACATTTATAATGAACCACTAATGACAGTTATTGTATTGGTGTTGGCATTAGTGGAAAAACCAACGACAACCTGGACATGGTTGAGTATGTTGTTGATGCTGATGAATGTGACCAGCAACCCTATGAAGAAAGGGATAAGGCAACCAGTCCATAATCAAAAGTTGGTGAGCAAAGTCTGCAATCCTCTGTGAGATACTGACTAAACTGGTAATTTCAAGGGTGTAAGTAGGACCCATGAAGGTAAGAGTTTGATTATGACAAACTCTAAGGAGTGGTAAAGGTAAGAGACCTCATACCATGTGGATACTTGAATAGAGAAAGGTGTCATGCCTATATATATTGATTGAGCTTAGTAGCCCAAGGAAAGTAAGTACTGATGATCTTGATTGTAGTAATGCATCCAATATGAAGTAGTCATGGTTAGGCCATGCATGGTATGTTGAATGCATAGTATTCCTGAATCAATGCAGGGTAGCATTGAGTGGATATGCATTAAAAAAAGATTTTATGAATCTTGTAGTCATACATTGAATGGATACATATGAAGGGTGTGAGTGACTGATTGCATAAGTATAGGTACAAATGTTGTGATGTATTGCATGAATGCATTGAGATGAGTGCATGTGATGTTATGAATAACTAATGGCTGAAATGATGAATTGATGACAATTCAGGAACCATTTCAAAGGATGTTATGAATGCAGGATAGTAAGTGCATAAAGAGGATAGTCATGATCAGTTGGCTGCCAGAAATGCTCTATGGAAGAGCAAGGTGGTACAAATGATACGCTTGTGAAGTAAGGAGTATCTAAACATTTTGTTTAATTGCATGAATGGTGTGACTATGCCTTGCAAATGTTAGTATGATAATGATTGCATGAAGTAAATGAGTTTTGGTAATATTGATGTGATTAACAGCTGGAAGTATTTGAATTTTATAAATTCTGAAAATGCTTTAGTAATGGTTGTAGCAATGAGAAGGTTATATGCATCGAGACTTACCAAGTGTTTGGTTGATTGAATCTCAGGTTTCAGGTAGATTATTTAAAGCATGGAAATGAGAGTAAGACCATGACCAATGCCGGAATCTACCATGTGAAAGAGCCAAACCTTATGAGAAAATTCTCATGGCTGTGAAAATAGTTGGTATGCATAATGGGTTGTTAAATTTGAATTGTGAATTTCGGATTTAAGAAATTGTTGATGACTACTAATCACTGTTGTCTTGCATAAGATTGTGTCAGGAGGACGCATTGTAAGTGGGTATTCATGTTATGCTAGGGTACACATTGTAGGAGGATCAGGTGTGATGGCCTGCAGGAACCAAACTACATGGGAAGGTTTTCCCTTATTTTGGAAATGGGTTTCAGGTGAAACTCCATTGGACATTTTGGAAATGTCTCATCTGCACTACATGTTTGGTAAGCAACATGAGTGAGATGGTATAGATTATGTCGGTAAGACATGTGTGGATATGAACTGTAAAAAGGAGTTGGGATGGCTAACCGAGGGACTGTCAACTCAAAGAAGGGAGCCCCATTTCTCCTTAACGAAGGAATACTGCGTCGACAAATGGATAAGTGTTCTGTAACCCTTGCTGATAATATGCATGTCAATTATTAAAATTCCATATGCAGAACATGTTTTGATTTTATTTCCATGATGACCGATTGCTTGAGTATGAAGAGGGCCTACATGGCACACACCGGAAAAGAGTGCACACTTTTTCGATGTCGAGTCATGAAAGGGTTTTCAATATTGATTACACCCTAGGGAGTGGACGCACTCCTGGTGTCTCAATACTTGATAGTGAATGATATGAAATATGGTTACAGTTTTAGAGCAATAATGCTGATGAGTTTGCTTATATTGCTTGTGTTGACAGGCTAAATAGATGCAGTTGGGTGTTGCACCCTAAAGGTAAAAGGTAAATTGTTGTTGTGAGGGGTTGTGGAGTAAGGATTATTGTTGATATAAGTGTATGTTGGTATAAGTGTATGTTGGGATTTTATATGCCTGAGGATCCATAGTAGATCCTAGACCTGGAAATGGTCGTGGTAAAGTTCCAAGCCCAGTCGACATGAGGATGTACTAGCTGGAAATTAATTATTTGATGTTGTGGAGCAGTCGGCGTGCTGACCTAACATCCAAGTCCATAGGCGATCCCAAGGCTTGCAAAGCGAAGCAGGATCCTGTTGACCAATGAGGAAACGCATAATACAGATAAGTATTGGATTATTTTGCTTATGAATATACATGTGTATATGATTTGGTTATGATGTTTTAATCTCTTGTTCTAGAGATAAAACCGATCAGATTAAACTAAACATGTGAATCTATTCAATGTTTGGATATAGGTATCACTGGGAGCAAGGACTATGAGAGCATCCTAGGGGTGCATGTGGACATGTGATTGTCCTGGAGAGCTCATAATGAGTGGTAATGAAAAAGGTGCTAGTAATACTGTGGAGGTCCTAGCAGCCGAGACAAACCATGTGGAGAGACTCCATGGTTTAGAGGTTTGGAATAGACCAATGACACTAAGTGTCATGACCAAGACAGATTGGTCCAGAATTCATGGTGAAGTGAAAGAGGCTGAGAGCATGAAAAGCCACAGCGGTGGTGTGGGTTCTAGGATGGAACAAAACAAAGAGGGGAAAAACTCTTGCTGCTCTC
>LPNX010713167.1:538291-572820 GCA_001517045.1 Pseudotsuga menziesii
TAGTTATTGCTGAGTAGTGGTGGCTATGGCAGGACTGTCAATCCTTTCCCACGTGCCCACTCCAGCAGTAGACTCTCCTCTTCACATCGCATGGGGTAGAAGAAACATTCACTCCACTCCCTCCACTGTTAAGGCATTCTCATCGTTGTCTATTCATGCTCACGCCTGGTCTTCACCTTCACGAGTGTGGTCTGGGGAATTTGAATCCTCATGCAGAGAGACATTCTGTTTTTCCTCATGCACTAGTTGGGGTTCTCCTTTGGTTTTGTGCATGCAGGGAGCTGGAGGAGTGGCCTCAAGGGCATGATTTCTGTTGTCTATGTGAATAGCTATGGTTTTTCAGCCACAATTCTGCCTTACTGTTGGTTTAACCCATGATTCGGGCTTGCTGTTGGTTTCACCCACATTTTGGGTTGCTGTCGTTCTTCCACGATTTTTGGATGCTGTGGAGAGTCTGATTTCCTTCTTCCATTTCAGACTATGCATGTGTTTCCTTCTTCCATTTTTGGACTATGTTTTTCCCCTTGCGCACAGGTTGAAAGTTGTTCTTCCCCATTTTTCTGTCGGTGTAACTTTCTTCAGCATCTTTGCATTAAGGAGTTGTGTGTGTGAGTTCTTGGATGTTGGACGACTGCTAATTTCCACATTCGTTGGCTGAGTTTTCCTATGTCTATGCTGGGAGTTCTACTCCTCTGTTTTGGGACTATGGATTGTTGCCATCATTCATTGTGAGGTTGTGGCTGTTGATGTACCCTGGTTTTGGGTTACTGTTGAGTTGTTTTGGCCACGCTAGGGCCAAGAACAACTCTGAGTTGTCTTGAGGACTTGAGCTATTTCACCTGTTGGTTGGGATTGGCACTTGGTTGTATTTTCCTTCTTCACAGCGCTGTGAAGGGATTGTTTTGCTGTGGTATGCAGTGGTTGGTCTTCGGAATGTTGAGAGTGGGATTAGGGGCTTTGTATGCATGAGAAGAATGGTGTTGAGGCCACCAGCTTGGCATTTAGCCTGTCCTAGCTCCTTGATGACTTGGTAGGACCCTACTGTGTGGGTTTGGCTGATTGGAAAACCTTGGCTATGTGTAAGCCTGCATTGACCCTTATTCCTTGAGGAATCATGCCCAGCTCGGGGATGGTAGTGTTGCTGAGAGATTGATGAGCACGCTAGCCTATGGTTGGGTGGAACGTTGCAGCAACGTAGCTAGTTCCGGGAGAGTTCTTCATCAAAATATAAGTACTCATGACTATTTTATCTCTGCAATTATATCTATTGTTCCATGAATTATTATGAACATGTTAAATGCTGGAATGTGTGTGTTGCTTCCGCTGAATGTTGAGTAATTGTGTATCCTTGTATGTTTTATGCATCTTAGCATGTGTTATGTTAAGCTTTTTAATTTCAGCATTGATGTCTGTTCATTTTCATGGGGATGTTTGCTCGTTTGTGTTGTGTGGGTAGCGTCCTCTTCACCGGTCGGAGGGTCGGGGACGTTATAGATAAGTATACCACCGCCTTCTCAGCAAGTAGCTTCATCAGTGTTTCCTTCCACAACCCTGTCCATACCCATTTCCAATATGGCTTCCCCTCAATTGACCAAGATGGAAAGGATCCTGGTAGCTAGGTATGCACCCTTAATTCTACCAAATCCTCTTATATACATGCCTACTGGGGATTATCTCAAGTATATGGCTAAGTTTACAAGGGAAGGGGATTTCACTGCTGAAGAACATCTAGAGGCTTTTTACAACTATGCTGAAAATATTAACATAGAACAAGAATATGTATGGACTAGGATTTTTGTGCAAAGCCTAGATGGCCAGGATAGGAAGTGGTTTAAGGAACTGTCGGCCGGATCAGTGGCAAGCATAGAGGCCCTAGATGAAATTTTCCTAAAGAATTGTGGAGAAAGGAGGGACCACCTCTACTATATCACTGAATTCAGCAACCTGAAAAGAGAAAATGGGGAGTCTGTGTCCAACTTTACAAAGAGATTCAACAATTGTACAGCAAGATCCCTACGGAAATTAATCCCACTAAAGCGACAGCTAGGATACCTTATGCAAATGCCTTCGACTCGGACTTCTGCTTACTTCTCAAAGAAAGGAGGTCTATTTCCTTATCACTCATGCAAGATGCTTCCCTAGAAATAGAGTCAAACATTATGGCGTCTTAGAAGGTCAAAGGGAATATAGACAGAAAAAATCAGCCAATAAACTATATTGGGGCTTCCGCATCAGAGAACAACATTGACAAAATGATCGAACTGTTAGATAACCTGACTTCTGAAATGTCTAAATTGAAGGACCACGGACATCTACCGGTGAGGGGAAAAGGGCCAAGCAACTTTGCTCCTCGAAACCCAAATTTTGTTTCTTTATAGAAGAGGAACCCCCCCCCCCATTCAGATTCTCAGAAGGGAGAGAAATCAAGGGGAAGATCAGAGGATAAGAGCTCCATTTCAAAATGTTATATTAGAATAAGAGCTAGGATTCGTTGAAGAAGAAGGAGAAGTTGAAGACAATATCCACTGCATGGAGGATGAGGTGGACTATTCTTTTTTGACATAGGCAGAATATGAGGAAGCCCTGATTGATGAGAAGATCACTGAAGAGGTTGTCTATCAGGATTATGGTCAAGGAGGTTACCAACTGAGGTCTAGGTTGGTTGCTCCCCTCAAGAAGAATGTTGTACCTATCAAGCAGCCTGCTCCACCTGCTAGAAAGGTTGTTGTTTCACCAAAAAAAGTGGTTGCCCCACCCAAAGCATTGCATAAACCAGCACCTTCAGCCACACCTGATCAAGCCCAACCCAAACCTACTACTCATGAGGTAAGGTTTCCAAATAGGCTGCATTATTCCTTCAACCTCGAGTCTGAAATTCAAAAATTGAAAATCCCTTTCCCTTTAATTGAGCTAATGAAGAATGATGCATTCAAAACCTCCATTCTTAATTCCCTTTAGCCCAAGGTGCACATTGACACTGAATTTGTGAACCTGCAAGATGACAAGCCTGTTGTAACCCTGGGCCCCATGATCAAAGACCTAAAGGACTCCTGCCCACCATTCTATATATCCTTGAACATCCATGATAAAATCCTCCATAACTGTCTGTTGGATTCAGGAGCCTCTCATAACCTAATGCCAAAGTTTTTGGTGGATGAGATTGGCCTCAACATCACCAATCCCTACCATGATTTATTCTCCTTTGACTCTAGGAAGTTCAAGTGCTTGGGCCTCATCAAAGACCTTGCTGTAAACTTAATGCAGCTACCTTCGAAAAGCGTAATGATGGACATTGTAGTGGTCGATATTCCTCCAAAATTCGGTCTCTTACTGTCTGGGTCATGGAGCAAAAGACTAGGTGGAACCCTTCATATGGATCTCACATACGCCACCATTCCCATGTTTGGAGGAGAAACTAAGAGACTGTACAGGGAAAATCAGCTAGCGTACATTATAAGCAAGGAGAGCCTCATAGTGAATCACCCCATTTGTGCGATGGACACCGATTTTGGGTCTTGCATTTTGTAAATAGATGATAATCAGTAGACATCAGTTCAGCTCACTAATCCCACCCGTCAGTAGCTTGAAGAAGTCACAACAGCAATTTGGACCATGTATTTTGATGGGGCTAGTGCTCAAAGCTCAGCAGGTGTGGGTGTAGTCTTGATCTCCCCACCTAAGGAAAACATTAACCTATCTTATAAGCTTGATTTCAAAACCATGAACAACCTAGTAGAATATGAAGCCTTGCTGCTAGGACTTAAAGCTACCAAGGATATGGGGATCATGTGCGTGAATATTTTTGGAGACACATACCTCATCATACAGTAGGTCAACAATGCTTTTCAGACAAAAAATATCAGATTGAAGGCCTACAGGGATGAGGTATGGAAACTCAGAGACTCCTTTATGTTTTCTGAACTGTCATATATTCCTAGGGCTTTGAATCAGTTGGTTGATTCCTTGGCCATCTCTGCAAGTCTGTTTGTTCCTCCTTTACCCGCTAAGCTCAACTATGATGTTCAAGTCAAGTACAGACCCTCTCTGCCAGACAATGTAAAATTTTGGAGGGTGTTTGAAAATGATGAGGAGCTTAGTAAATTCCTTCAGTTAGTAGATGAATTCTCTAACATACACATAGACCAAGAAAACCTTAACATGGAGGAATCCAAATAGCTCAAGTTAAAAGATAAAGTGACTGAGCAGAATATTGTCCAATTGCCCAGCAACTACATACCCTGAGGTCTAGTACCATTGGAAGAATTGTTTGATCACAATGACATCCCTTTCAAGCCTTCCAAAAGGGAGATAGATCCTGTTATCCAAGAGAAAAACATAGGAAGCCAAAGCCATCCAAAACTGATAAATCTATCCACTTGGCTGACTGCTGGAAAAAATTCTGAATTTTGCAGCTTGATAAAAGAGTTTGCTGATGTCTTTGCATGGGAGTATAGTGACCTAAAAACATATGACACCAACATCATCCAGCACAAGATTCCTTTGGAGAAGGGAACCATTCCTTTCAAATAGAAGCTGAGACCCATAAGCGCTCTTCTATTACCAGTGATTGACAAAGAGATACACAAAATCCTCAAATCCAAGATCATAATCCCCCTCAGGTTTTCCAAGTGGATTGCAAATCTAGTAATGGTAAGAAAGAAAAATGGAGAAATTAGGTTGTGTGTGGATTTTATAAACCTGAACAAGTGTTCCAAAAAAAACAACTATCCACTGCCCAAGATGGAACCATCTGCTACAGAAAGTCTCGGGGGGCAGGGTCATGTCCTTCCTTGATAGCTTCTCTGGATACAACCAAGTTGTTGTACACCCAGATGACCAAGAGAAGACTTCCTTAACCACCCCCTGGGGCACCTTCATGTATGCTAAAATGCCATTTCAGCTAATGAATGTTGGGGCTACTTTTTAGAGAGCTATGTGTTATAGTGGATTTCACCACTCCAGGTGAATCACACTTTGTATGGCCTTCCCCTGTCCCGCTGCAGACTCTTTCGACCCCATGGACCATCTTTTATCCTTTGATGTTTCCTTGATCATCCCTAAAACTATATAAAAAATGATATACGCGACTTTTTACCCGATAACCGCGTACATATGCGGGTTTGACCCCTATAACCACGTACATTGGGATGTGTGCATAATCCAAATCCTTTTGGAGTTTTCCTTGACATCGATCCAACTCATTTGACTCCTGGCCTTCCATATGCCATGAGATTGCTCGGATTCGACCCTTCATTATCCCTTGTGAAGCTATATAAGGAACCCCTTGGTACATTGAAGGCATATAGAGAGATTGAAAGCAACGAAACTATAGTCCATTGTTGCCGGAATTTATGCTTGAGTCTGCATCCCTTCTTTGGAGCACTTTTGTGTTCTTCCCAAGCTTGCCTTTTGCTAGTGAGCTTGTTGTGAGATGGAGGATTGAGGTGGTGGAGGCCCAAGTGAGGAATTCAGTTTCTCCGGTTCACAGACGTGTCATCAGAGGTTGTATCTATCTTGTAATCTCTGATTTATATTAATAAGAACTATCTTTTCCTGTCCAATGATGTGTATTTGATTGAATATTGTATCCATTGGAATATGTCAAATGCTTTTACATTATTGATGATATATGCTAGAATATATCTAACACCATGATATATAGTATGCTTTTATTCTTTACTTGTTGTTGAGGAAGTATTATATCAATTCAAGATGAAGATTGGAAATATCAACGGGGATCTACTTCAACCGTCCGGAATAAGGTACGAGGTCTGATCCTTTAGTGTTAGACATTTTATTTCTATTGCATATTGGGAAAGATTGATTTCTGGAGTCAAAGCTGTCTGTTGTGGTACCCCAAGCCATAGGAATTTCTCTCCATAACACTATGGACCTAGATTTTGTAGGGATAAAAGATAAATTTGTTCTGATATATTTGAATGACTTAACAGTTTACTCTCACAGCCATCATGACCACTTGCAGCATTTAAGGAAGGTATTTCTGAAGTGCAGAAGGTATGGAATATCATTGAACCCCAAGAAGTCCCAGTTTGCACTCAATGAAGGAAAGCTCCTAGGCCACATAGTCTCAGCTGAAGGTGTAAAGATCGATCCGATGAGGGTGGAAGCAATCCAAAAACTGTCAATACCAAGGTCAAAAAGAGACATTCAGTCCTTTTTAGGTAAGATAAACTTTATCTGAAGGTTTATTCCAAATGTCTCCAAGCTGGTAAAGCATATAACAGTCATGCTAAAAAAGGACGCAGAAATAAAGTGGATTGACCAAGCAAGAAACTCTTTTGAAGACATTAAGAAGCCCATCATGGAGGCCCCAACCCTGATTAGTCCCGACTACACCAAGGGTTTTTACATTTTTTCTTTTACATCTTATGACACAGTGGCAGCTGTACTATTACAAAAGAATGATGAAGGTCTTGATCATCCAATTGCTTCTTCAGCAGAACCCTGAGAGATGCTGAGATAAAGTATGACCCAATTGAGAAATAGGCTTATTCTCTCATAAAATCTTTGAAGACTTTCAGAATCTACATTCTCCATGCAAATGTCATTGCATATGTCCCTTCAACTACTGTGAAGGATTTTTTGACTCAACCTGACATTGATGGGAAGAGAGCTAAGTGGATTGAAAAACTCATTGAGTTTGATGTAGAGGTGAAACCCACCAAGCTGGTAAGGGGATTAGGTCTAGCCAAACTCATGGCCAAAGAAAACTGTGAACTGTTGGGAATAAATTTCACATGTGTCATATCAGCAAAGGTGTAGACTATGGTAGCAGCAGAAACAGAAGTAAATCAAGATCAGAATAACTCTCCATCAGTAGCTGAGAACATATCTTCATGTGAGTGGTATTCATGTATCATTCAATTTTTGTAAAAATTAGAAGTTTCTCCTTATCTCACTCCTAACCAAGCACAAGCTCTTAAGTTGAAATATGTTAAGTTTTGCATAATTGACAAACTAATGTACTGGAGGGATCAGTCTAGAATTTTGTTAAGGTGTCTAGATAAAGAGGAAGCAGAACAGGTCATGCATCACTTTCATTCCAGTACATGTGGAGGCCACCACCACTGGAAAACCACAGCCCACAAGATCTTAAGAGCAGGATACTATTGGCCAATCCTCTTTGCTGATGTATGCACTTTTGTAAGGGCTTGTGACCAATGTCAAAGATTTATAGGGAAGCAGCAGCTCAAATACTTGCCCCTTAGGCCTCTTACAGTGAATGGGCCTTTCCAGCAATGGGGTCTAGAATTCATAGGTGAAATAAATCCATCTTTTAGTGGACAGCATAAATGGATCTTGGTAGCCACTGACTACTTTACAAATGGATAGAAGCAATACCCACCAAAAATGCCACTCATCAAGTCATCATGAGATTTTTAAATGAGAACATTTTCAGCAGGTTTGGTTGCCCAGTAAGGTTAGTAAATGATAATGCACCAACTTTTAAGGCTAGGGCATTAGTTAAAATGTGTGAATCAATGGGTATTCAACTGGTGCACTCCACATCCTATTACCCACAAGGAAATGGCCTGGCTGAGTCATCCAACAAAAGCTTAGTCAAAATCATCAGGAAACTGCTAGAGACAAATCAGAAAAGTTGGGATTCAAAGCTTAAGCTTGCTTTATGGGCTGATAGGGTAATAGACAAAATATCCATAGGGACTTCTCCATTCAAACTAGTTTATGGTACTGAGGCCATCTTTCCTATCCAGCTCATCCTTCCAGTGGCAAAGTTCTTTCGGGAAGAGGAGGATGAACCAAATGATATGGTAAGAAGGATGATGGATTTGGTAGAATTACAGAAAATAAGGGAGCAAGTTGTAGGAAAATTAGAAGCTCATCAACAGAGGATAAAGGGCATGTTTGACAAAAGAGCAGAGGCATACAACTTCCAGGTCATAGATTGGTTCCTCAAGTGGTATGGTGTCAGACAGGACAAGGGGAAACGTGGAAAATTTGACTCTTTATGGATTGGCCCTTTTGTGATAGCCCAAGTACATAAGAATAACACCTTAAAATTGCAGAGTCCGGAAGGTGAAGAGGTATTTGATAGCCCAGTAAATGGGCGGTTCTTGAAGCTCTATTTTATTTGAGGCTCTGAGGCCTTATGATTGTAAATTAGTAGATAGTAGGTTTTTTTGCTTTCAAAATAAACTCCATGCCCAATGGAACCATAAAGGATAGTGATAAGTTACTTAGTTTCTTTTAGGGAAAGGAATTTTGGTCTGGGGTTCTTGGGACCTCATAGGGAGGTTCCCATCCCCAAGTAGGAGCCAGTTGTATCTCCCAAAATAAATTTATTTTGATAGTATGAAGAATTTAACTCATGCGATGAAGGATACGAATATCACTGACAGTTTGAAAACCTCCATTTTTTTATTTGGGTTAAAATTTCACAAGTTGTAGATTTTGGTGGCCTGGGCAAGGATCAGAACATCTCATTAGCCACCCAAAGTTGGAAGATAAATAATAGGTGGAAAACCCCTTCGACGGATTGCTAAATTTTTTACTGCCATCGAAACATTTTTAAACAGTGATCGGAGGTGTAGTCCTCTATTACGCAGACGTTTCAGAGTTTTAGTCGACTACGGCGTAGCCACTATGGAGAATCTAGTGGTTTAAATTTCTGATGGTTAGTGGTTTAAAGTGCCGATGGTTAGTGGTTTGGGGTTTCTATTGCCGATGCTGAGAAGATTAGTTCATTTCACCTCTGAAACAGCAGCAGCATTTAGACAAGAAGTTCTGACACGTTAATGGTTACAGCTTTTGATCGCCAACAAGCTAGTGATGGAAAGTGCTGATACATTGAGACTTGGGGCATTGATGGGATAGAAGACAGATCTTCCAATCGTCGATGAAGAAACCGTCGTGATGTTAGTCATTTGAGGCTCTGAAACAGCGGCGGCATAGAGAACTAAAGCTCCAGTTCAAACTTCTACTGACCTCCGATAGCGATAAAGAGAAATCACCGACAATGAAAAAATATAAATTTTTGAAAACAAATAAAACAAAGGTGATGTCTCGCTTCGACGAATAAAAAGACTACCCACAGGCGGCATATATGACTAATGTCCTGATTTCTTCATCAAATGACTTTCGACAGCGATAAAATTAGTTCATTTTACCTCCGAAACAGAGGCAGCGTTCCGGTCTAAGGTGTCAATGGGCTAGAAGACAGAGCTTCTTATCATTGACCGCGGCAACAAGGTAGAAAACTCCAGTGGATTAAACAAGAAAGGTCACTTAAGTTCACCATCGAAACATTGGTTTTTTACAGTAATTTTACACTGGACCAGCAGTGGCGATTATCAGAGACTACTTCAGTTATTAAAAGTTTGCGCAGTGAACTAGATCTTCACAATAGTTAGACAAATAGTTAGCAAGGGTTTGAAACCATAATCTGAGAAAATTATCACTTTCAAGTATTTTTTTGTGTAAACAGATCGGATTTTCAGGATCATTTTTGTAGAAGGATATAAAGCCCATGATTGATTTTATAATAAAGGTTCAACTTCAGGGATTTGTAAGCCTATTCTATTATCAAGCGTCTCATCTTGTTTATTCTAATTATAAGCTCTTTTGTTATGAGTTGTTCAACCATCATCTTTATCTTTACTGTACTTATGCATGAATGTGCATTTAGGTGATTTTCAAGTTGATTAATAGCTAATAGTTGTCATCCTATTGATGAGTTAATGTGATTTGATTTATAATTACCATCCTTGTCAGGATTTAGCCATTTATATGCATCTGTTTTGTATGTAAGTCCGCCAGCTTGATGAGTTCTCCATCCCTGCACCTTATTGTCAAACTATTGAACAACTTGTAACTAAAATGCTTGTGATTGAGTGAGCTTCATGCATGTCTTGAGAGTGGGAGGTTATATAGGTCACCTGACTTGATCCATATCAGAAAACCCTAAAAACATTTTAAGTTACCAGGCATCCTCGAGCTACAACCTAGAGGAGTTTCCTGGAGTGATAACAAGTACAATTTTTCCCTTACAAGTACATCCAATACTTGTTTAACATGCTTGACATTCTCTTCCCAAGTTAGACTTCAAATCATAATATCATCTAAGTAGACTATAACAAAATCATCAGTAAAGGGCCTAAACACATCATTCATCACCCTCAGAAATGTTGCGGGTGCATTACAAAGCCCAAAGGGAATTACCATCCATTCATATAATACATGTTTAGTTTTCAAATCAGTCTTCCAAATATCATTGTCATGAATATGGACTTGATGATAGCCACTTCTTAAATCTAACTTAGTGAAAAAGATTGCATTTTTTAACTAATTTAAAAGATCATCAATTCAAGGAAGAGCATACATGTTCTTTATTGTAATTATGTTTAGTTTCCTGTAATCAACACACATACACCATGTGTTAGATTTTATCATTTAATCGATATGATCTAGGATCTTATCTAAGAGAATAACATGCACAGCAATAATCAACAAGAGAAAATAGACACAAATATTTTTCCTTGGGGAAACCATAAATGAGAAAACCCCGCAACTTCCTCAGAGATAGAATGAGCACCAAAAGAAAAAGGAAAACCCAAAGATACAAAGATGATCTCTGACAGTTGTTCTCTCTCCATTTTGCAAGATACTCCTCTCTCACTCATGCGTTGTTGTTGAGTGAGTGCATGTTCCAAATAGAGAGTATCACTCTCTATTTATACTTGTTTCCACTTCACATTTACTCTATAGGGCCGACTTCTCTAGGAGAGTCTAATAACACTAATACAACTCAACTATGGGGACTATTTCCCGAACTTACAACGGAGGGTTAACCTCAATGACTTTACATGACTTTATTATATTAATGACTCTCCCGATCAGAGGAACAAACATCTCTGTCGGGGTACAATGAAATACAATAAGAAATATACAACTGAATACATTCCGAAGTTACAAATACATCAACACACCCTCTTAACTAGGAAGGTATTCTCTTGACACAGTTCATTAGCACAAGTCTTTGTCACTGGATCATCATCAAAGCTAGTTCATCATTAACATCATTGCTCCTGCTATTTCAAGCAATGGTGCTATCTCTCAAATATACTTGTCATTGGAAGTTCTACAGATCCAACCCTTTTCATGCTAGATGTAGGCCTAGACTCCATGTAGGTCTTCATCATCAGATTTATCCATTTTTCATGTTGGATGAAGGTCTACAGAGCCAGCCCTTTTTCATGCTGGATGTAGGTCTCCGTCTACAGAGCCATCCCTTTTTCATACTGGATGTAGTGCCTTGGCTCTGCAAGTACTTCCTCTACAGAACCAGCCCTTTTCACTTTGGATGCAGTGCCTTTCCTCTGAAAGGACTTCCTTTACAGAGCCATCCCTTTTTCATGTTGGATGTAGTGCCTTGCCTCTACAAGGACTTCCTCTACAGAGCCAACCCTTTTTCATGCTAGATGTAGTGCCTTTCCTCTGCAAGGAATTCCTCTACAGAGCTATCCCTTTTTCATGTCAGATGTAGTTCCTTTCCTCTGCAAGGACTTATTATACAGATCCAACCCTTTTTCATGCTAGATGTAGTGCCTTGCCTCTGCAAGGACTTCCTCTACAGAGCCAGCACTTTTTCATGTTGGATGTTTCTAACACCCTCTATGTTGATCAATTGAGGAAGGATATGATCAAGAAATGATAAAGGCATATATTAAAAGTTGGAAAAAGGTTAGTATTCATGAGCCGTTATCAAAATGCGCACTTTTATTAATTCACTGCACAATTGTAGGGTGTAGATTTGTGATCATGCAGATCTACGGTTGGAAATTGATCCGCTAGGAAAAGTTGCATGAGAAAGAAGTTTTGACGGAGAGCAGAATGGGTTAACAAGACAACAAGATCGACGGCCAAGAAATAAAATATATGGTCATAAGGTAATCCGCAATGTGAAGATGCAAGGTTGAAACGAGGATATAGCCTGACGGATTGCGTAGAATGGATTTGATCCAACAGTTCAAATAGGAGATGAAATCTTATCAACGATTATAGTCTACTCTGGAGCTCAAACTTGTGGGGTAGTTAGAATGGATGAGTGGTATTGGAATTCAAACCACTTTCCATGTGGAGTTTTTTAGTGAGTTCCGCTAAGGAAAGTGGTAAAGGAGAAACAACTTGTTGGAGGTCCCGGAATCATTATTCGTTGTATAAAAGGTGAGTTAACCAAGGTAAAGTTATTTTTTTTGCACACTGTCAGTGAAAAGAAGAAGGCACAGTGCACCATCTTTTTCTGAAAGTCAACTTTTACACATTTGACAGTTACCAGGTAAGCCTCAAAACCCCAAGAGTCTTGTTCAAGACTTATTGCCATTGTTTTATTATGGAGAATGAGCAGAGTTCAAGGATATTGTGCAGGGTTCTAGATGAGAGAGAAGAAGTGCTTATTGTTAGGGAGAGGAATTTGTTTTACCCTATTCTATCAATATGCAGTGTATCAGTCTCAAAAGAACGTTTATTGCAGTATAAGTCACAGAGAAATGATATCCTAAATGTCTGCAATTCCTTTCTATATTAATTTGTTGTCAAACAACCCTACCTTTCCCTGAATTTATCGAGTGGTGTGCAAATAGTTATTAGTCTTATGAAAGAGTTATTATGAGTCATACAACTTCAAAAATCCTCTGTAGAATTGACGCAAAATCTGTTCGCGGGATGTTGAGTCTACCTGACAGTTTTCCTGTAGACCCTGAATTTTTCAATGAGCAAGTCCTGATTGAATTGTATAAAAATTGCAAAACTAAAGTCAGATGTCAGTTCTTATTAAGTATTTTAAACGTTGGTCAGTCGTTAGAGGGTTTATTTCTTTCATACAATGTCAATATTTTTAAAGATGAAGTCCAATTGGTCATATCAGTTGCTAGTCAGGTTTTGGGTCTGGATGATGATACGCACGTCAATGAAGTCATTTTAGGGTTTTTGCTAAGTATAGGTTCGACTGACCATAAATCCAATTAAGTTCGGTGTTTCAATCTTGATGATTATTTAGCCGAAGTAATCCATACCCAATTGGTTGAATTTCCTAAAGTTAGGTTCTTTAGGTACCAATCATATTTGTTGAACATGTTATTATGTTCTAATGTGTCAGAGTTGTAGTTCTTATCTACCATGTTCTCTCCAGACCTTCCAAAACAGATCAACATGTTCGAGTTCGTGAATATGATTATGGCTGAAATATACAAAATTCTTTTCAATGATGTCTTACCTAGGGTGTTGCAAGACATGAGAATTATGTTAGTCTTATTCAAAAGACAAAACAGGAGATTGGTTTTTGCATAAATAATTTACTGTTCTTAGAGTGTATGGGTTCACTGGAGAACCATACAAGTTACCTGCTTTCTTGACACCAAGAATATTTGCATTAGAGTTCATGAGACAAAGGTTGTATGCAAAAGAGCAACATTTCGGAGCGTTTAAAAAATCTTCTAATGTTAAATTCCCTCTCAAAGTCGGATCTTTCATTTTTACGAATAAAAGCTCTTTGTTAGTGATTGAGAAATTATTAGAAGTTATGGATTTTCAAAAAGAGGAAAAAGTAAATTATGACCAACACCATATTATTTCTCATAGGAAGCAGCTGAACAAAAACAAGCCATTTGATCATCAAATTGTTGAGGGATTAGATAAAATAGAAAATTTGTCTAAGTTTGAAGAAAATACATAAGCTAATGAAGATGAGAGAGACAAATTGGCTGTAGCAGCTCAAACGTCTATTAATTCCAGTGTTATGAATAAAAGGACTCTTTCTGAAGTAGATGGCATGGATGTAGATGAAGATATTTCTAATAAAAAGATCAAAATGTATCCTCGGGATGAGCTAACCATTTCAACAGAATTATTTTTAGAATATTTAAAGAAAATGGTTCTGTTACAAAAAAATTATGTGCAAATGCATCAATATTGTTTTGGAGATGATGGTAAAATAGAGTCCAGTTCTCGTTACAAATCTAGGACAGAGTTAATGTCGAGTTATGCTGATAAAGATATGCAGTCATTGGAGGAAACTAAGAATCTGTTTCCTCGAGTTAGGAAATTAATCAATCAAAACAAATCATTGATTCTACTCGAGATGTAGAGAGGAATACCCTAAAATTTGTTGTAGTAAGTCATAAGAAGGTGTCTGAAATGGAGGTGAAGATAGACAAAATCAATGTTCCTGATAAAATACAACTTCACAAACAAACCGGAGATGTTATTTATTCTGATTTGTTACATGCAATTGTGAAAATTACTAAATTACAGTCTCTTGTGGATAAAATGGAAATTCAATTGAAACATGAGAAATTTTAAAATAAGGCCAATTTGATTCAAATAAAAAAGTTACAGGGAGATATTATAAGCTTAGGGACTAAACCAAATAATATGCAAGCGACGAAGAAGCTTCTAGAAGAGAAGGATAATACCATTCAAGTGTTGAAAAAGAAGCTCAAGGTCCCTAATGCTGAACATGTTCAATCTTCAAAATACTTTGCATTGCATGAAGAAAAAGCGAAATTCTACCAGGAAATGATGGATTATAAAGGAAAATCATTGAAGATGCAAGAAAAGAAAGACCAGTGGGAAATAGAAAAGGCTAAATTGATAGCTCAGATTACAAAGTTGAAAAAAGATCAAAATGATGAAAAAGAGGTTATAGAAGAATTGATGAATCAACCTTTCGTTGATATTGATTTACCCCTTTGTTCATGTTGAAAAACCATTAAATGAATTTTCTGCAGATGCTTTATTAGTTCCCACGTCTCAGGTGAGTTTGAAGGAAGTGGAAATTAAAGAATTAAAGTATGAGAATGAAAATATCAAGTCATAATTGGCTAAAAGCATTGAAGAGAAGAATAAAGCGTGGAATGATAAGAGCCAATTACAGAAAAAATTCAATTAATTAAAAGGGAGAAATACAGGAAAAGCTCCTTTACATGGAGCTAAACATTTTATCTGGGATACTTTGTTTGTGGAAATCACTAAATTCAGGCACTATTTTTATTTTATTAATGATGAAAGTGTACTGGTAAATTTGGCTTCTCAAAGATTGAAATTGGCAAATTAAACTATGGAAAAGAAACCTCTGAATACTGCTCATATTGCTGTGAATTTCTTGAATTCGCTGACATATCAAAATTTGCAGGACATTGGGATCAAAGATAGGGTAGAAATTGTGTTATGGATGAAGAATTTTATCAATAAACATCAACTTATGAAAGTAGTGCAGGATAAAGCGAATCAAATGTCTTCTCAAATCAAGGATTTCAGGGCGGATTTTAAAGATTTATTTGATGATGGTCTCCCTTCTTTTTGGGATGACGAAGGACGGTTGTTTTCCCAGGAACAATATCACAGCTTATTGGTACATAATTGCATGGATCATTCTAAATTGAATATTTAGTCAAAGTATTGACAGGAAAAGTTACTGTTGAAAAGTTGACAAAAGACTTTGAAATATTGGACAGGTTTTTAATTATTAAAAAAGGATTACCAGCTTTGTCTTATGAATTTTATGTGGATTTGGAGGTGTCAATAAGAGAGATGACAGAGTACGACACTAAAAATGTGGAACAGTGGAAGATCGTGGAGAAATTTGGGAAAACCAAATACATACTAAATTCATGAAGACGGGTGTTGCAGTTTTGGGAAGCTATTTGTTCATGATGCCTTGCAGTTTTGGGAAGCTATTTGTTCAAACTAAGCATGTGATTATTATTCCTAGTTATTAGGGATATGGTTACAAAAACTTATGATTAACATATTAAGTTGGTTATTGATGTTCTTGGAAGAAACTATTTTTGTATATATTTGAATTTTATTGATGTATCGGGGACTGGAACCCGTAATTTTGGATTGTTGTTTTTGTGAGAACCTTTTTTGAATAAAATTACAGACCCAAATTCTAGTTGATCTTCAAATATTTATGTGTTGTTTATGTTACAGTCTATGCTCTCTTTCCTTGTGAATGTTTTCTAAGTGTTTACCTTCCATTCTGTTTTCTTTCATGTCTGAACGTAGTGTTTAATAGTTTCGGAATTCATACATGTATGCTCTGACTATTGTTTCAGATATTCACAAACATTTCATCTAAATTTGATATGGAATTCATCTTGTGATGCTCTATATTAATGGACTGTTCATGTTTCTTTCTTATCGCCTGAAAATCAATGAATGACTATGGATGAATAATTATCTTTCCTTTGTTGAGATTCTGTGTAGGAAGCTTTGTATTATCTTTATCTGTTTTGAATCCATAGCCCAATGGTTATATGTTTTGTTTCAACCATCTGCATAACTTAAAATTGTTCACTCCAATTTCTGGCCTTGTTAATTTTTTATTTGAGAGAACCCTCTCTAGAAAGAAAAGCCAGTTTCTTTCTAAAAGTGGTTTTTGTTGTTACCTTGAGATTTCCTTTCACAACCTTAGGTATATTTTGAGTGATAATGAATTGGCGCTATTGCCGGGGAACGAAGGTGCAAATCAGCCTTGGGAGGAAGGACAAATTTTATAAAGGATCAAGAAAAAAAATTCTGCAAGCAAACAAAAAAAATTGTGAGTAAAGAAGGTGGTACATTTGCCCTAGCGATTCCAGTTTAAATTATTTCAATATTTCAAAAGACATCCTAGCTTTGAAAAGGCATAAACGAGGTAATTTTGATACTGAGGTTTTATGACGTTTAGAAGATCCAGAAAAATTATTTAGAAAAATAGACAAAGAAAAAATAGATATTTCTCTGTTTGGTGCATCATCTTCTCAATATTTTCATAGCACCCTTGATCAAGAATGGGAAATTAATATTGAAAAGGTTCTATTGAAATCTAAATCTGAATCTGATCTTAAAAATATTGAATTCAATCCTCATAGATTAGAATCTTATTTACTTGATTCTCTTTGGAGATATCTTCAACAGTCTGCGAGGGTTGAAGAAAGACCTATTGTTCAAACCATTCAAAACTCCTCAGTTAATCCAAATCCACCTAGACCCATGGCAGCCATATTTTCTCCTTTACATTTTCCAATTGTAGTGCATGACCTTCCCCAAAACTATTCCCAGAGAATTTCTTTATTTGATGGAGAGGGAGGTATAACAGCAAAACAACATGTGGCAAAATTTGAAGATTTTATTGACTTGGAGGAAGTTGATTATGTAGATGTTAAAATGAGGTTGTTTTCTCAAAGCGTATCAAGGGAAACACAGAAATGGTTTAAAGATTTTCCAACTGCATCCATTCTAACATTTCAAGATTTTCAAAATGCATTTCTAGAAAGGTGGGATGATAAACAAATCCCTTTACAGCTTCTGTCCCAATACAATAATCTTAATAAAGGAGGTTTTAAATCTATTCATGAATTTTCAAGCAGATTTATTAGAGTTTATAATTCCATTCTAGAAGATATAAAGCCTTTTGCAGGTGCTGTTAAACTTCATTATGATAACAACTTTGACAATGAATTTGCATTTTCATTAAGGGAGATAAAGTCGGTGAGTCTTGCTTCTATGTTCATGTATGCTTTAGAAGTGGAAGAAAATATGATGGTGAATGGAAAGATGAAACAAAGAGATATTGATAGGAGGAAAATCAGAGAAGAAAAGATGCATTCTACTTCTTCTTCTGCCAGTGATATTAAATTTGAAATGATGTTAAAAACAATGGAGAAGCTAATGGATATATTGACTATGTACAATAGATCATTTAATAGAGAACAGGTTGAGCCTCAAATCAGAAATCCAAATTTTAGAAGGCAAAATCCTCCTGTGCCTCCACAAATAGGCAGAGAGATATGAGAAATCCAAGGAATCAAGAAAAACAACAGATTCGACCACCTTTCTCTGAGAATTATGTTGCAGATGAAGAAGAGCCCACTAAAAATGAAATTCATGTTTTCGGGGAATTGGATTCAGAGATATATCTCACTGAAGAAGAACATCATATGTTTGCACAGGAATATGGTAATGATGATTTTGAGAAGGAATCAGAGTAGTATCAGAGGGGTTATTTGCATGCTATGGATGATGTACAAAGGAAGATTAGGTTGAGAAACAGAGATGTTGTTGTAAATAAAGGGAGGCCAAATTCAAACCACCCTTCCACTAGTTCATTAAATACAAAAAAAGGAAAGGAAATACAAAAATATCTTGTTATGAATAAAGATGTTGAGAATAAAACAGAAAAAACAAAATAAATGAAACAAATGGCACCAACGGATGTAGAGAAAGTTACTTCTATCTTCAATCTGCAGAATGAACTTTCAAAATTGAAGATTTATGTCCCTTTCAATGAGCTGTTGAGGAATAATGAATACAGGGATACAATAACAATAATGGTTAAAGGTCAAGGAGAGTGTTAATCAGACATTTTAGAATTGACAGATGATAATCCTACTATTTCATTTGGGCCAAAGGTTGAAAGTATAGATGATGAAGAGGTTCCTCCATTTTATTTGAGTTTGAATGTGCATGATATGATTGTACATAATGCCATGTTAGACTCAGGTGCATCACATAATTTAATGCCTAAAGGAGTGGTGGAAAGTTTGGGGTTGGAAATTATGAGGCCATATAAAGATTTGTATTCCTTTGATTCTAAAAGGGTAAAGTGTCTTGGTCTGATTAAAGATATGGTAGTATCTTTAAATAAATTTCCAGCCAAAACAGTAGTGATGGATGTTGTAGTAGCATACATTCCACCAAAATTTGGAATATTGTTATCAAGATCTTGGACTTCAAAGTTAAAGGGTAGTTTACAAATGGACATGTCATACGCCACTATTCATGTTCAAAATGGGAGTAGGAGGTTATATAGTGAGAAGAGAACTCCTTATGTAGTAAGAAGCCAAGATAGACATGATATTCATCATATATATGATGTTGATACTGATTTGGGCTCTTCTATTTTCTTTAATGATATTGTCCCATGTGATCTAGAATCTACATTGCAAACTAAATTTGAAAAGAATGGAGTAAAGAAACAAGATGTTTTGGAAAAGAAACAGAAAAGAGATGGATTGTGGACCATGTATTTTGATGGGTCTGTGGAAAAAGTTGGTGCTGGTGCTGGTGTATACATAATTTCTCCTATCCAGGATTTTAAAGCTTTATCATATAAACTAACATTTGAATGCACAAATAATGTAGCTGAGTATGAAGATTTATTACTTGGGCTACATGCATTGAAAGATTTGGGAGCACAAAGGATACGAGTTCTGGGAGATTCAGAGCTTGTAATAAACCAGGTGAATGACAGTTATCAAACCAGACATCCCCGGATGAGGGACTATAGAAATGAAGTATGGGATATGTTTGGTAACTATTTTACAAAACATACAATTAACGTGGTTTCTAGATATGAAAATGAAGTAGTTGATTCTTTGGCAGTTACTGCTGGTAAATTTAAAACTCCAAGTGCTGGTCAAAGAGAATACGAAGTGGATATTGTAAATAGACCATCCATACCTGATAATTCTAAATATTGGCAGGTATTTGAAGATTATATGCTAATAAAAATATTTTTACAATTATCTGGAGAATTTGTGAATACTCATATTAATGGTGAAAATGATAATTGTTAAAATTTCCAAGATGCTGAAGAAAGTGAAGAAGAAATGATTAATATTGAAAAGTTAAAGGGAACTCTAGGAGGAAAGGATATTATTCAATTAAAAAGTAATTTTATCCCAAGAGATTTGATTCCCTTAGAGAAGCTGTTTGATCAAAATGATGTTGCTAAAGATCCAAAAGTGAAACCTACTGATAATGCTATTGAGGATAGAAATATTGGTATTGAAGAAAATCCAAAGATTGTGAAGCTATCTAAAAATATGCTTGCCAAAGAAAAGGAAGAGTATGTGAACTTGATGAAGAAATATACAGATGTGTTCACCTAGAATTATGAGGAGCTCAAGGAATATGATACTTCAAAAATACAACATACTATTCCAATCAAACCTGGAGAAAAACCTTTTAGACAGAAACTCAAAAGGATAAATCCAAAGTTGTTTCCAGTTATTGAGAAGGAGATAAAAAAATTGTTTGATGCCAAAATTATTGTGACTTTGAGATTCTCAAGGTGGGTTTCTAATTTGGTTCCTGTCAAAAAGAAAAATGGGGAAATAAGGATTTGTATAGATTCATGAATTTGAATAAAGTCTCAATGAAAGATAATTATCCCTTGCCAAAGATGGATCACATTTTGCAGAAAGTGGTCAGAGCAGAAAGAATTTCAACTATGGATGGTTTTTTAGGATACAATCAGATCAAAGAGTTACCTGAAGATCAAGAAAATACTGCTTTTAACACACCATGGGGCACTTTTATGTATGCGAAGATGCCTTTTGGTTTGATGGATGCAGGGGCTACCTTCCAGCGTGCCATGGATATTGCTTTTGCAGGAGAAATAGGTAAATTTGTGGCAATTTATATGGATGATATCATGGTATATTCAAGATCTGATAGGGATCAAATTCACCATTTGGAAAAGGTTTTTATATGTTAGATTATTATCATTCAAGATAGCATTATGATCTTAGGATCTTTAAGTGAGAGAATAACATGCACAACAATAAACACAAGAGACAAGAGACACAAAGAATTTTCCTCGGGGAAACCATAAAGGAGAAAACCCCGCAACTTCCTCAGAGATAGAATCAGCACCAAAAGTAAAACCTGAAAACATAAAGATGATCTCCCAACAACAATAGTCTCTCTCTTGTCCCAGCAACTTCTCCTCTCACTCATGCGCACCAATGAGTGAATGTTTGTGTGTGATAAATAGAGAGGCTCACTCTCTATTTACATTATTTCATTCACTTGAAGCCCACTCCAACATGTCGCCCTCACTTAAAAATTACTTACTAGAGCCGACATCTATAGGAGTGTCTAATAACCCTAGTGCCCCACAACTTGTGGGGACTTTGCCTCCTCCGACCAACAAGGAGGTTTATCCTTAAAAAAATGGTGGGGACTATTTCCCCGACTTACAATGACTCACCTAGGGTCAACTTCTCTAGGATAGTCTAATAAACCTATGGCCCCACAACTGCGGGGACTTTAACCCTTGACCAATAGGAGGGTTACCCACAATGACTTGACATGACTTGTTTATATTATAGAAGCTTCCAGGAATAAACATCGAGGTATGACATGACTCAAATACATTATAGACACGTCTCAGAATAAACATCGAGGTACAATACATAAGATATATGGATGAATACATTCCAAAGTTACAATTACTTCAACACTCCCTCTTAACTACGAATGTATTCTCTCGACACAATTTATCAGGACAAGTCTTCTTCTCTGTATCATTTGGATCATCATCAAGTCCTCATCATCTTCACCTTCAATTCATCTCCATCTTCAAGTCATCTTCATCATCGGATCTGGATCATCATCACTAGATCTAGATCATCACTCGATCTGGATCATCATCACTGGATTTGGATCATCACTCGATCTAAATCATCTATGGTCTGGAACATCTCTACTAGATCATCATCACAAGTTCTATCTCTTGATTATTCTCGTCATAGGAAGTTCTACAGAGCCAACCCTTTTTCATGTTGGTTGTAGGCCTAGCCTCCATGTAGGTCTTCTTCCAGCACTTATATCTGACCCTAAGTCAGAATAGCCCACCCAGCACTTACATCTGATCATGTAGGAACCAATCCTATAATCATATCAAAAAGACATGCCTAGAACTCACATATGACCATGTGGTAACATAGCCCACAACCCTGTCAGAATTCCCCAGCACTCACATCCGTCAACCAATGTCGAAATGGCTCAGCACTTACACTAAGCCATGTGAGGAACCAATCCTCCATGCTAAAAGGCTCTGCACTTACATCTGAAAACCAATGTTAGAAAGGCTCAGCACTTATATTCGACACATGCGAGGAACCAATCCAACATGCATGTTTGAAAGGGCATGCACTCACATCTGATCATGTAGGAACCAATCCTACAGTCATATCAAAATGGCCCCCAGTCCTAGACTGAGCTACCGGGTAACTGACCAGGCGCCTCCATTCCCAGAATGGTAACAGCCCTTATATCTAATCAAGTGGGAACCAATCCCTTAATCACATCGGAATGGCCATGCGCTCACATCTGATCATGTAAGAATACATCTTACAGTCGTATTATAAAGGCCCTCAGTCCTAGACCAAGTATTCTTGGTAACTGACCAGGCACCTCCATTCCAAGAATGGCATTCAGCGCTTATATTTGATCATCTAGGAACCAATCCTATAGTAACATCAGAATGGCTCAGCACTCATATCTGACATGGAAGGAACCAATCCTCTCACCATGACAGAATGGCTCAGCCCTTATATCTGACCATGGAAGGAACCAATCCTCTCACCATGACAGAATGGCTCAGCCCTTATATCTGACCATGGAAGGAACCAATCCTCTCACCATGTCATAATGGCTCTGGGTCTCATCATTTCTCCTTGGAGGAAACCTCAATCTGGAGAACACCAAGCTTCTCCCTGAAGTACTCAAACTTCACCCTAGCCAATGGCTTTGTCAACACATCAGCTATATGTTCCTCCATCACCTTATATTGGAGAATCATTGCTCCCCTCTACACCATATCCCTGATATAGTGATACTTGATCTCAATGTGCTTCGACTTGTCATGGAACACTGGATTCTTTGACAACTTCACACAACTCTGGTTGTCATAATGTATACAAGTAGCATCCATCTGGAGATCAAATAAATCAGACAGTAGCTTCCTCATCCATACTGCCTAACAACTAGCTAAACAAGCTACAACTTAATCTGCTTGAGCTATATTCAATGCCACACAGGATTGCTTCCTGCTAAACCAAGAGATCACACATGATCCCATACTGAAGCAACATCTTGAAGTGCACTGCCTGCTCAATCTGAATCAACATAACCTTCTAGGTTAATCTTTTGATTCACCTCATACTTGAGGCCATAATCAACTGTACCCCTCAGGTACTTTACTGCATGCTTTACAACCATTAGGTGAACATGTCTCAATGTGTTCATAGTAAAGAAAATATATGGTCTTGTATTCATCAGGTACATCAAGGACCCAATCATCTAACAATACATTGTAGCATCAACCGTCTCTAATGAAGCATCACTCAATAGCTTCATGTTCAATGCCATAGGTGTGGTCATGGCTGTGCAGTCCATCATCCTAAACCTCTTCAGGATTTCTACTGCATACTTCCCTTGTCCACACCTCCATGCCTAGAAAATAGTGCATCAACACATAGCAAGAGCATCACTAGTCTTTCACCTTCAACCTTGAAGCAAAGGTTGAAATCCACTTTACTCCTAGTAAAGCCTAGAGTCATCAGTAATCTATCCATCCTGTCATACCATGTCAAACCTCAAGATATTCTATAGTCACTCCCTCTGAAGCGGAGCATCATATTCCCTCTGTCTTCTGTACTCTATGCACTGAAACATTCTGTACCAGAGTGACAAGTATCTTCCCATGCTACTAATATTCTATGTATCCATCTAGTGTATATACTTTCATCTTCAACCTTGTAGCAAAGGTTAATATCTTCATCAAGCTCATCATGTATGTGTTATCCCATGGGTGTCTTCTGAGTTTGTACAAGGCCTTATTTCATTTATACACATGCTTCTGTTTGTCAAGTGTCTTAACTTCTGGCGGCTAAAAATGTCTCTTCGCAGCCTCGTGCTACGACTCTTGCCTTGTATCCCATGATGTTTCCATCTACTGCATGATGGAACTACGAACTTCCCTTCATGTATCGATACTGCATTCTAGACATCATTCTTCTTGAACTATTCTTCCCTTTATTCTTGGATACTTCTTCATAGCTTGAAGGTTCTACATCAATGATGTCTCTGCATTCATCATATTATTCTTCATCCTGAACTGTCGTCACTTGATCTTTGGAACAAGTCTCATCCTTCTTTGCTTGTAGGCGATTCTATATGCGATCTTCCTACAAGTCAAATTCATTAGTTGTATGGTTAGAAACATTTCATAAGGCATATTCATAATGGAAAATTCTTATAAATATATGGTCATGAAACTATTTTATCCAATACAGCATTCATCCATATCTCACAGAAACTTTCTAGATACCTTCCATCTCTACCAGGACAACATTGAGATTGTGCACTAATCCCATATGTCAGCAAAGAGGTTTCATTCTAGATAAGTAGCAATGGAGAGTTGTATAGCACCATGAGCTACTTACCCATTACATGCATAGAAGTATACTATCATTAATACAAACTGTTAGCACCGGAATTGAACCAAAGGTTGCGAAAGGGCTCGCTTTCGGGTAACAGTAAAACTAATTTTGAAAAGAGAACTGGCCTTCTGCTCTTCCGAGAGGGATCTCTCACTAAGTGTATGATAGTGCCTGATATATATATACAAATGGAAACTATAAATTTCTTATGGAATTGGTTGAAACAAAACACAACATCATTCGGTGATGGAGTCAAGATATACAACAAAGATAATCAGAACTTAAATGCAAACGTTTTCATCACAAGGGCAAGGTATCCGCTCGATCACAGTCGATTCATATTTGTCTGGTGAAAACAAGGAACATGAACAAACCATTAATGTAGAGCATTATGAGAAATGAATTCTACATTAACTTTGGAAGAAACTTTGGTGAATACCTGAAACAATAGACAGAGCATAGCAAGTATGAATTCCAAGCTGTTATACCCTAAGTCTCATAAATGAAAGAAAAACAGAATGGAAAAGGAAAACGGGAATAACATTCCATTAAGAAAAGAAATAACAAACTGTAAGTGCGAACGACACGGGAATCCTTATGGGAAAAATGCCGATCTCGGCTCTGCAATTATATTAAAAATTTCTTGGAAAAATGCCGATCTCGGCTGTGCAATTATATTAAAAATTTCTTGAAAAACATACACAGCAAAAATTACAATGGTTTCAACCCATTCTTTTTCTTCGGGGGGTATATTTATAGCATTATGGATTTCTCAAACCGACCTTCGGGAATCAAAAATGATTACAACAAAAAGACATCTTCTAACATCCCCTTATGTGGCATATCGGATGCGGCTTGTATGAAACGACCAGACATTGAAATGTGGAATGTGGGACGAAAAAGACATAAGAGTATCCCATACTCCCATCTGGCTAATGATGACTGTAAAGACCCTTCTGAGAGAAACGACCATTCGGGTGAGCGAGCAACACCTGGAAAATATTTCATGCATTGTCACTGCTATTTCTACTAGTGTGGTGGGAGCTTGACTGACCCATATTGGCAGATGATTCTCCATGTATCGGAACTAGGCAGAGGCGTCATATCCATGTCATAATCTTGCACCTTGAGCTCCATCGCTTCCGAGTATAAATCCCTGGGGACTTTGGAGTACATGGCCTGAACGTCAAACCATAACTCGAAATCATTGGCCAATTTGTCAAAAATGGTCTTCCCTGACAACGCTTGCTGCATATCTTTGAATTTGCTGTGATTCGATCGGCAGTTTACTAGGCATTCTTTATAATCCTTATGGGATAGTAAAGGACCGATCTCTTCCTAGAATAAGGGGAGCCCCTTACTCGTCAAAGGTTTAGACAGCATGATGACCTCTCGAATTTTGTGCTCAGTGAGCTCTATTTTGGCCTCCACTGTTTCCTTCATCCTGTGTTTAGCTATCACCTTTCGAGCTGCAGATACAATAGCGACCCTATTTTGAAGACCGTAACTACTAGAGGCCTCATCCGATAAGGAGCTCAGGTAGGCCATGGCATTTTCTGTGGTCTCCAATGGCTTTTTGTTCAATTTAGTATCTACTATCTGGACTTGCTTCTCGGCTTCTCTCATAGCAAGTTCTAGGCCTTCAACAACACAGAGATAGGGTCGAAACTTGTTAGCTTCTACGATGATCGGATCCCATATCATATGCTTAGTGCCTTGTAAGGCAATCTTTCCTATCACTTGTCGACTCAACTTATCATTTTGTTGAGTCAGCTCTCAGCATTTTTCTTCGGCATGTTCTTTACCTTGTTTCTCTTTAACTCTCTCCTTTTCTACTTCTTCAACTTGATGCCTCGGTTTAACGAGCTCAGTATCCTTCAAGCCTATCTGGGACATTTCTTTGGAGAGGGAGCTAGTGTCTACTTCTTTAGTCGTACTTATGGACTGAATTTCCTTCTCTCTATTCATGCTCTAAAGCTCACTTTCCTTTGCTATTAGTATAGCTTTTAATTCCACATTTCTATTCCTTAAGAGCTGGATATCTACTTCCCATTGCCTCCCCTTTTATTCAAGTTTCAATAGCTTAGCCTGGCTATCAGTAAGCTTGGAATTCAGAGCCTCTTTTTTCTATTCAAAGTCAACCAGTTCATCTGCTTGAGCAAGCTGGGAGCCAAGGATTTTTAACCTCTTTTTCAAAGCCTGTATCTCTTTACCTTTTTCATTGAGTAATTTCTAGACCACACTCCCTTTCTTCCCAGCTCCCTCCATTTGTATAGCTTCCTTCTGTAAATTGTTTATTTGGGCTTTACGTGCTTTGATTTCCACCTTCGACTTCCTTAAAAGATTAGAAGTCCTCGCCTTACTCTCCTCTGACTTGGACAATTGTATAGCAGCTTTAAGTAGTCTAGTATTCATTATGTCTATGATCTCTTTGTTCAGGTGTATGATGTCAGAAGTGGGAACTTTATAGAGGCTTACATTGACCTCGGACACCTTGTTCCCTACTACCAAGGCTAAGCTGAGGGTATCAGTGGCATGATCCCGTATAGTTTTTAGTGCCATGTTGGGCTAAGGTATACGTGCGGCTTCTCTGTATAGTTCTACTATTTCCTCGAACGTTTTGTCAGCTCTAACTCTATAAGACCTCAGCCATTCTTCTTTGCATGCAAACTCACTCAAATTCTTCCCTTCGAATAGGTATTCGTGTATCTGCAATTTGGCTGCTTCGGGCTCCACCTGCTACTGTACCTCTACTACATTCTTCTTCTTTGCATGTCCCTTCTGCACCAATTGCAGTCTGGGCTCTATTTTCTGCTTCTTGGGGGTGCTGGCAGTGTCCACTTCATCAGTGTCCATGGGCTGTGTACTCCCCCTTTTCATCAAACTCCCTGAATAACTGACCAATGATGAATATCTCCCTTCAATCACAACTACAGCAGCCAACTCCTTTTGGGGGGAAACTACTCCAGGAAGCTGCAAGCCTGTTTCCTATTCGGCGCTGGTATCCATGGGGGAAGGATTGGGGAAATTGTCCCAATTCGCTTTTTCTCTGAGTCCAGGAACCTCCGTGTGCTCAAAGGGTCGACATTTGAGAGCTATTCTTCTCTTGGAGATAACCTGGTGAGGATCATAATTTATTGCCTGGTCTTGGGGAAATTCCATGCCTCTGAGTCAATTGGAGACCAAGGTCAGTGCAGCCCTGTTTCTGACTATGTATGGTCCTAATTTCCAAGGAAAAACCAAATTCAAACACTTCTTGAAGCTCAAGAAGTGTTCCTCTTTGATCATAATTTTTTGCCGAATTAATTCCAAGCAGAAAATCCTGGGTGTCAAGAAAGCTGGCAAGATGTGCGGCGGATGTACGAAACCATACAGTCTTATGGCGGTCCCAAAATCTGAGAGGAACCAATCCCCTATCATCTTAATTTTCAACAATTGCAGCATTTGCCTCATTTTTGGAAACACCCTAAGCAGCTTCTCCTAAAATAAAACTTCATATATTTTGACCATCAATTGGTTCATGAATTTATAGTAATCAGTGGCCATTTCAGTGGTTAGGGCCAACTCTGGTACCTAGAAGTCTTCCTCATTGTAGGATATGAACATCCTCAGCAAACAAGACTAGAACCTGAATGTTCTGGTGTCGTGGAAGTTCGTTAACTGAGAAAGAATGTTCTCGTCTAAGAACTCATCAAACTTAAGGTGACAAGATTGACTTGACTGTCCAGGTAATTCGGGTTCGGCTGGGAAAGTATCTAAGACAAATAAAAAATTCAACAATGACCCTGGGACATCCTTGTTGGTATCTAGACCTAGGAATTGATTGGCCAGGGATATGCACCACTGATTTTCTTCGTTGAACCAGCTGAGGTCAATGGGGTAAGATAAGTCAATGGGTCCACTATCAGGCTTAGAACGGTTCTTCAGGAAGGATTCTTTACTTTCATTAGTAGACTCTCTAAAATAGTGTATAATGTCTTCTTCCCAATAGTCTTGGGATAAATTGACGAATGTGTCAGGGATATCAAGGGTTTTTCAGATGACGGAGGCTTGAACAGGGCAAAGGATTTTGGACTTAGATTTATTCATGATAACTCCCTCAGTGGCAGAGAAATTATCTGTGCACCACTCGACAAACTCAAGGCACTATGGGGTTGGGTCGATAGAGAATAAATGAAAGAAAGACTTAAAAACACATCAGGTATCCACACCCCGGTTCTTACGATATTCCAATTTTCCCCTAGCGGTTTCAATAGTTTCTCCCATCAAGATTGTATCACAAACATCATATTTCACATCTAACAGGTGTTCCTATATATCCCGACTTGATACCTTTGGTTCTATCTCATCTCTCACCTCCGTCACCCTCATTGAGACAATTTTTCAAATAATACTGAGGGAGTAATCAAGGACCTACCTTGTCCTGCAACGTGGTCGCCTGGTTGGTCCAGGCTAGCGCTCTATTCGTATCTTGGATATTTGATAACTTCAAGGGCTCAGAAAAGACAAATATTTGTAGCTTCGCGTGGGCCTCTATATAGTATTTTATACAATATAACCCTCACGCATTTCCCGGGTGGCTCGCACCGTAGATTCACCTTCCGCGATCTTAGGCTGTAGATCTGTGGGGTACCCATTTCTACATGTGTTCTTATTCTGTGTGTATGCATCTTGGCCATCGATCAGGATTAGTGCCCTTCATGACCGTCGATCTGAGCAGACCCCACCCTTTTTCACATGGTGAAGCTTTGTTTTCTCCCTTTCTATTCCAGATTGTGAAATGAATTATAGCCATCGATCTTCCTTTTCCCATACGAGCACCGTTGATCAAAACGGCCTGCACTGCTTTTCATTATCAGTATTTGCATCTTTTTCCTTATAAGTTTGGGCTGCAAAATGACTCTCTACTGTAGATCTTCGTGGGGTCTAATCTTGATCATTGTATGTGTTTTAAACCATTTCGCAAGGCTAAAGAGTGGTCTTTGGTTGAGTAAGTTCACCGTGCAAAATGATCTGATGCCATTGATCTGTCCTCTAATCACCTTCAGCCATCGATCAGGACTTTTATTTAACACGTCCAACACTCCTTATCAGCTATGCTTTCTCGATCCTCGGACTATCCTGCTGCTAAGCCTTACCCTACGCACACCATCAGCTCCTTCTACTGCATACTCGACACTTCTCGACGAGGCCAAAGAACACAAGCAACACCCATGCCCAATTTTAATTGGGTGTTAACACAAACATTCTACCATGCATAATGCATTAACTAAATATAAACAAATGCATAACAAAACAATATCATGAAATGACAATTGAATACTTATCTTTATTTGTTTCGTGGGTAGACTCCTTCTTCAGCCTTCAGCTTCATCGTCTTCTTCATTCATAATAGCATCATTTCTTATCCAAATGCTAAGGTGGATAATAGGTTCTTCAAGAGTTGAGTTCTTCATATTCCTCATCGCTTGAGAGATCTTCTTTGGATGGTGAGAGCCAGATCTTCAGTTGCTCCCATCTTCTTTTCTCTTATTATTAGTTGAGCTTCTTCTTGCGTGTGCTCTTCCCAGAGTCTGTTGAATGTAATCACTTCCTTCTAGCACACATTCTTCAAATGAATGAATCCCATGATCCTGGGAGACCATTCAAGGTGGCTATCACCACTTCTGCATTCTCCACTTCTTCTTATACTACTACAAGTTTTTCTTTGATTTGAGAGACCCTCATAAAGTATGACTATATGGTCTATGCATTTTGGATATTCACATTCTTCAACTATTTTCTCAAATTCATATTCTGATTTATGTTCTTTCCTTCAAATAGCTTGGTTAAGCAATCAAACATATTCAGTGTCTTTAGGGAATACACTTGTGGTACAATGTGTGTTTGCTGGAATATTTCACCTCCTGCGGACAGTAAGGTGTTCCACTGGTCTGAATGGTTCTGATCCAGAACAAATAAATCACAGAGGCTGATAATTCTCCCTAGACGCTATAGATATCTGGAATACAAGGCTTTGATAGTCCACCTACGTACCTACAATCAAGTTCAACACGAAAAAAATCAAAGCAACCAGAATATGACCTACTAATCTATGCTAGTGATTAAGGAATCTAGCAATATATATCTAAAATCAAACATCAACAATATATATGGGACAGAAAATCAACTTGCATTAGAAATATGAAAAATTTTACAACCAAGCCTCAATGTTGACATGCATCTCCATGAAACCAGATCTTCATCCCCAAAAGATCCGACTCTAGCTCTCTATGCTCTCTCCAAATGATCTTGGGCCAATAATCAATCCAACAGCATAACAATACCTTCAATATTCTCCCCTCAACCATGGCTATGAGCTCATATTTATAGGGCTTTAATGGATAGAGATGGTTGAGAAATTAGTGGGTGAGGTGGCCTCTTAGATCCTAGGATGAGGGATCTCGAGCTCAACCAACCCACAACAATAGGGATAAGGCAGTACACGAGGCTTATCATCTAGAAGCCTCAAGAAACTTCTCTTTTTCCCTTTTTACCCAGGGTACCGCGCTTATCCTTCTATGACAGAGCGGTACTGGTAATAACCGCCTATGGACCAAGGGCAATGGGTGGTGGCACCGCTTGTGGACAACTAATGAAAGGTGGTGTGAGCACGGGTACCGCTCCTGGATAAAGGGGCCTGTGCAGTGCTAGGAATTTATAGGACATATTGATAAAAACCATTTAGTTTCCACTCCAGAAGCTGGGATTTAGGGCAAGTAGGTATGTCAAATGTCTTATCACATGATGGTGATAAGATTTTGGTATAACAGGATGCCCCCCAAAGCATGAGTCTTAGAGTGATACGATAAACAAGAGCTTTGAGAAGAATTCGTTGCCAGGAGATGAAAATGTTGGCTCGATTGGAGTATGCAATCAAGTAGGCATCTGTAGTACATTAGTATGTTGACTCATAGACACAAGTAACCAAAATCATAGTTGCAGACCAATACAAGGCAAATCCATGAGTGGAATAAACAAGCATGGCTACTAGAATATAGCGTAGATCCATGTGATAGAGGACTCAAACTTGGACATAGCTACTAGACATACAACGTAGATCTATGTCATACAAATGCAAATTTGAGAATGGCCACGACCATACAAATGTGGATCCATGCTAGATATACAAAACTCCATCACAACCTGGGGAAAAAGCAATGAGCGCTTTTAAACAAATTCCCATGGTCTTCGTCTCGTCTTCCACAAAGTACGATTATATCCATGTGATTACAATGATCTGAAGTCGAACATGGTAGAAACCACTTGATTACCGTCCAATGATGTGAACCATTAACAAGTATGAGGGAGATCACCATTAATGTCAATGATTCCCAAGGTACCCTAGTACAATCTACTGAATGCGAATAGATGTCCTGATGTCGAACACCCAGTCGATTCTATCAATCAAAGGTCAATGATGTGAACCTATGTCAAGAGTGAGAGAATCTGTCATTAAGGAATACAAATCTCAAGGCACAGATATTGTTTCTAAGACTATTTTTTGGATGATGACCTGATGTCAACAGGAATAGTCTCATCGAAGAAGGGCCATGATGAGTCCCACATCGACGACACAAAACTCATAACATAGTTCTGGAATGATGTGAATGTAGTAACCATATGAATGACTCAAAGATACTGACAAAAAGAATGTGTAGACTGCAGAGATAAAACTTCTTTAGATCCCCTTTGAACATCGAGTGACATGAAGAAATGACTTGGTAGCATGACTAGAAAGGACAGATACACAATTCGACAGTGGACAATGCATTCTTTTGAAAGACTCAAAGGATTGACATGACTCATGAAAGTGGATTGTCACGGAGATCAGCTGAATACCCAATTGACTCACATGATTGTGCAGACAAGTGTCATGTTCAAAGGTAACGACAAACAACTGCCATTATTTGCAAAATGATTCCCTTCCCATTTTCCCCATCATGATCGATGAGTGCCTCTTTTCGGTTTTATGAGTTCAAAGAGGGTAACAAACACTCGATATAGCTTGTCAGAAGACAAGTCCAGTCTCATATGTTTTACGAACCTGAGAGAGGAGGGGTTCGTTCCCAAAACTGGTCTCTCAATGTTTAATTTAACGAGTCCACTGAAAGAAAACTCAGTATCATTCATGTTTAGAGAGTCTGGATGAATACAGAAGAAAAATCCATGGGGGTACTTTTTCGTATGATTTAGTCTCTAAGGCCTGAAAAAATGTAAAATCATACCTTAGAGAACTCTTCCAGTCATGATTGGCTGGAGTGTTCCTTTCTCGTAAGTAGTCCTATCCAAACCAAGAAAGAGATAACCTATTGTCGGACGGATGACTCTTCAAATACTTTAATGAGCGTGAAGAAGACAAGATCGCTTGACAATCTTTTCATATTTAGGGAGCCTATTTTTCATGTTTGAAGCAAGAGCACGAAAAAGTAATAAACTAAGCTCAAACCACTTTTCATGTTTTAACCAGAGCACGAAAAATGAAAAGTAAGCTCAACACCATCTTACTGTTTTTAACAAGCTCGAAGATCAATTGAAAGAATGCTCAGGGATTAGTTTCATTTTTACGCAAGCTTGAAACCAATGGATAAACTATGCTTGAAAAATCCCATTAACATGCTATACATAGGTTGCAATATTTCCCCCAGCATGATTGCTAGCGAAGCTTACCCCTAACATGGTTGCTAGTGGCTCGACATGCCCGCCAAGATTCGTTTCATTTAACATCGATTCTTCTTCCATACCCAACCTAAAAACCTGGTTACTAATGTGAAAATGTTCACTAGGGGGTAGGAAGAACGAGAATCGGGAAGGGGAAAAGAAGGTTCAAGTTCTAATACTAAAGTGAAGACTCAACTCAAGGGAAGGGGATCTGTTTCATTTTTACACAAGATTGAAACAAAAGGTAACTATTCTTGAAACATGGTTTCATTTTTATGCAAGCTTGAAACCAAAAGGTAAAATATGCTTAAGGAAACCTACTTCATTTTTTAACGAGCTCAAAATAGAAAATGAACTATGCTCAGGAAAGACTAACATGCTGGTCAGAACCTAACATGATGGTCAGGTGCTGTGTCATTTTTTAATGAGATTGACACAGCATGGGAATTTTGCTCAGGGAAAACTGACATGATGGTCAGGTGCTATTTAATTTTTTAACAAGCTTAACATAGAATGGGAACTTTTCTCATAACATGGTTTCATTTTTGTGCAAGCTTGAAACCAAAAGCGTAAACTATGCTTAAGGAGTGGTTTTATTTTTTAACGAGCTTGAAACCAAAAGGTAAACTATGCTCTAGACATGGTTTCATTTTTATGCAAGCTTGAAACCAGAAGCGTAAACTATGCTTAAGGAGTGGTTTCATTTTTTAATGAGCTTGAAACCAAAATCGTAAACTATGCTCTAGACATGGTTTCATTTTTATGCAAGCTTGAAGCCAAAAGCGTAAACTATGCTTAAGGAGTGGTTTTATTTTTTAACGAGCTTGAAACCAAAAGCGTAAACTATGCTCTAAAAACTACTCCTACCAAACATGATATCCAAAGGTTGGTAGGTTTCCCCCATTTCATAAAAAGATAATAGCTTAGCTCCATTATGATGTCCATATACTAGAGCCATGCCCGCTTATGGAACACAGATGATGGGTGGACAGCAGAGTCGCTAGATTAGTTAGCTAGAATATTTCACCTCCTGTGGACAGCAAGGTGTTCAACTCATCTGAATGGTTCAGATCCAGAATAAATAGATCATAGAGGCTGATAACTCTCCCTAGATGTTGTAGATATATGGAATACAAGGCTTTGATATTCCACCTATGTACCTGCAATCAAGCTCAACATGAAACAGATCAAAGCAACCCGAATATGATCTACTAATCTATGCTAGTGACTAAGGAATCTAGCAATATATATCTGAAATAAAACATCAACAACATATATGGGACAGACAATCAACTTACATTAGAAATATGAAGAATTTTACAACCAAGCCTTAGTGTTGACATGCATCTTCATGAAACCAGCTCTTCATCACCAAAAGCTCCGACTCTAGCTCTCTATGCTCTCTCCAAATGATCTTGGGCCAAGAATATATCCAACAACATAACAATACCTTCAATGTTCTCTCCTCAACCATGACTATGAGATCATATTTATAGGGCTTTAATGGATAGATATGGTTGAGAAATTAGTGGGTGAGGTGGCCTCTAAGATCCTAGGATGAGGGATCTCGAGCTC
>LPNX010713167.1:572881-611496 GCA_001517045.1 Pseudotsuga menziesii
GCTTGTCATCTAGAAGGCTCGAGAAACTTATCTTTTTCCCTTTTTACCCAGGGCACCGCGCTTCTCCTTTTATGACAGAGCGGTACCTATGGACCAAGGGAAATGGGTGGTGGCACCGCTTGTGGACAACCGATGGACGGTGGTGCGAGCAGGGGTACCACTCCTGGATAAAGGGGTATGTGCGGTGCTCGGAATTTGTATGACAGATTGATAAAAAACAATTTAGTTTTCCCTCCCAATGTAATAGGCAAACAAGGAAGGGTCCCTAAAGGTGAGGTAGGCCTGCGATTAAAATCTAGTATATGATCGGTGGCTGGCACAAGCTGAGTAGAACCTAAATCTTTCAAATAAGTTGAGGATAGAATACTAACAGAATCCCCTTCATCAACAATAGTGCGAAGTATCCGCCTAGTAACAACATTCACAACTATCTGGAAAGGAACACTCGAATGAAGACAAGACTCTGTTAGGTTACTCCAATCAAAGGAAATAACCTCTCTACTTGGAGAGGGTTATGTCGAAACAGACAAAATTTCCTCTTGTCGAGAACAATCAGAACGAAGCATAACAACTTCGGCAGGTTTTGGTTCATTTTCTGCTAGAAGAGAAGAACAAGACGAAGATTTGGTCAAAGAGACTACTTCAGTCTTAACGCTCTCTGATGAAAGAGCGGGATCAGGTGGAAATGACACCGACTCGACCACTTTAACTTTACTCTTCGAAAGAAGAGTGGGATCAACCATAGATAAATCTGAATTGACTACTTGGTCAACCAGTGGGGATCTAGGGATAACTTACTATCACTTGTTGGAATCACCTTTTGATGATCAGTAATATTTTCCAACCAACGCGAAGCTTCGTCCATGCTTGGACAAAGAAAAGTACGATGCATAGCCTTGCATATCAAACAAGGATACAAGACTTTACTCTTACGACCTTTTACCAATGGGTCACTAGTTGAGGGAGTATCATCAACATGATGATCAGAGGTTGATGACACAGACTGTTTATACCTTTTAGACCACTCTTCTTGTACACGGGAGAGACCGGGACACTCCTTAAGAAGGTGGTCCCCCTTGCAAAGCTTACAGGGGAAATTGGGTTTTCCGGTCGTTCTCTTAGAATGATTACCATCAAAAGCAAATGGTTGTCTCTTTTTCTCTTTCTTATCCTTCTTATTTTTACTCTTCCCTTTCTTCTTCTTCTTACCCACGTGACTACTAACCACAGAGCTTTGGTCAAGCGAAGAACAAGAAAGAGATGAAGCCACAACTGGTGAAGAAGGAGCAGGATTAGGTTGAGTTCAATCCTCTCTCAGAGGAGAGGTGACATTTGAGACATTATGTGTAACAGGAATTACCTGATTAAAAATCTAGACCGGTAATCCTATAGTTAATCCAGGAAGATTTAGAGTGGAAATAAAAAGAGGACCAATACCTTCATTTGGAGGGAACACAAAAGGTACACCTTGGAAAGGGACCTCTTGAGTGGTAGTCCCAGATGAGGATGCCATCTCTAAACTCTCTAATAACCCCCTAACTACCATGCACAAGCATGTACTACTCAAACTAAAAGCAACAAGCAAACATGTGAAAGGAGTGGATAAGAGTCAGGAACCTCACAGGACAGGCCAAAAGGATAACTCAGATGGTTTGAGGATTCCTAAAAGGGTCTCCCGATATACACAAGGTACGAAGGAGCTCAAATCGGTAGTAGTGTTGTCTAATGCATAACCGTACACAAGGGGCCTTCCGATATACAATCGAGTACATGAAGTACCTTTCTATATACCTTAAGGGTACGTGAAAGGCCATTCGATATACCGATGGTACGTGGAAGAACCACACGAGTCCTGGAATGCAATGCAGACAAGTAACGATAGCTACTACACTTAACGACGCTTGAACACGTCTCTAACTTATCACTCAAATTGCTAAAAGTTTTAACCTAGTACTACCGTTAATTTTATCTTGTGCGTTTAGGTGGAACCATGGAGTGAAAACTTGAAATTAAATAAGATGCACACTGATCTATATGATAATGCAATTTTTCCTCTTCAATGAAATTCTACCTAAGAGAGGGAGAGAGATTTACTTTTCTTCCCAAAAATGCACTCCCAAATGCAAATGCAATTCTATCTTTTCAAACGAAAAGTGAAATATCAATGCACCCCAAATAATCTCCAAATAAAATAAGAAAGAGATCTAGAGAACATCTAACATAAATAAAAAATGTTTCCTATCTTTTCATGCTTGAAAAAGACGCATAAAAACTTAAAGGAAAGATGATTTTACTAACATTTCCAAACAAATCTAACTCTAATGCACATAAAGCTGAAAACAGATATTTCTTCTCAATGAAAGTAAGATATAGAATTTCAAACAATCATGCACTAAACAAGAAGAAAATTGTTCAACAAGCTTGTGAATAAAGCAAAAGAGAGAGAAAACTAAAACTTCTCTTTGAAACAGACAAGGAAACAAAGAACCAACCTTTCCTACCAAGCACTGGAAAAATCAGCACGCAAAAGGAAACAAGAATCACCCCAACCAAAGAAAGACTCAAAACAACATGGATCACTCATGCATTCCAAGTCCAAAACAAACCAAAGCCTACTCATGAAAATGAAATGTATATTTCCAATTCCAATGAATAATATCTACAGAAAAGAGCAAGAGGCTTCAAGCAAAGAAAATAATGCAAAATCCAATGCAAGAAACATGAACTCTCTTTGAATGCAAAAGGAATACAACAATCAAAGCGACTACAGAATACACAATTCATGGCCCCTCCCGGCCGTGAGGGACCATTCTTTTTTCAAAAGTACACTTCATTTTCATCAAAAAGTAAGCTAAAAATACACAAAAATAAAAATACAGAGTCTGGAACAAGGCCTACCTGGCACCACGTAGATGAAGCTGGTGACAGGAGGTTTTGAGGTAAAACAACTTCTTTCTCACTGGATTCAGGTGGTGGCACTGCGTATGGCTCACTAGACTCAAGTGGTGGCACCGCTCCTTGCCAACAAAACATGTGTGGTTCCCTGTAAAAATACAAAACACAAAGAGAACGATAGATCAAGTCAGAAAAAGACCAGATCAGGGAAAATACTATTTAATTGAGTATGGAAATAGAGCATAAAAGACCGAAATGACTCAGATCTAAACAGATCTAGAAATTTCAAACCCAAATAATGCAAGTCAAAAAGTAGATCTGACTGAAAAGAGTTGAAGAAAACGGAGCCTGGATTTGAACAAGAGTTGCATAATGAGGAAGATCAAAACAATTGATACACTAATCCATTCCCCAGCGGAGTCACCAGATTTGTTAGCTGGAATATTTCACCTTCTGCGGACATCAAGGTGTTCCACTGGTCTGAATGGTTCAGATCTAGAACAAATAGATCACAGAGGCTGATAACTCTCCCTAGACGCTATAGATATCTGGAATACAATGCTTTGATAGTCCACATGCGTACCTGCAATCAATTTCAACACGAAACAAATCAAAGCAACCAGAATATGATCTACTAATCTATGCTAGTGACTAACAAATCTAGCAATATATATCTGAAATCAAACATCAACAATATATATGGGACAGAAAATCAACTTGCATTAGAAATATGAAGAAGTTTACAACCAAGCCTTAGTGTTGACATGCATTTCCATGAAACCAGCTCTTCATCCCCAAAATATTTGACTCTAGCTCTCTATGCTCTCTCCAAATGATCTTGGGCCAATAATCAATCCAACAGCATAAAAATACCTTCAATGTTCTCCCCTCAACCATCGCTATGAGCTCATATTTATAGGGCTTTAATGGATAGAGATGGTTGAGAAATTAGTGGGTGAGGTCCTCTAAGATCCTAGGATGAGGGATCTTGAGTTCAACCAACCCACAACAGTAGGGATAAGGCAGTACACGAGGTTTATCATCTAGAAGGCTCGAGAAACTTCTCTTTTCCCTTTTTACCCAGGGCACCGTGCTTCTCCTTCTATGACAGAGCAGTTCTGGTAATAACCACCTATGGACCAAGGGAAAAGGGCGGTGGCACCACTTGTGGACAACCGATGAAAGGAGATGCAAGTAGGGGTACCACTCCTGGATAAAGGGGCATGTGTGGTGCTAGGAATTTGTATGACAAATTGATAAAAAAAAACATTTAGTTTCCACTCTAGAAGCTGGGATTCAGGGCAAGTAGGGATGTCAAATGTCTTATCACATGATGGTGACAGCATTTTGGTATAACAATGTGATCCATGATTGAATCAACAATGATCTTCTTAGCCTTGACCAAGTTCTTCTAGTGTAAGGCTTTTAGCCTCATCTCCCTCTGAAACTAGAACCTCTCTACTCATTTAGGTGTTCGATTCATTTTCTTCAGAGAGATTAAATAATTCCATGCTTGGAATTTTTCAACTTCACCAAGATTATCATCAAGATGATGTCATAGATCACTTTGAAATGAGAACCTCCAATGCAAATAGCAAAAGATTAGATCTTACCGATTTGAGGTGTTCGTCCTAGTTCTGGAGCTCGTTGATCTAGGTTTTTTCAGAGAAACCCTAATTTTCAAAATTTGGAATCTTTTAGATCTGATTGGATATAAATATATACCTCTTCAAATTGAGCTGCCCAATGTACTCCTTTTCTGGAAATAGTGGAGGGAATCTCACGGAACAGGAATCCCTAGTTTTCCAATTTCTTCTACAGAAATTATTGTTACTGTTTCTGCGGTATCTCCGAAATTACTGCTAAAATGTCTAAAAATTCATACTGAGGTGGCCTCACATGTCTCTATTCCAACACCAAAGGTTTCATCAGAATTTATTTCCCCAATTGGGAATTATGATCATTTTCTCAAGGTGACCTATTTCAGGACTGTTCAGCATAGCGACGTTGTACGGACTGCCACGTGTCACTGGTTCATCTTCTGAGTCTGAAACTCAGACCACATAATATACAGTCCATGCTTTTTCTGGAACATCTTCATAAATTTCATTGAGACCTTTGTAGCCCAAAACATAGCAATTCTCCCCAGGTGTCCTGTTTAGGGATGAATTCTGGAAGAGGCTAGAATCCTAACTTGGAGGGATCCTATATCCTAGAATATAGTGAGTCGAAAACTAAATTTTGGACACATTGTAAATAAAGATTTTATATTTGGCATCTAAAATTTCTAGCACCTGATCCTTTTCCAATCCATAGATATAGGGAATGTACCCAAACTTATCAGTTTTAGTATCTTAGGGTTTTTCCAGCTCGGGGTCAAACTAGGGTTTGACTTTCCCGAAGTTTCACCCAACCAAAAATCTTGATCCAGGTCTCTAAACTTCAATTTTATGAGGAGAGAAATCCTATGCTATGCTCACTAAAAAATTCCCCTTCTGTAGAAATCCCTAATTTCCCGTACCAAAAAACTAAAAGTGCTAGGAATCGAATTCCGCTTCGACAGAAAGATGTGCCCTTCAATGGGAGTCATCCAGGCATACTTTTTCTGATGGATTGTCGAGATAGACCCAAAAAGTAAGAAGCCCTAGATTCTAGAGCTACACAATGTCTTCTTCTCAGGTTGGTTCTGATACCATGTTAGATTTTTATCATTCAAGCTAGCATTATGATCTTAGGATCTTTAAATGAGAGAATAACATGCACAGCAATAAACACAAGAGACAAGAGACACAAATAATTTTCCTTGGGGAAACCATAATGGAGAAAACCCTACAACTTCCTCAGAGATAGAATCAGCACCAAAAGTAAAACCCAAAAACATAAAGATGATCTCCCGACAGCAGTAGTCTCTCTCTTGTCCCACCAACTTCTCCTCTCACTCATGCGCCCCAATGAGTGAATGTGTGTGTGTGATAAATATAGAGGCTCACTCTCTTTTTTGTATTCTTTCATTCACTTGAAACCCACTCCAACATGTTGCCCTCACTTAACAATTACTTACTAGAGCCGACATCTCTAGGAGTGTCTAATAACCCTAGTGCCCCACAACTTGTGGGGACTTTGCCTCCTCCGACCAACAAGGAGGTTAATCCTTAACACAATGGTGGAGACTATTGCCCTAACTTAAAATGACTCACCTAGGGTCAACTTCTCTAGAATATTCTAATAACCCTAGGGCCCCACAACTGCAGGGACATTAACCCTTGACCAATAGGAGGATTTCCCACAATGACTTGACATGACTTGTTTATATTATAGAAACTTCCCGGAATAAACATCGGGGTATAACATGACTCAAATACATTACAGACACATCTTGGAATAAACATCGGGGTACAATACATAAGATATATGGATGAATACATTTCAAAGTTACAGTTACATCAACATTATAAAATGCAGAAATTTGGTATATCATTGAATCCAAAAAAATCCAATTTCGCATTAGAGGAAGGCAAGTTATTGGGTCACATCATTTCAAAGGATGGAATAAATATTGATCCTGATAGAGTTAGTGCAATTTTGAAGGTAGGAGAACCAAGAAGCAAAAAAGAAATACAATCATTCCTCTGGAAGGTAAATTTCTTGAGAAGGTTTATTCCCAGTTTTGCTGAAATATTAATGAATATCACAAATATGCTAAGAAAGGGTCATGAAATAAAGTGGACTGCAGAGGTTAAAAAATATTTTAAAGAAATAAAACAAGCCATTTCAGAAGCTCCTGTGCTGGTGAGTCCAAACTTCAATAAATATTTTTTAATATTTTCATATGCTTTAGAACATACTATTGCTACAGTCTTGTTATAGAAGAATAACAAAAATATGGAGCAACCTATAGCCTTTTTCAGCAAGATGTTGAGAGATGGGGAATTAAAATATGATATTATGGAGAAACAGGCGTACGCTTTGGTTAAGGCCTTAAAATATTTCAGGGTGTATATTCTCCATTCACATATAATTGCTCATGTTCCAACTACTGCAGTAAAAGGAATTCTTACACAACCTGGTCCAAAAGGAAGAAGAGTGAAATGGATAGCAACATTATTAGTACGATATAGAAATTATGCCTACCAAGTTGATTAAAGGGAAAGTACTCGCAAATATGTTGACGGATTCAAATTGTGAATATTTACAGCTTAATTTTGTATCCAGTCAATCTCATAGTTGGACACAAGGGTGGAGGTGATGATTGATTTCACTACATCTCCATGGTATTCTTATATAGTTGATGTTCTTCAAATCTTACAAGCTCCTGCACAATTAAGTAAAACTAGAGCAAGATCTGTGAAATTGAAAGCTGCTAAATTTTGTATTTTAAATCAGTATCTTTATTGGAAGGATCTTGGGGGTGTGTTACTTAATTTCCTTTTGGAAAATGAAGCCCAACAAATAGTGAAGGAATTTCATAAAGGAGACTGTGGGGGACATCACTCTTGGAAAGTGACAGCAAACAAAATTTTGAGAGTTGGTTTTTATTGGCCATCATTGTTTTCGGATGTGTACAAAGAAACTAGTACTGTCACCAATGCTAGATTTTTTATGGTAATAGAAAGGTGATTCCACTTCCTCTTAATCCAATAACGGTAGAAGCTCCTTTTCAGTAGTGGGGTTTGGATTTTATTGGAGAAATAATCCCAAATTCTTCAGGACAACATAAATGGATTTTAACTGCTACATAATATTTCACAAAGTGGATTGAAGCAATACCTACCAAGAGAGCTACTGAGATAGTGATTATGTATTTTCTTGAAGAAAATATATTGTTAGGTTTGGGTGTCCCAGAAGAATTGTGACTGACAATGCAACAGCTTTTAAGTCCAAAAATATGATTAATTTTGTCATAAATATCATATCAGTCTAAATCATTCAACTGCTTACTATCCACAGGGAAACAGACTGGCGGAGTCTTCTAATGAGAGTTTGGTAAGAATTATTTAGAAGTTGTTAGAAGATAACAAAAGAGCTTGGCACACCGAGTTCAAGTATGCTTTGTGGGCTGATAGAATTAGCACTAAAAGAGAAATTGGAATGTCTCCTTTTCAATTGGTATATGGAACTGAAGTCATTTTTCCAGCGTCATTGGGTGTACCAATTATGAAATATTTTCAGGAACAGCAGGATGAGCCGAACCATATGCATAGAAGAATAAAACAAATTATCGAATTGGAGGAGCAAAGAAATAAAGCTTATGATAAAGTGCAGATACATCAAGAAAAAAATGAAAATTACCTTTGATAGAAGGGTAAAAGAAGAGCAGTTCTAAATTGATGACCTGGTATTAAAATGGGATTCTCCTAGGGAAGATAAGCATGGAAAATTTGACCACATGTGGGTAGGTCCTTATGTTATTGCAGGTCACAGAGGGGAAAATGCATTCATTCTGGAATATCCAAATGGGGTTTTGCGAGATAGTAACCCTGTTAATGGAAGATTTTTAAAACATTGCCTGTCCTAAGGCAGAAGGTAAAATTTGTACCATAGTTTTGTAAATATTTATTTTCTTAAAAGCAGTACAGATGGTGAACCAAATATATTTGAATCTCGGAGTGAAGGCCCTAATATTTTGGAGGGTAGCCATTTTCTTTATTTAAAATATATATATAGATGAAAAAAAAAAGTTTGGAGGTTTGGATACAAAATTCAGAAGCAAGCACCTAGTCTAAGAGTTCTTTGATACATCACAAGGAAGATATCATCCCCAGTTGGAGCCAGTTGTTAACACCCTCTATGTTGATCAATTGAGGAAGGATATGATAGAGAAATTATAAAGGCATATATTAAAAGTTGGCAAAAGGTTAGTATTCATGAGTCTTTATCAAAATGCACACTTTGATTAATTCACTGCACAATTGGAGGGTGTAGATTTTTGATCGTGCATATCTATGGTTGCAAATTGATCCGCTGGGAAAAGTTGCATGAGAAAGAAGTTTTGACAGAGAGCGGAATGGGTTAACAATACAACAAGATCGACAGCCAAGAAATAAACCAAATTAAATCTATGGTCATAAGGTAATCCGCGATGTGAAGATGCAAGGTTGAAATGAGAGGATAGGATGGTGAATTGCATAGAATGGATTTGATCCAACGGTTCAAATAAGAGATGAAATATTATCAAAGGTTATAGTCTACTCCGTAGCTCAAACTTGTGGGGTAATTAAAATGGATGAGCGGTAGCGGAATTCAAACCACTTTCCACGTGGCATTTTTTAGTGAGTTCTACTAAGGAAAGTGGTAAAGGAGAAACAACTTGTTGGGGGTCCTAGAATCATTATTCATTGTATGAAAGGTGAGTTAACCAAGGTAAAGTTATTTTGTTTGCACGCTACTGGTGAAAAGAAGAAGGGACAGTGTGCCATATTTTTCCGAAAGTCAACTTTTACACATATGTCAGTTACTAGGTAAGTCTCAAAACCCCAAGAGTCTTGTTGAAGACTTATTGCCGTTGTTTTATTATGGAGAAGGAGCAGAGTTCAGGGATATTGTGTAGGGTTCTAGATGAGAGAGAAGAAGTGGTTATTGATAGGGAGAGGAATTTATTTGACCCTGTTCTGTCAGTATGCAGTGTATCCATCTCAAAAGAACATTTATGGTAGTATAAGTCACAGGGAAATGATATCCTAAATGTCTACAATTCCTTTCTGTATTACTTTGCTGTTGAACAAACCCTACCTTTCCCTAAATTTATAGAGTGTTGTGCAAATAGTTATTCGTCTTTTGATAGAGTTATTATGAGTCATACAACTTCAAAAATCCTCTGTATAATTGACGCAAAATCTATTCGTGGGATGTTGAGTCTGCCTGATAGTTTTCCTGTAAACCCTGAATCCTTCAATGAGCAAGTCCTGATTGAATTGTATAAAAATTGCAAAACTGAAGTCAGATGTCAGTTCTTATCCAGTATTTTAAAAGTTGGCCAGTTGTTAGAGGGTTTATTTCTGCCATACAATGTCAATATTTTCAAAGATGAAGTCCAATTGGTCATGTCAATTTCTAGTAAGGTTTTGGGTCTAGATGATGATATGCATGTCAACGAAGTCATTTTAGGTTTTTTTCTAAGTATAGGTTCGACTGACCATGAATCCAATTCAGTCCATTTTTTCAATCTTGATGAGTATTTAGCCGAAGTAATCCATACCCAATTGGTTGAATTTCCTAAAGTTAGGTTCTTTAGGTACCACTCATATTTGTTGAACATGTTATTATGTTCTAATGTGTCATAGTTGCAGTTATTATCTACCATGTTCTCTCCATACCTTCCAAAATAGATCAACATGTTCGAGTTCGTGAATATGATTATGGCTGAAATATACAAAATGATTTTCAATGATGTCTTACTTAGGGTGTTGGAAGACATGATAATTATGTTACAGTCTTCTTCAGAAGACAAAACATGAGATTGGTTTTTGCATAAAGAATTTACTATTCTTAGAGTGTATGGGTTCATTGGAGAACCATACAGGTTACCTGCTTTCTTGACGCCAAGAATATTTTCATTCGAGTTCATGAGACAAAGGTTGTATGTAGAAGAGGAACATTTCTGAGCATTTAAAAAATCTTCTAATGTTAAATTCCCTCTCAAAGTCAGTCCTTTCATTTTTAAGAATAAAAGCACTTTGTTAGTGATTGAGAATTTATTAGAAGTTATTGATTTCCAAAAAGAGGAAAAAGAAAATTATGACCCACACCATATTATTTCTCAGAGGAAGCAGCCGAACAAAAACAAGCCATTTGATCATCAAATTGTTGAGGGATTAGATAAATTAGCAAATTTGTCTAATTTTGAAGAAAATACATACGCTAATGAAGATGTGAGAGACAAATTGGCTGTAGCAGCTCAAACATATGTTAATTCCAGTGTTATGAATAAAAGGACTCCTTCTAAATCTGATGGCATGGACGTAGATGAAGAGATTTCTAATAAAAAGATCAAAACGCATCCTCGGGATGAGCTAACCATTTCAAAAGAAATATTTTCAGAAGATTTAAAGAAAATGGTTCTGTTCCAAAAAATGACTGTGCAAATGCATCAATATTCTTTTGGAGATGAAGGTAAAATAGAGTCTAGTTCTTGTTACAAATCCAAGACAGAGTTAATGTCGAGTTATGCTGATAAAGAAATGCATTCATTGGAGGAAACTAAGAATATGCTTCCTCGAGTTAGGAAATTAATCAATCAAAAAACTTCATTGATTTATACTCGATATGCAGAGGAATACCCTAAAATTTGATGTGGCAAGTGATAAGGAGGTGTCTGAAATGGAGTTGAAGCTAGACAAAATCAGTGTTCCTGATAAAATACAGCTCCACAAACAAACCGGAGATGTTATTTATTCTGATTTGTTACATGCAATTGTAAAAATTACTAAATTACAGTCTTTTGTAGATAAAATGGAAATTCAATTGAAACATGAGAAACTTGAAAATAAGGCTAATTTGATTCAAATAAAAAAGTTATAGGGAGATATTATAAGCTTAGGGACTAAACCAAATAATATGCAAGTGATGAAGAAGCTTCTAGAAAGAAGGATAATACCATTCAAGTGTTGAAAAAGAAGCTCAAGGTCCCTAATGCTGAACATGTTTAATCTTCATAATTGTTTGCATTACAGGAAGAAAAAGAGAAAGTCTGCCAGGAAATGATGGATTATAAAGGAAAATCATTGAAGCTGCAGGAGGAGAAAGACAAGTGGGAAACAGAAAAGGCTGAGTTGATAGCTCAGATTGCAAAGTTAAAAAAAGATCAAAATGATGAAAAAGAGGTTATGGAAGAATTGATGAATCAACCTTTCGTTGATACTGATTTACCCCTTGTTAATGTTGAAAAACCATTAAATGAATTTTTTGCAGATGCTTTTACAAGTTCCCATGTCTCATGTGAGTTTGAAGGAAGTGGAAATTAAAGAATTAAAGGATGAGAATGAAAAGATAAAGTCAGAATTGGCTAAAAGCATTGAAGAGAAGAATAAAGCATGGAATGATAAAAGCCAATTATAGAAAAAAATCAATGAATTAAAAGAGAGAAATACAGGAAAAGCTCCTTTACAGGGAGCTAAACATTTGATCTGGGATATTTTGTCTATGGAAATTACTAAATTCAGGCATTATTTAAATTTTATTGATGATGAAAGTGCACTGGTAAATTTGGCTGCTCAAAGATTGAAATTGGGAAATGAAACTATGGTAAAGAAACCTCTAAATAATGCTCATAATGCTGTGAATTTCTTGAATTCTCTAACATATCAAAATTTGCAGGACATTGGGATCAAAGATAGGGTATCAATTGTGTTATCGGAGAAGAATTTTATCAATAATCATCAACTTATGAAAGTAATGCAGGATAAAGCGAATCAAATGTCTTCTCAAATCAAGGATTTCAGGGTGGATTTTAAATATTTATTTGATGATGGTCACCCTTCTTTTTGGGATGATGAAGGACGGTCGTTTTCCCAGGAACAATATCACAGCTTATTGGTATAGAATCGCATGTATCATTCTAACTTTGAACATTTAGTCAAAGGATTGACAGGAAAGGTTATTGTTGAAAAGTTGACAAAAGACTTTGAAATATTGGACAAGTTTTTAATTATTAAAAAAGGATTACCAGTTGTGTCTTATGAATCTTATGTGGATTTGGAGGTGTCAATAAGAGAGATGACAGAGTACGACACTCCAAATGTGGAACAGTGGAAGATTGTGGAAAAAAATTTGGAAAACCAAATACATACTACATTCATGAAGACATGTGTTGCAATTTCGGGAAGATGTTTGTTCGTGATGCCTTGAAATTATGGAGTTTTCTATAATCAAGCAATCTATTATTTCAAACTAAGCATGTAATTATTATTCCTAGTTATTAGGGATATGGTTACAAGAACTTATGATTAACAGATTAAGTTGGTTATTGATGTTCTTGGAAGAAACTATTTTTGTATATATTTGAATTTTATTGATGTATCGAGGGTTGGAACCCATAATTTTGGACTAATGTTTTTGTGAGAACCCTTTTTTGAATAAAACTACAGAGCCGAATGCTAGTTGATCTTCAAAGATTCATGTGTTGTTTATGTTACATTCTGTGCTCACTTTCCTTGTGAATGTTTTCTAAGTGTTTATCTTCCATTCTATTTTCTTTCATGTCTGAACGCAGTGTTTAATAGTTTCATAATTCATACATGTAGGCACTGACTATTGTTTCAGATATTCACAAACATTTCTTCTAAATTTGATATGGAATTCATCTTGTGATGCTCTATATTAATGGACTGTTCATGTTTCTTTCTTATCGCCTGAAAATCAATGAATGACTGTGGCTGAATAATTATCTTGCCTTTGTTGAGATTTTGTGTAGGCAGCTTTGTATTATCTTTATCTGTTTTGACTCCATATCCCAATGGTTATATGTTTTGTTTCAACCATCTACATAACTTAAAATTGTTGACTCCAATTTCTGGCCTTGTTAAATTTGTATTTGAGAGATCCCTCTCTGGAAAGAAAAACTGGTTTCTTTCTAAAAGTTGTTTTTGTTGTTACCTTGAGATTACCTTTCTTAACCTTAGGTATATTTTGAGTGATAATAGATGTAGTTCCTTTCCTCTGCAAGGACTTCCCCTAGAGAGCCATCACTTTTTCATGTTGGATGTAGTGCCTTGCCTCTGCAAGGAATTCCCCTACGAATCCAGCCCTTTTTCATGTTGGATGTAGTGCCTTGCATCTGCAAGGACTTCATGTTCATATAATCTCGGAGCATAATCCATATACACATAACACAACATTCACATTCATCGTCATGGTAGGACACTCCTACTACCATCCAAGAAAGTCTTTAGCACTTACATCCACCATCATGGTAGGACATGCCTACTACCATCCAAGAAGTGCTCATGTGTATCACTTCCCCTTGGAGGGAACCTTGAACTGAATAACACCAAGCTTCTCTCTGAAGTATTCTTCACTCTGGCTAACGGCTTGGTCAACACATCAGCTATCTGCTCATCCATCGCAACATATAGAGCTTCACAACTCCTCTATGCACCATATCCCTGATATACTGATACTTGATCTCGATATGCTTTTAATTTTCATGGAACATCGGGTACTCTGAAAAATTCACACAGTTATGGTCGTCACAATATATACAAGTAGCATCCAACTAGAGATCAAACAGTTCAGACAGGAGCTTCCTCATCCACACTGCCTCACAACTAGCCAAACAAGCTGTGACATACTCTGCTTTGGCTCTACTTAGTTCCAATACAACTATTTAGCCAATACAACATTCATCCATATCTCATGAAAAATTTATAGATTCCTTCCATCTCTACCATGACATCATTGAGATTGTGCACTAATCCAATATTTCAGCAAAGAGGTTTCATTCTAGATAAGTAGCAATGGAGTGTTGTATAGCACCATGGGCTACTTACCCATCACATGCATATTAGTAGTATACGGTCATTAATGCAACCATTCTATCATGCATAATACACAACATATACATGAAATACAATTCAAATACTTATCTTTATTTGTTTCATGGGTAGACTCCTTCTTGAGCCTTCAGCTTCATGATCTTCTTCATTCATCATTTCTTATCCAGATGATAATATGGATAAGAGGTTATTCAAGAATTGATTCCTTCATATTCCTCATCACTTGAGGGGTCTTCCTTGAATCATGAGAGCTTGATCTTCATTTGCTCCCATATTCTCTTCTCTTATTATGAATTGAGCTTCTTCTTGTGTGCACTCTTCCCAGAGTCTGCTGAAGGTAATCACTTCCTTCTATCACACATTCCTCGAATGAATGAATCCCATGATCCTGGGAGGCCATTAAAGGTGGTTATAATAATATATTATTCTTCTTTGATTTCTCTGTCATAGCATTGAACACTTCCTTTTGGTGTATTCAAAGATGACACACGAGGGATGAGATGATCTTTAATAGAATCTGCAATGATTCTCTTGGCTCTAGCCTTAACCTGATCTCCCTATAGATCCTAGACCTTTCTTACTGAAATATTGATCCAATTCAAGTTCTTCAAAGATCACGAAGGTCCTATACTTCCATACTAAGAATTTTTCAGCTTCACCAAGCTTGTCATCAAGCTGGTGTGATTAGTCATTTTCAAATGAGATCCTTAATTGTAAATAGAAAAAATTTAGATTTTACAGATTTGAGGTGTCTGTCTTGGTTCCGGAGCTGGCTGATCTAGGTTTTGTTAAAGAAACCTAATTTTCAAAACTTGGAATATTTCATATCTGATTTGATAGAAAAATGTGCCTCCTCAAGGCAAGTTGAGTAGCATACTTATTTTCCCAAAACTGTGATCAGAACTACAAAATATCTTATGCCCTAGTTTTCTTCAATTTCTTCTACATAATGTGGTATATTGGAAAGTATTGCTCCTCTATGTCTGAAACTTTGCACTAAGGTGTCCTCATTTTTCCTCTTTTCAACTCTACAAGTTTAGTAGAATTGGTTTCACCAATTGGGACTTATGAGAGTTTACCCAAGGTGACTTATTTCAGGACTGTTCAGTATAGCGAACCTATACAGACATCCACATGTCAATGTTTCACCTTCGACATCTAAAACTTTTACCACAAAAATTAAAGTCTATTCCCTATCTGGAACATCCTGTAAAATTTCATTTGGACCTTCGTAGCCTGAGATATAGCAATTCTCCCTAGGTGTGTTGTTTAGGGATGAATCATGGGAGAGGTTGGAACCTTGATTTGTAGGAATCATATCTCCCAAAGTATAGATAATATGGATCTGAAACTTTTACATAGGGTACTCATGATTTTATCTTCTACCTGTAGAATTTTTGGCTCCTGAGGATTCTTCAATATCTAGATATAACGAATCCATCAAGGTGACTAGTTTTAGTCTTTTAGGGTTTTCAAGCATGAAACCCTAATTTCCATTAGCTGCCATTACAGTTGTATTTTGGATGTATAGTGAAAATTATTTTATTCAAAAACTAATACCACTAATATATGTGCCCTATTGAGGCAATTTATCCTATCCCTCCTTGCTTCATGATGTGTGGAGAGAATACCTTCAACTAGGAAGCCCTAGTTCCCGCATCTGCACAGTGTCTTCTTCTCAGAGAGGATCTAATACCATGTTAGATTTGTATCATTTAATCAATATGATCTAGGATCTTATCTTGGAGAGTAACATGCACAGAAATAATCACAAGAGACAAGAGACACAAATATTTTTCCTCGGGGAAACCATAAAGGAGAAAACCCTGCAACTTCCTTAGAGATAGAATGAGCACCAAAAGAAAAAGTAAAACCCAAATATACAAATATGGTCTTTGACAATTTTTCTATCTCTCCCTTATGTGAGATACTCCTCGCTCACTCATCCGCTACTGTTGAGTGAGTGTATGTTCCAAATAGAGAGTCTCACTCTCTATTTATACTTGTTTTCCACTTAACATTTACTCTATAGGGCCGACTTCTCTAGGAGAGTCTAATAACCATAATACAAATCAACTGTGGGTTCTATTTCCCTGACATACAATGGAGGGTTAACGTCAATGAATTTGAATGACTTTATTATATTAATGACTCTCTCGATCGGAGGAACAAAAATATTCGTCGGGGTACAATGAACTACAATAAGAAATATACAAGTGAATACAATCTGAAGTTACAAATACATCAACACCATGTTCCAACTTTATTTGGCACCAAAACAATTGGTGAACCACACAGAGAGGAACTTGGTCGAATAGCCCCTCTCTCAATCAATTTGTGAACCTATATCTTTATCTCTGCATTCTCAACAATGGAAGACATATACATACCATTATTAGGAAGAGTTGCATCTTGCAGTAAATTAATTTTATGTTGAATTTCCCTTTTAGGATGTAATCCTTTAGGTTCTTAAAACAAATTATCGTAATGAGATACCACCTTTATCAATTCATTTTTTAATTTTAGGATCACAACCTTTAAAGGATTCATATTTTTCAACATCTTTTTCTTTTACTATCATAAACACAAAGTTCTTACTTGCATTTATTAACCTCTTCATTTGATTTGCAGAAACTAAAGAAATATTAGTTTTCATGCGATGTGCACAAACGATATATTCAGTACCATCTTTAGTGATCCAATACTTGTTATCTTCCCTGTAAAATATAGCCTTCATATCATATAGATATGGACTACCGAACACTATACCACAGACATCCAATGGAAACACATTGAGACCTACCTCATCCATAAATACAGAAGTGATGGAAAACCTAAGTCTACACTATTTTGTAACTTGTAATTGTGCATTATCACATACCCATCCAAGTGGATATGGTTTAGGGTGTAACTTAGTTTCCAATTGTAATTTCTAAACAATTTCTTATGAAATGAGGTTTTCTTGTGATCTACTATAAAAAAGAGTGTCACTTTTTTATGTTTGAAGATTAATTTAATATGAAATAACTTACTCGTCTTTCTTTCATCAATGACAGGTTCATTTCTTGAAATAGAACAAGAAGGAATTTTACCTTGAATGCTTGTAGCAACCGCATTAGTTTCATCCCTAGAGTCTCACCTCAAATCATGTTGGATTGTTATTCTAGTAGTCTTTTTGTCTTCTTTCTTCCGAAACTTCTTATTATTGAGCTTCGGATGAATTTTCCAACATTTGGAAGCATCATGACCTTTCTTCTGACAATGATTACAGGTAGGATTATCTCCTTCCTTCTTCACAGTAGTTGTGTGTTTACCTTTTCCCTTACCTTTAGACTTGTTTCCATCAAGTTTGAAAGGTTTCTTTGAAAGTTCTCTTTGGTATTCTTCCCATTTGTCTCTATGTGATTTGCTTGAACACACACCTCATCAAGGTTAGTCGTATTAAACATCAATATCATATGACGTAAATAACTATGCAATCCTCCTATATATTTGAGAATATTTTCCTGGGTGTAGAGAGGTATACGAAGTACCAATTTGTTTTTTCAAAATTCCTTTGTGTAATCTTACACAGTTTGTCCCTTACCTTGCCTCAGATTCTTCCAATCCATCATAGCTTGCTATATAGCATAATGGATAAAATTTCTTTTTTAGTGCTGAAATGAACTCATACCAAGAGGAGATGATTTTTCCTTTTGTGGCAAGATCCTCTTGAGATTTTCTCTCCCACCAGATGATAGAAGTCCCTCCAAGTCAGAGAGAATCCAACTGAATCTTAATGTTATCTTCAGTAAAATTTTGAATCCTAAAATAAAATTCAATTTGACGGATCCAATTGTCCAATTTTTCCACACTAATATCTCCATTATACATAGGTAATCCAAACTTAATATTTAGCTTTAATTGAGGCACATTGAGGTCAATTTTCCCTTTTTTCTTTTCAAATGGAGAATGTAAAGTTAAAGAACCATCAATACAATAGGGAGAATATTGTGGGAATTTAGGAGGTTCCTCGCCACCTCCTTCTTTTTTACCTTCCACATGAGATGGACCTCCTTGTTCACCTTTCTTTCAATATTGATATATATCATCTACCATCGTTTGCATTCTCATGAAAGCTTTCATAAATTCCCCTTCAGATGGGATAGAACAAGTTGCTTCTTCTCCTTTTAGTGAAGACATTTTCCCTCTTCTTGAACCAATCTCTGGATCAAACTATTCAATTTCTCCTTCAACACATTGTAGCCCAGATATTGTTAACATAAACTCACAATGCAATGGTTATATTGCTTTGATACCAAACTTGATCTAAAATTTCAATATCCTTTTTAACCATAAATTTGCATTTGAATTTGCATGTTATATATTCATAAAACATGCATAACAACATAAATTTTAAATGCTTTAAATCATTCAAAAAGCAAATAAAAATAGATATGCGAACCAGAAATAGAAGACACAACTGATAACAGAGTTCACCCCTCCTGGACTACATCTCCGAGCCACTTCCAATGGGAACGCCAATCAATTAAGCCTTCAAACGCTTACAAATTGAGTGTTATGGAAACACTTTAGAATTCTACCTATAAGAAGAAGAAATAAACAACACCACTGAACTCCTTGCAAAATTCTGTGAAAAATGAGTATAAACGTGAATATATTTGCCTAAGACCTCCTTTGGCATGGAAAACAAGAACAACCTCTTTCGTGCCTGTACAGCTTGTATGGACTATACTTTCCAGCCTCAGAAACTATGCACATAAATTTATGTACTTCACACCTCAGTATATGTTCCCTTGTTGGGTCTTGGGATCTATGCAACTGCTATGTACTTCCAAAACTGAACTCTCGTCGCTTTCCAACTCCATGGATTTTTATAAGGTTTAAAAAATAGCTTTTGGGGTCGTGGGCCATGGGACACATGCCCTTTTGGATCCCCCATCCTCTAGACAAACATTTAAGCAATATCTCATGAGCCATATCATGCCTCACCATGATGGCATGTTGGTTAGGGAATGGGGATATTGGGCAGAGGTCTCGGGGTCAAACCCGTAGGCCCCTCCCCTTCCTATGGTAATTTTGAATGGTGGCATGTATTAATGAACCACGTTACCATATTGTTATAACATAAGGTTTATCGTTTGGCAAGTGGATATGGTTTGTTTCTTCTGATAAGGTTTAAATGGCTTACACCATTTGGATTAGCATATGGTTTATAATATATATTTTACAATGGGGGCCTTGGTGTTGGCATGGGGTCGAGGGCTATGTCCTTGACCCCTCCCCATTTGTTTAACACATAACCAATATATTATGTGATTTTCCAATGGATATTATGGTGACCTTGATGAAGGTCTTGGGTTTGATTCCCATAGCTCCATCCCTTAACCACATATCTTATAAAACCATTTTGTTAACCATTATTCACCACTTTTAACATTTTTAACCCTCCTTGTCGAAAATTCAAATGCTGACAACTTCTTCATCTGGAGGTTGTTTCACATGAAACAAATGTACTTGGAAAGATGCTAACGAGATATTTCATCCTGTAAGATTTTATTTTCATTTTGAATACTTTAAATTTATTCGAATTTGAGATGATCCACCTAGATCAATCATGCTCTTATCAATTTCAGCATTGGATAAGAAGGGATGCATTTGTGAATAACGAAGAAGGGACACTTAGATTCAGCACCAGAACAAAATTACATGTGATTTATGGTCGGCATTATCAATCATAAGAAACATAGGCACATAATTGGATGATGAAGTAGAGAATGTTGTCAAAGACTCCAGTAATTCTAGCAAAGAGACAAAGATCAAAAGGAAGTCTACCAAACAAACAAAAGATAAGTACTTGAATTATCATTTCCTATATATCTAGTTTCTTAAAATGAAATTATTCAGCTGTGTACTTATTTATGTTCCGAGATTTAGGAAATGTATTATGCATGTTAGAGTATTTGCATTAATGAATAGTATACTACTAATATGGATGTGATGGGTAAGTGGACCATGGTGTTGTACAAAATTCCATTGCTACTTATCTAGAATGAAACCTCTTTGCTAGCATGTTGGGATTAGTGCACACTCTTAATAATGTTCTGGTAGAGATGGAAGGCATCTAGAAAGTTATCATATGTTAGGAACCTATGTCAACCCTTCTCTTTACTCTGTTAGTATATTGTTGTTGGAGGCATATGCTTTGTAAGTCATCCCATGAGTATATTGTATTATCCCACATTCAAGGGGAGTAATAGTTGTTTAGATCAGAATTAGTATATAAGTATGTGTTGAGGCCAATGAAGGAATACACGAGTTATTTGTATTGAGCTTTCTCAAAGGAGGTTTCTCCCTCAAAGTGTCCTGCGATCAATAAAATCCCTTCCGTGCTCTGTTATTTTTGTTATATCATGCATTTTCACTATTTATTGCAGGAAGTTTCTCACATATAGTATCAGAGCACTTTCTTGGGCTCGCAAGGTGGAATTTATACCAATTTGTTTTCCTTTTGTAGTGCTTCCTGGTGATGTGATTATTACAGTAGTTATTCTTCTTTGTATTTGTATTGCTCATTTAAATTACAAGTTCGGATCATGGGATAACCCCTATCCGCTCAATTGTGGGAATTACTTAGGCATAGCCCTAAAACGCATTTTGAGGAGTACCAAAGGAACCCCAAACTAGCTGGCCATTGAGAGGACCTTCCAAGTGAAAAGGAAACAACCCCTACCTGATTGACTAGTTCCCACCCATGAGGTAAACCAATAGTTGTCATGTGTGGTAGAGCAATTGTCAGTTTTACATAAGTCGTGGAGTGAGGGGTACTGCCCCAATACGCAAGTCGTTAGACAATATTGTTGGCCAAGTAAATCCCCTGAACCCTTAAGAATATGAACATACCTATGGTCCATATATTAAAACACAACTTGCATCTGTCTATAGCCGCCACTGACCCATTCCACCAAACTGGTAAAAAAAACGAGTATAAATTTCTATTTTTTCACCATATCTTATTTTTTTAGCTCTATTTCTGTTGAAATTCACTTGAACCCCTATCATTCCATTTTCCATATTTCCTTCTCTAAGGAACCTATCCCAAATTCCACTTCCTAAAGCCTAAAATCCCATATTTTTATATTTTTAGGGTTTCCCATAACTTCTTCGATTCTCACCCAATCACCTTCAAATTTTTCCACAGTGTTCATTTCTTATTTCTATTTCCTTGTCCCTATTTGAACTTTTTTCCCATTCTTTCACCCTGCTTCTGAAATTCTCATTTTCTACTTCCCTATCTCTCAAAAAGTGTCCAAAACCTAGTCAAACCCAATTACCCACCATAGATTTTTCCACTCCAAATTTTCCTTTTCTAAAAACATTTATTTTTTTGTTTTTCTACCCATTTCCCAAAAAAAAATCCTAGTTATGGTTGTCACCCATGTAGGAGCAAACGAACAAATGAAATATAAACTTGCCTCCCTCAACACCAAACTCCAAGATCTGGATGAAAACTTTCTCGACCTCCATCTTCAACATTCATCCATGAAAAATAGACGACAGACAGAGTCTTCTGCAAACACTGGGTTCTCTTATTCCAGTAATTTTCATGGGTCGAAGCTTGATTTTCCTTGCTTAAATGATGATGATTAGACTAGATGGATATACAGGGTAGAACAATTTTATAGTTTACATAACACTTTTGATGTCAAAAAAGTCCCATTTGCATCCTTTCACTTGGAACATGAATCCCTTCAATGTTTCCATTGGTACATCAAGGCTCGTGAAGAGACAAAATGGACATATTTTTGCCGACACATTTTGCAACAATTTGGCCCTAGTTCTTTTGATGAATTCACTAGATAACTCACTAAAATTTTCCAAACTCGCACTATGAGGGAGTATCATATAGAATTTGAGAAACTGGCCAATCACACATAAGGATTTTCTTATGCATTCTATAGGAGTTTTTTTATCAATGGTCTGAAGGATGCAATCCGATCTAAGGTTAAAATGTTCTGTCCCAACATAATGATGGAATCCCTAGGTTTGGATAAATTAGTGGAGGACAAAATCATATTCAACAGCGCTCCAAATCCACTTTTGTTCCTCTCATAAATATGGTTCCCCAAAGACATCCAATCATGCTAGCTCCTAGAACCACTTCTATCAAGCATTGTCTAAAGTCGAGATGAGGGCACGTAGATAAAAAGGGATTTGTTATAATTGTGATGAGAAATTCACTTGCGGACATCATTGTGTTGAGAAAAATCTCTATCTTTTGTATTTGGATTCTTCACCTGCACCTTAAATTTCTGGCGATGCTTAGGATCCAATAGATTATCAGGACAACATTCAACAGTTGCATGTAGAACCTCCTTCTCAATATGACCATCTAAAGATATCTCTCCATGCATTAAGCAGATTCACCACCCCACAAACCATGTGAATCAAGGGTTTCTTCAAGATTCTCCCTCTTACAATACTCGTTGATTTGGGTAGTACTCGTAACTTCATTGACCCTCAAATATCCAAATAGGCTGATTGTTTTTTCCATCCTTATTCCATCTTTGAAGTCATGATTGCCAATGGAGGCACCTTACCTTGAAAAGGGAAGTGTCATAATTTTTGTATCTCTATTGTATATTATAACTTTTCCTCTGACATGTTTTCATTTCCCTTAGGTGGATGTGATGTGGTTTTGGGAACTTAATGGTTACGTGCACTTGGACCCATCTTATGGGATTTTGCTAAACTTTGGATACAGTTTTCAGTCAATAGGAAAAAACACACATTGAAGAGATTACAACGAGGATCTCTCATCATCATTAGTTCACATCGCATGGAAATTTTCGTTTATAATAATTCACATGGTGTCTTCGCTCAACTCCATTTCATTCAGATGCAACCTTCAGCGGCCTCCACTACTCCCTTGGATCTACAACAAATTTTGGATGAATATGCATGTGTCTTTTCTGAACCAATGGGATTTCCACCTTCAATACCATAAGACCATCGTATTTTGATCCTTCCTAGAAGCATCCCTCCCAACATCAGGCCCTATCGCTATTCATCTCACCAAAAGACATAGACTGAGATGCTCATTCGGGACTTACTGAAGCAAGGTATTATTCTCCCTAGTACGAGTTCCTTTTCTTCACTAGTTCTTCTTGTCCAAAAAATAGATGGGTCATGGCACCTCTACATTGACTTTCAAGCACTTAAGAACATCACAATCAAGGATAAGTTTCCAATTCATGTTGATGATGAGCTTCTTCATGAGCTTCATGGTGCTAATTTTTTCTCCAAGTTGGATCTTCATTCTGGGTATCACCAAATTTGGGTTCATGAGGATGATATCCCTAAAATGGATTTCTGCATGCATGATGGCCACTATGAGTTTTTGGTCATGCCTCTTGGAATCATGAATGCTCCTTCCACTTTCCATGGATTGATGAATAAAATATTCTGACCCTACTTGTGGAACTTCATTCTGGTCTTCTTTGATGATATCCTCATCTATAGTAAAACATGGCCTGAGCATCTCCAACATATAGATATTGTACTGCAAATTTTCTATGATCATCATCTCCGTGTCAAATAGTCTAAATGTTTTTTTGGGCATGAGGAATTAGAGTGTCTCAGTAATATTGTTTCAGCACAAGGGGTTCATGTAGATCCTGCCAAAATAGATGCCATGAAAAATTGGTCACATCCTCAAACACTGAAGATCCTTCATGGGTTTTGGGAACTAACCGGATACTACCACAAGTTTGTCAAGGATTATAGGAAGATTGGAGCTCCATTAACATCTCTACTGAAAAAGGATGCTTTTACATGGACACATGTTGTTGATTGTGCATTTGACAAACTGAAACAAGCAATGTGTACCACATCTATTCTAGCTATGTATGATTTCTCCAAGCCCTTCACTATTAAGAGTGCTGCTTGTGACAATGGACTTGGTGTTTTTCTCCTTCAAGATGAACATTCCATTGCATTCACTAAAAAATCCCTCTCCGGTAATAATTTATCCACCTCTACATAATGAAAAGGAAATTATGGCTATTTTGCATGCAGTACAGAAGTAGCGGACATACCTATGAGGGAATCATTTTTGCATCAAGGCTGATCATCAGAGTCTGAAATATTTTTTGGAATAACAGGTATCATCCCCAACACAACAGAAATTGGTTAGCAAACTCATGGGTTGTGAAAATGAGATAACTTACAAGAATGGTAAGGACAATCTTGTGGTGGATGTTCTTTCTCACACATTTGATGATCACATTTCTATTTTAGCTATTTCTATGCCTATTCCAAATTGGTTAAAATCTGTTCAGCAAGGCTATGTCAATGACTCTTTATTATCTGAAATCATCCAATGGTTTTCCAATAATCCTTCTATTATACCACATTCCTCTTGTATGGTTCTTCTCTGAGATACAAGGTTATTCTGGTGCTTCCCTAGAGCATCAATCTTCAACATGTTTTCTTCTATGAACTCCATGCTTCTCCATTCATAGGGCACTCTATGTTCCTCAAAACGTATGAGCGAGCATGGCGTAACTTATTTTGGGATGGAATGAAACGGTCAATTCAAAATATGGTGGTTGAATGTGATACCTTCCAATGCCACAAGGGTGAAACAACACTCCTTCCCAGATTTTTTGAACCATTTCCCATACCTACAAGGATTTGGACAGATATTTCGATGTATTTCATTGAATGGATCCCTAAATTTGGAGGGAATAATGTAACCTTAGTTCTAATTGATCAGATCTCCAAATATAGTCATTTTTGTGCTCTCAGCCATCCATATACCGCCTCCTCAGTCACCCAAATTTCATGGACCAGATATTCTATCTTCATGGAATCCCTTCTTCCATTGTATCAGACCACAACGTAAATTTTACAAGCCATTTTTGGACATAACTATTTTTCCACACTGGCACCAAACTGAATATGAGTTCAGGATATCACCCACAAACAGATGGTCAAACTGAAGTTATCAACAAATGTTTGGAAACTTATCTTCCTTTCTTCACCTCTGAACAACAGCATCAATGGGAAAAGTGGATACCTCTCGCTAGATGGTGGTATAATACTTCCTACTATACTGCATCTAAAATGACTCCATATGAAGCAGTTTATGGTCAGGCACCACCAGTAGTCCTTCCATGCACCCCCAATAGTTCATGATTTTAGGAAGTTGACACGAATATTCAAAACCGAGATTAGATTCTTCACATTTTGAAGGACACTCTTCACATGGCCAAAAACCGAATGAAACAACAAGTCAGTCAACACCCTTATGAGTGCACTTTTCAAGTTGTTGATATGGTTTTTCTTCATCTGCATCCTTAAAATAAATCCTCCCTAAAACTCCAAGGGCGTCATAAGTTGTCTCCAAATTTCTATCGGCCATAAAAGGTTCTTCATAAGATTAGGTTTGTTTCCTATAAATTGGAACTTCCTCCTTATTCTCGCATTCACCCAGTAATTCATGTCGCTTTTCTTAAGAAAGTTATTGGCACCAACATCAAAGCACAAATTGTTTTACAAGAACTGGATAATGAAGGATCCATAATTTTGGAGTTGGAGTCCATCCTCAATAAGCACACTTATCAGCTTCACTCTCAATCCATCATAGAGGTATTTATTCAGTGGCATGGCATGCAACCATCGGATGCTACATGGGAACCACTCCTTCAAATTCAACAACAATTTCCACATCTAAAGCTTTAAGTACAAATATTTTCTAAGACGGAGGGGACGTTAGGAACCTATGTCAACCCTTCTCTTTACTTTGTTAGTATATTGTTGTTGGACGCATATGCTTTTTAAGTCGTCCTGTGAGTGTATTGTATTATCACACATTCATTGGGAGTAATAGTTCTTTAGATCAGATGTCTTATATAAGTACGTGTTGAGGCCAATGAAGGAATCCATGAGTTATTTGTATTAAGCTTTCTCAAAGGAGGTTTCCCCCTTGAAGGGGCTTGTGATCAATAAAATTCCTTCTGCAACTATAGTATTTATGTTATATCGTGCATTTTCGTTATTTATTGCAAGAGGTTTCTCACATCGTATGTATACAAGATATCGATGAATGTTGACTTGGATCAAATTTTTGCATGATTGTATGACATATGTATTTGTGCATAAGAATTTTTCATTATTAATATGTTTTGTAGATTATGAAATGTTTCTAATCATGCAACTGAATTTGAATTTTAGGGAATATCATGTGCATCTACCTACAAGAGAAGAATAATAAAGAACAAGTTGTTGATGTGTTTACTAAGCCTTTGTCTCAAATAAAGTTTGAATACTTTCAAAACAAGCTTGGTGTAGTCTGAAAGGACCTCCCTCATAAGAGGGACTGATGATGATGATGTGGCTTCCTGTTGCAGTGGTGTGGTAGCTCCGTCTAGGATCGGTATGTCATCCTGATAAGGCATGGTTGATCCCATTAGGGTTGGCATACTATTCCTAGCAAGGCATGGTTGATCCCATGGGGATTGGTATGTCTAGCTAGGATTGGTTGGTCCAAAAGGGTTAGTAATGCAGAAAATGTATGTTTTGTCCCCAGGTAGATCAGTATGTCTAGCTAGGCTTGTTTGGTCTGAAAGGATTAGTATTCCAATGAAGTCCTATTGGATATACCAGAGTGCCCACCATGATTTTGATATAGATGATGATGATGATGATGTTCCAACATCCAATTGTTAATAATGGTGATGTTGTTCCAACATTCATTTGTTGTTGATGATGATTTTGTTCCAATGTTCATTTGTTGTTGATGATGATGTTGCAACATTCATTTGTTGATGATGATGATGTTGTTCCAACATTCATTTGTTGATGATGATGATGTTGTTCCAACACTCATTTTTTGTTGTTGATGATAATGTTCCATCATTCACATGTGAATGATGTTCCATAATTCACATGTTGATGATGTTACAGAATTTACATGATGATGATGATGATGATGATTTCCCTGTATAGACTGATGATGGTGATGATTATGTTCTAGTATTTACACACTAGTGTTATCATATATGATTATGATGATGCTCCAGTATTCACATATTGATGTTGTAGATGATGATGATGCACCAATATTCACATACTGATGTTTCAGATGATGATGATATTCCAGTATTCACATATTGATGTTACAGATGATGATGATGTACTAGTGTTCACATATTGATGTTGTGGATGATTATCATGTTCCAATATTCACATATTGATGTTGCAGATGATGATGATGTTCCAGTATGAACATACTAATGTTGCAAATGATGATGGTGTTCCAATATTCACATACCGATGGGAAGAAAATCATGATGATGTACCAATGTTCACATACTGATGTTGCAGACCATGACAATGGTCCATGATGATGATGTTCCATGATGATGATGTTCCATGATGATGATGATCAATGATGATGGTGTTCAGTGATGATGATGTTCCATGACGATTATGTTATGTGATGATGATTTTCCATGATGATGATGTTCCACGATGATTATGTTTTGTTATGATGATGTTCCACGTTGATGATGATGATGATTATGTTCCAGATATATGATGTTGTTGTTGTTCCAAGAATTCCTATGACATATAGATTCACTAGTCAATTGTACAGTTTTTGTTGTTATTATTGATGTTGTAGAATACCTTCCCTGTTAAGAGGGAGTGTTAAATAAATGTAGCTTCCAAAGATCTTCTATTGTACCTGTTATTGTATTATTATTATTCCTCCTTTCGGAGATGTTATTCCTCCGTTGAGAGATGTCCTTAATGTAATTGGTCATGTAAAAGTCATGAGGTAAAACCTCTCTTGTAAGTTGGGGAAATCGTACCCACAAAAGTATTATATAAATTTTATTTTGAATATTCCTAGGTAGGTTGGACCTAATTTGAGGACTAGGTTGACCTAGTTAGGTAATTTAGTCACTCACTTAATGAGTATAAATAGGTGAGGCACCTCCCTCATTTGTACACACACTACTCACTCAAGCAAGTGCACTAGAGAGTGAGTGAAGAGGTCTACATGAGAGAAGTTGGCGGTATTGTTCTTCAAGTTTTACATTATACTTGGTCGAATTCTATATTGAGGAAGTTTTGTTGGGTTTTCTCCCCCAAGAGAGTTTCCCAAGATAAATCTATGTGTTATTTTCATGTTTTTGTGCTTGTATTTATTTCAGTGATCCTATTTCATATGGTTATGATGATATGTTTCTAAATGTTTTAAGATCTTGTATAACCATTAAAATTCTAAAAGAATAATGTGTGTTGAGACATGTTGGAATGCAGTATGGATGCGCGTGGTGCGAAAGCCGAAAATAGTGCACAAGACAAGAGTCGATTTGGTCATAGTTTTTTACTTGTTGGTCCAAGTTAGTTAGGAAATAATTATAAGTGGACCATTTTGTAAAGGCGCAAGCCTATATATAGAGTTAGATATAAGTAGGAAAGAATCATCATAATAATGAGATCAGAGATTTTGTATTAGATATATTTTCATCATCTACGGAAGATCGAACTTTCTATATGCTATTTTTTTTCTATCTTGTGAATCTAAGAATGTATTTTGGGAACCTGTTTTCATGTGCAGAAGTAATATGACATGTGTGATGGTGTTGGAAACTCTTTGTCTTGTGGTTTGTTGGATTTTTTGTTTATATGATCCGATCTGAATGATTAACTATTTTGATATGGTTTTTATTCTTGAATGATGTGATGTCTCTGCACTAAATAATTCCATGTTTTTTTATCTCTTTTGAAATGACTAAATCTAATATGAATGGGTTTTGAGGCGATCAAATATGGGTAATTGATGTTGAAACCTTCACCAGAATATCTGGTTAGTGTTGCAATGGATAGGGAATAGGTGCAAAAATCCTCCTCCTTACTACAGAAACATGGTTCCTACATCTTTCTCTCGAACACCTCAGGTGAGACTTCATCTACTTCATAGGTGTTGTTGGACAAGGTGAAACCTATCAGGGCCGATGCTCAGGGGGATCACAGTGAAAAGGGGTGTCGACAGTGTGCGGACCCCTGTCGACAGATCTGTGTCAACAAATGGTTTTGTTGTAGGGACCATAGTGCAAGGAAAAGGAGGATATGTTGTGGCATCCAACAAGACCAAAGATTCAGAATTTGTTCGATCAGAAGGCTCGAGAATTCGCAGCGTAAGATAAATCAAGTTCCAGGATAATGAAGGAAGAGTGGTTGGGAAGGTATATATATTCTGAAATCCATGAACATTGCTTCCTCGAGTTTCTAATTATCTTTTATGAGTGGTTGGCATAGCTGACCTATCAAAAGACAAATTTTCAAGGAAGTGAACCTACTTGTTGGACCTCGAAGCCGATCCAATAGTTGAAGGAGGTAGACAACAAAGCATGTAGAGTCGTCTAAGTGTGGCTCGAAAACATTTTGCAAGGATATATCACTGATTTCGCGGTTGACATTGTCAAGTCCTATAGTGACACAAAAAGGGAATTATTCAAGGGACCAAGAGGAAGGTTTCTATTGTCTTTGCAAGTGTGTATTACGATGCTTATCTGTGAAAATGGCATATTGAACATGAACTTCGTCGAGTAGAGCTCTAGTGTATGGACTCTATGGGTATTGCGGAGATGAGGATTGGATGGAATGATACGGGGTAGATTGATGGGATTTACGATGAAACTATGCGAGAAGTCGAGGAAGAGTGTGGTATTTTGCGAAGTGGGGTAAGGTTCAAGAAATACAAGAGGAAGAGGACTGGGAGAGTCCTTCTGCGACCGGGACAAGAATCTACGAGAGAAGATCACAAGGGAATAAGCGACGCTACAAAACCGAAGGAGATGACCAGGATATGCTCGATCCTGAGCAAGGACCAACCCAGAGAAACAACATACCTACACCTTTGTGCACTCACGGGGGCTTCACTTTTTGACCAATATCCTATCACGTTAGTTCATATTGTGGGTTTTAAAATTATTAAAAATTGAACCAATATATTGCAGGTATGGGGGGATGAGGGGTTTAAGGTGGGGGTGGGTAGGGTGGTTTATAAGGATTGAGGTATAAAAAGAGTTGGGGAGGAGGTTTTATGTATTAGGAGGGGGTTTCAACAAAAATATTTTGGGTCAATATCTCTGGAAATTAAGGGTATTCTTTAATATCCCACGATCGCATGTGATATGTGAGATGTTCACTAAGTGAAGTCCCCATGTGTGCACTACACCACATTTAGGAAGAAACACCAGATCATCACAAGATTTCCCAGTTTTTTCATCAACACAATAACAATAGAGAATCATCAAACATAGGAATAAGGCCCAGGATGGTGGGCGACGATTTGATATTACCTTTGTTCCATGGGAACGAGATTGAGGATCCCAAACAATATTGGTTTCTCTATGAAGTGGTATGGACTGTGAAGCAAGTCCAGGATGAGGATATTAAGAAGGATCAACTACCAACAACTTTTCAAGGTCGCTCACTAGATTGGTTTATGAAGTTTGTACAAGTTCCGACAAGGAATCAGCAGAAGACTCTTACGAGTATTAAAACCGGATTGATTGAAGAATTGAGAAAAAACAATCTGAATCACAGTACATTATGAAATTAAAATAAAACAAGAAATATCCAAACGAGTCAGTTTGGGATTTTGATCAGCGATTCAAGACATTGATGGTGAAAGACAGTTTTGGAATGAACGATATCCAGCACAAAGAATGGTTCATTGTTGCGTTAGTACCACATATCCTAATTCCATTGATACAATAAATTATCGTGACCTAGAGCAAGGCTTTGGAGATCCCAATGAGGCTAGAAGCTTCACTAGTCGGCAAAATGGGAGTCAAAATGAACCAAATCCAATCACATTTGGCAAACCTAACGATTAAATTGTAAGATATCAAGAAGGGAAAAGAGATTCGTGAAGAAGTATGGTGTACCTGATGTCACATGGAAGGACATCATAATGACCAATTCCTGGAATTTTGTAATTATTTGTTGTTGGGTGCTCCAAATCCGTTAAGCCATGGTGGGATTCCATGTTGTCGCATCTGCCAAACTCACAGACACCGACACGAAGAGTGTGTATATCTCTAAAAGGTAGTATCGAAACCTGCAAACATGTTCTGTAATTTTTTTCTTTTGGTTGGTCATGAAGAGAAGGACTATCAAACATGTGACCTACTACGAGAGAGAACAATGGATACATACTATATGAAGGGAGAAGAACATAAATCGACAGAGATACCACCATAGTTTGCGCAAATACAAATGCAGTTTTCTCTATCAGGTGGAGTATGCTTCGTAACAGCCGCAGTATACTCAGTTGTAGTACACTCAACCACAATTTGTTCCACCACATCCAAATCCACCGCAACTGTAGTAGGGATTTCTCCCTTGCTACAGGGAAGGAATGGCTACCTTCCATCTATAGGATGGAAGGGTAGGGTTCCTGATGGTAATGCAAGAAAAACTGAACAGAAAGGAAGCAATGAATAGAAAAGAAGAAAAGATATGGAAACCCTGCACACAAGGTTAGACTCCAGAAACCTGCATACAAGTAGTTAGAACATGAAATAAACCTGCAAGCAAACTAATGTTAGAAAAAATATAATAAAAATGAAAAGAAACAAAGCTTATACCTATTGGTGGAAATGGGCCACCAAGCCTAGGTTGGAGAAGCACCTCTCTCTTGGCAATGGGGGAGCTATGGCTCAAAGGAAAAATGGATGAGAGAGAGTGTGGGTGGCTTGAGAGGCAAATGGTCTCAAGGCATCCACTCGGGAAGCATAACAGTATGCAACGGAGGAATGATTTGAGAATGATCCCCACCCCTCTATTTACAGCTTTTTGGGGGTTTTTTTGGTTTTAAGCCCCTTGTTGGGGCTTTAGCCCCTTTTCTGGGCTTTTAGCCCCTTATGCCCTATCTTTAGCTCCTTTTGGGGTTTTAAGCTCCTTTGAGGGGTTTTAGCCCCTTTTTGGAGGCTTTAGCCCCTATGAGAGCTATTTTGGCTCTTTTTATGGGATTTTAAGCCCTTTTGATCATTCTTAAGCCTTTTTTAGGGTGTGGGGGTCCAACGGGGTGAAATGAGCATCGTGCATGGGTGTCCTTGGGTGGTGTAGGCCATGTAGAGCTGAGTGAGGGATTTTTTGGGTTAACATATTGTCCCTTGATGTGTGAGGGCAGGATCTCATCATATGGCCGATAGAAATCATAGGATTTTCTACGGAGAGGTGGTGCTTCCTGGGCTGGGGCATGGTGGCTTTTGGTTTTTGTATTAATATGGTTCCCATCAATGGGTGAGATACAAATAATGTGTGGCATGTATATGGACGAGGCGGGAATCCCCATGCTCGTAACAATGTCAAACGAATAATGTGATCTATGCTCTATAATACAAGATTCGATCATGTACAACTGATGATACAATAATGGTTGCATCAATTAGAGGCTGAATACGATACTGATCGAAAGAAGTGCTATATTGGACCCATGGCATTCTCATGGAATGTTATATCTTCATGAATGAGAGCCTATTGGATCTGGAACAATACATAGCTATATGGACTCACTGATGGAAAGTAAGAGTCCCTATGGTACAAGTATGTTGCATCAATCATAAATCTATATAGAAGCACTGCTGGGGCCTCTGAACACTATCTCCAATGCAACCCAAAAATCACAAGGGACATAAACCTATTTAGGTCCCTTGAATAGACTCATCAATGTGCTAGAGTCAGGTGACATCTGGGGTCTTTGACCAAATACTGCACAGACCAATACCCTGTATGAATCTCAATGGTGCAATGATGTAGTTGGAGTCGAGCACGTGAGAAACAACCATTCCGAGAGGCACTAAGGACTCCTCTCAAGAGAACCAAGGAAATCATCAATGAGGTTAATGAAACCAGGATACAGGGACCTCTGGGTCTATCCTTTGGAATACATGTGTTGTGGACAGCAGAGGGAGACCTACCCTTGGTCAAGGCAGTGGTGTTTCCTTAACCAGAAGCATGAGGGAGATAACCAAAATATGTGAGACAATATGAGGACTGACCCACTGAATTGGGGAGGGGACGGAAGGAGTTGAATAGGGGCAGAGGGAGTGTAGTAGACTCAAAATTCCTTTGTTTAGAGTATGATGGAAGGGTGGACCAGGCAATAAATTAAACTGACTCATCGGAAAGGGATCATAGCTGTAATACTGTAAATGTCACTGTAGATGGGAAATACTTGGCGGAGGTAGACACTTTTGATATTGATGGGATCCAAGGACGACACATTGTAGAGTACTCTGAACAAAGGAGACCCAAAGTGGGAATGCTACCAAACTTTATTTGTGGGGTGGTGTCTAAAGACACCGTTGTGGTACGATCTCGTGTATTTTTGGCAAGCCCGAGAAAGTAAATGCACGATGGTGCTTTCAATTTTAGAGAGTCTAAAATCATGAAGAAGACTCCAGTCGGGGCTCTTTTTTGTTGGTAGTCTCCTGTGCCCAAAAAAGGATAAAAGTAGACACAGGAGAGCTCTCCCATCCTTTTAGGGGATGGGAGACTTCTTTACCATTGGTAGCCTAGTCAGTCCAGAAAAGGTTAAACCTATGCTGACTAGAGGGTCATTCAGATACTTTTACGAACATGAACAAAACCAAGTTTGCTCGACAATCTTTTCTTGATGAGAAGGCTGGAAAAGAGCTTAATGACAACCCATGGTGAGATTTGTCGTAAAGTTCAGCCCCTCTGACCGAGAAATCATAAAAGTATGCAGAGGGGAATGGTCTTGGCTTGAATGTGCCAAGGTGGTCCTTTTCATTTGATGGTCTACATAGTTTGCAAAAGGAGATAAATGAGACGATGTAGACGCCCTTTCCTATACTTTAACGAGTGAGAAAGGAAGGAGCTGCACTTGGCAATCTTTTCATTCTTTTAGGAGTCAGAAAAGAGCTTAAAAGAAACTCCATTATGGTCAACCGATCGAGGGGGCACTGATGGTGCCCCCATGTCAGGACAATGGACAATGGTCCAAAGGTCATCCATGTAGTATGGATGGAGCAGGTGGCTCTTGGACATACATGAGATAGATTGTGGCAGAGGCATGCAAACCAAGGTGGCTCTCGGATAGAGGTTAGGAGAGTTGTGTATGAGTTGTGGTGGATGGACTTGACTACATGGGATTTGAGTGCAAGTTTGGAGGAAGTTATGTGCCAAATTCATGCAAAACAAATGATCCGTCCTCTAGGTGGAGGCCCGGAGATCCGCGTCAGGTGCGGTGGATGGATTAGATAGTTATATGCTGAAGTAAAATGATGTACCTTCCTGGCGGTGGCCCGAGAACCCACGTGATTGGAGGTAGGCAAGTGTAATGCAAGTACAGGTCTGGAGACACTTACATCACAATGATGTGGCTCTTAAACCGAGGTAACGTCTAGGAAGTGGTCCCAAAAATTACTTGTTAAACATGAGACGATGGTCTCGTTAGAAGATAGAAATTTGACCCCCCAATGTGAGGGGTGTCTTGAACAGGCTCCGAGTGACTCTAAACTAGGAGGTAATGGTGCTGCCCCTAAATGGGGGGTTTTTTATTTGTGGTAAAAACGTTGTAAATAAAAAAGGGACAAGACTATATTACAAGATGAACTACACGTCACTTAAAGAGGTGACGTTACAGGGAAAGTGGTTTGGATTTCCAAGGGATAAGTGGTCATTCCTTTGTGTGACATGATGAACCCTAGGAGACAGCCCGTTGGGACATAGAAAACACACTTGAAAGGGTTCAAGAGGATCATATACTTATGACACTGTCGGAAGGTTTTCCGCAAGTCGTCTATGTGTTGTGCTTACTTCCGTGACTGCACAATGAGGTTGTCAAGATAGACCAACATGATGTGGATGAGGTCACAGAATCAGTGTGTCATGGCACGCTGTAGAAGGAGCAAGTCGACATAAGTCGACTTGAACGAAGACCGACTTAGTCGATCAGCCGACTAAGTCGAGAGACCGACTACGTCGGTCGACTGAGTAAACACAGTGGTTAGTCTGTTAACTAATAGTCGTGTCGGTTCGTTGAACCGACAGGTAGTTATGATTGTAACTGTTTGTAACCTGTATATATTAGGCTGTTGAGCCACACAAGAACGAAGTTCAGTTCTTGGCTTTGTATGATCTATTGAGAATAATATAATCTGTTTATCCAATATGTTCTTGTCTCTTGCATCTGTGTATATTCTGTATATTTTTGTATGTATTATTGGTAACCTTATGTGATCTGTGAGATTACAACATTGGTTCCGTTGCCGGTAGTACATAACTGGAATATATGCTCACATATGATACCAGAGCAGGAGATCAAGGACTGGTGGGAGCGAAAAATTGCTAACTATCTACAAAATTATGCGAAAAGGAACAGATTGACAGTCGCAGAAGCCAAAGCCAGATTTTTCACTGAGACTCACGAAAATTTTGTCGAATCCGTGCCACATCTTCTAAAGCATCTTTTGGATGAGAAAACTGGACAAGACTAAAGAAGCACAGTTACTCCAGAAACTGATCCGAGGAGGACGTACGAATCTCTCGGAGTGGTTCGAAAAGCTAGCCGACGACTTCTGTGAGGAACAAGCAGTCGAAGACAGGACTTCTGTGGAAACCGTCCGACAGAAGTTTTTCACAGAATTTACTGATCAATTATTTTGTTCCTTACCGGCTTTACTGTTCAAGTTTCTAATAGAGAAAGGAGCAGGGCACATTGTTGAACCTCGACCTCTATTACGTGAACCACCCTCCAACACTAATTGGGCGGAGAAGCAGAAGCAGTGGGAAAAATTCATTGCTGAAAGGGAGTGGGAATACTTCCTGAGTAAGTAGACACCATCCGAGCTTTCTAAAAAACGTCGAGTAGGCCATGGGGGGGTAGCTGGTCGTGTGTCGGACATCGATCATAGTGGATCCTAGTCGACCAGAGTCGTAGTTCCCAGTAATGCATAATTGACCGAAGAAGAACTGAAGTCATAGTATTGTACTACAGTATGTTGGACATTAAGAGAATCGAAAGGGATGAAAGACAGAAGAAAAGGGAATCTAGACGAGAAAGGGCCGCCGAGCTGCAGCAAAACCCTAGGGAGACCGACCATGATGAAGTACCACCAGAGTCGGGTCATGACCGACGCAGAGAAGGAGAAGAAGAGGAGGCGTCCCCTGAAGATGATGAAATGTGGATAGAGCAGCCAGAAGCTCTCCAACTAATTGTTCCGGACGAAGGAGTAACCCTTTCCACAGTAAGTCCTCGTACCGGAATACAAACTATTATTGAACTTGACCTTCGACTAAGAGCTGGCGACATTACACTCTGGAGCTGACTAGGCGATGAACCATACCTGGGTCGACATCTCGTCATACGTCGACCGATCAAAGGTAACTGGGTGACCTTTCAAACGGCACCTTCCTTTCGAAGTATCCACTTGCTCCTGCCGACACATGAAGGAGCACCCCCCCTGCCACACACAACTTCAGAAGATACACACGAGTCAGGCCTGAGCACAGAAAGTGACAGTGGGTCATTAAGAAGACAAATTATCAACAATCCGCTATTCGACGAGAAAGAGTCGACAACCGACGGAAGCACAAGTTCCGTCGACCAAAACCCCATCGTCACCCCGACAGATTCGACTGACTCAACAACCCCACCCCTTACAACACCACCTCCTCCACCTCCACCTCCGACATCATCAGAGAGTAGTGACAGTGACTCCAACATGGGTCACGGATCTACAAAGATTCCCCTTTACGAGGGTGACGAAGACCCCAGACGACACTGGTTTGTCTGCGAGTCGATATGGGAGGCTAACAAAGTAACAGAAGAAGACCGACAGATAGCCCAGTTCGCGGGAGCCCTTCGGAAAAGAGCTCTCACATGGTATATGACATTTACCGAAAGGCAACCTAGAGCAACAAAATCAGAGATAAAGGCGCAATTCCTATCATTTTTCAAGACTCCAGACGCTAAACACCTGGCAGCCAAGAAGCTGAAGACGACCCAACAGAAGCCAGGAGAAACAGTCCGTGATTACGATAAACGATGGAAGTATCTATTGAGTCAGTTGGACTACGTCATCGACGAACAATTACTCATTCAATGGTTCCTTGCAGGACTTTCACAGAAAATTCGCCGACACATCAGTCTGGAGACCTTCAAGTCGTACGAAGATGCGTTGACAAAAGCATTGCAGGTCGAGATGGATGAAGACATACCTGCCTGCCCAACTGACCACCGCTTGGAAGAACAGCTGGAAAATATGCAAAAGTCCCTGAAAGAACTCACACTTAAGAACCAAGACATCTGGTGTACTAACTGTTCATCAGCCGGACATACAAAAGATAACTGTCGACAGCAATTCAGTCGACAAGATGTCCGTTTTGTACAGACAAAGGCGTTTTGTGACATCTTCCAGGAACGAGGAGACCATTCCACCGCCGACTGTCCTTACAATATGAAGAATGGCAAAGCTTCCTGGTGTGCTATATGCGAAACAACAAATCACAACACGGCCGACTGCCATCTTAACCTCAAAAATAGACAAAACTACCAGGCCGTCTACCAGACTAATGCTGTAGCACAGAACACAGAGCAGAACAATAATAATAACCAGAATGGGCAACGAAATGATGGCCGACGCTACGACTGTCGGAATGACAATCGACGACCAGGGTTTGGAAGAACAGGTCGATTCATTGGGAATCGAGAAATACGAAGTCGTCGCCCTACTCAATGCTTTATTTGTTACAAAGAAGGGCACAGATGCGCAGACTGTCCATACAAGGACAGGACTGATCTTAAATTTTGTACACATTGTGGTGTAGGCGATCACTCCTTGGAGGATTGCCCTACAATGTTGGAAAAAATTAGTAATAAAAATAATGTTAATGTCTTGTCTTGTGTCCAGAAGAATGATGTCATAACTACTAAGAATTTGCACATCGTCACTCGACAAGGCACTAAAACCGGGCCTGATAATCCTCAGATTAGTAAGATCACACACACAAATACCTACCCTGACCCTTGCAAGGAACAACACACATATCAGGAAGCCACAAACATATTTGCAAACCTTGCATAGCACGAAGACATTAGTCACAGTCGACACGACTCGACCCAGCACTTAACCCATCTCATTCAAACAGATAAATCTGTCGGTCAGTTCATTGATT
>LPNX010713167.1:615414-626638 GCA_001517045.1 Pseudotsuga menziesii
TTACAACACACGCTGGAAGGTGGCACCAACGTTCTTCAGACCAAAGGGCATTACTTGATAGGTGAATGTTCCCCATGGGGTTGTGAATGCATTCTTGTAACGATCTTCTTTCCGGATCTGGATTTGGTTATATCCGGAAAACCCGTCCATGAAGAAAAATACCTCATGTTCGACGCATGCATCAATAATCTGATCGATGAAGGGTGTTGGGAGGTTGTCTTTGGGACACACCCAATTTAGATCGTGGAAGTCTATGCAAACCCGGATGGTACCCTATTTTTTATTCATGGGAAGAGGATTTGAAACCCGAGTGGTGTATGCAATGGGGTAAATGAAGACGGTTGTGCGCAGCTTCTCTATTTCGGCTTTGACTATGGTTGCTTTGGAAGGATGGATGGGTCGTTGCTTTTGGCGTATAGGGGCCACATCGGGCCATGTGTCAATGTGGTGATCCATGATGGATGGATCCAACCCAGGAATTTCAGTGTAAGACCAGGAAAAGATGTCATGGAATTCTTGGAAGAGATCTTTGTAGGCGGTGACCTCTTTCGGGGAGCAAGATTCCCCAGCATGATTTCTTCAACAACCTCAGGATTGGTTGAGATGTTGATTTTGATGGTTGGCAAGATGTTGGACATGTTCCCTTCTTTGAATCCGTCTGGTGCAGGAATGGGGTTTTTGAACCAGTTGACTTTCCCATGAATGAAATCTTTGGTTTCCATGGAAAACTGGTCAGACTACAACACAAGTTCTTCGTGGAGGAAGAACAAGTGATGGTGCATGTCGTCCCATGGGTATATCAGGGTGTTTAAGGCTTCAAGTATCTCCTCATCATTGTAGAAGCAATGAAGAGACAGGTCTGATGGACCGTCATTAGTGGTGGAGACAAGAGGGTCAGTAGAATTGGACATCATGTAAATGGACATGGTGTCCGAAGAAGGAGGTGGGGGATGAACTTCTTCGATCAGGGTGATCTCAGTTTCAATGGAATGTTGACGAAGGTCGGATAAAGCCATTCAGAACTTGGGAAAGTCTTGGCAATGGTGATAATAGTGTCCATACATTTCGCAAAGGGAGCAAGCATGGTTTTTTCTCAATGACTTGTTTTTCACTATTGGCGCACTTGGAAGTTCAACCACAGGGAGGTTTTCGGTTGTATCAATGGCATCAAAATGCGCGCAGATCATAGGAATCTCAGGGCAGTTCTGAGTCAGATGACCCTGTTCTTCATAGACGGTGCAAGGTGGGATCTGTCAAGGTTCAGTGGTACCTTTTGCGTTCTTTCCCCTGGCCCTTTTTGGGTGGGGCGATGCGGGCGTAAGTGCGGTTGTTGGTTATTGGGGACCGAGCGAAGGATGAGATTCAACTGCAATAGGTTACACAGGGATTAAGACTACCTAGGGCATTGGTGGTTGAGCTGGTGGATCAAGATAACACACGGGAATTCCTAATGTAAAGTTGGGTAAGTTTAAGGTGGCCATTACTGGCTTGGTCATGACACTAGGCAAGGAAAAGAGGAAGGGAATTATGTGGACTGGGGAAGAGCCCAAATAACTCCATATTGGTTGTATGTGGGGATGAGATTGTGGTTGCAGCTGCACGTAATGTTGTGGTTGTGGATGATGTTGTGGCTATTGTTGATGTTACAGCTACGGATGGTGTTGTGGTTGCGGTTGGGCTACGGCTGCGGTTGTTGTTTCGGTGCAGCAATGTTGGATGAGAGCATGCATAAGTCTACAGTCTCATTAGGTGTCAATGGTAGTGACACTAAGGGGAAAGAAGCCGTCATGGTGGTATCGGCAAACAACCCAGGGCCCACATTCAACAATGGGGAGGTTATAGGGCAGGAATGGCTACCGTCTGTCTATAGGATGGAAGGGTAGGGCTCCTGATGGTAATGCAAGAAAAAGTGAACAAAAAGGAAGCAATGAACAGAAAAGAAGAAAAGATATGGAAACCCTGCACACAAGGTTAGACTCCAGAAACCTGCATACAAGTAGTTAGAACATGAAATAAACCAGCAAGAAAACTAATGTTAGAAAATCTATAATAAAAATGACAAGAAACAAAGCTTATACCTCTTAGTGGAAATGGCCACCATGCCCTAGCTTGGAGAAGCTCCTCTCTCTTGGAAATGGGGGAGCTATGGCTCAAAGGGAAAATGGATGAGAGGGAGTGTGGGTGGCTTGAGAGACAAATGGTCTCAAGGCATCCACCCAGGCAGCATAACAGTATGCAAGGGAGGTTTGAGAGTGACCCACACCCCTCTATTTATAGCTTTTTGGGGTTTTTTTTAAGGTTTTAAGCCCCTGGTTGGGGCTTTAGCCCCTTCTACCCTATCTTTAGCTCCTTTTGGGGTTTTAAGCTCCTTTCAGGAGTTTTAGCCCCTTTTTGGAGCCTTTAGCCCCTATGAGAGTTATTTTGGCTCTTTGTAGGGGATTTTAAGCCCTTTTGCTCATTCTTAAGCCTTTTTTACGGTGTGGGGGTCCAACAAGGTGAAATGAGGGTCATGCATGGGTGTCCTTGGGTGGTGTAGGCCATGTAGAGCTGAGTGAAGGATTTTTTGGGTTAACATATTTCCCCCTGATGTGTGAGGGAAGGAGCTCATCATAGCCATTCCTGCCCTATAGCAAGGGAGAAATCCCTGCTACAGAACTGATGACCATACCAGGTCGATCCCACTGGATCCTTGGGTATTTTTTAATATAATTTGCTTATTTAGGTTGATTTATATTTGTAGTTCATTTTTGTTATTGTCTCGGCCACAGTACTAGTTACTGTTGGTCGTTCTATGAGTTGCAAATCACATAACTGTGCAAAAATGGTCGAACTGAATTTATAAAAATCCACCTGTGTTCGGGCCCATTTTCTGCCTAAACAGTTAATCGATGTGCAAATCGGCTCATGAATTAGGTTAAAAGCACCTGTTTTTGAAGTGGGTTTTCAACTGTTTGAGGTAATTCCTCACAGTTTGATCACAATCCATTTTGTAAAACAGGTCCTTTACATGTGCGCGACCCATTTTTTGGCTTCACTGTTTTCTTCTATTGGGACTGTCAATGCGGCTCAGCCGCCTCTGTCCATCAAATCTATTTTTGTTTCTATTTATGTTCATGTCAGTTACAGCATGTGTAAATCAAAGAGTAATACAATGGTTAATGGGTTAATGAACATCATTAAAGATTGATTTAAATTTACTATAATTAAAATCAAACATCTTGCCTAGCCCTTCCTCCTCTACCTAGTCATCACCCTTCGGAGTATTCTGGGATAAGACAATGGGTGAAGCTCATATAGTAATATGCACTTCACCTATTATTTTCGAAGCCACTAAAAATGGGCGACTTGGAAGGTAGAGGGGGTAGAGAAGGAGGGCTTCTCACGGGACTCATCTTCCTCCATGTTGACCAACCTTGCATCCAGAGCGTGACCTATGGATCTATGGAGGGGATTAGTCCCATTATGTTGAGAGCCCAGCACCCTTTCCCGGTTAAAGAGAAATATAGGTGTAAGGTAGTCACCTAGTCAGGTTATCACGGTTCAGGATCACAAATGGTATATGGTTAAAAAAATTGTTTACTGCTTTCGTTACTTATGTTTATGAAATAAACCGAACAATCTCTATGACCTATTCATAGAACATACAAGAAACCATTAAGAGTAATATAAATATCCAATACATTCACATAAACCATAACATATAAATCAACCCAACTCAGTTCAGATTTGTTAGTTGGAATATTTCACGTCCTGCGGACAGCAAGGTGTTCCACTGGTCTGAATGGTTCAGATCCAGAACAAATAGAGGACAGAGGTTGAAGACCCTCCCTGGACGCTGTAGATATCTGGAATACAAGGCTTTGATAGTTCACCTGTGTGCCTGCAAAAAGCTCAACATGAAACGAATCAAAGCAACCAAAATATGATCTACTAATCTATGCTAGTGACTAAGGAATCTAGCAACATATATATGCGAAATCACAACAACATCATATGTGGCACAGAAATCAACTTGCATTAGAAATATGAAGAAGTTTACAACCAAGCCTTAGTGTTGACATGCATCTCCATGAAAACAGCTCTTGATCCCCAAAAGCTCCAACTCTAGCTCTCTATGCTCTCTCCAAATGATCTTGGGCCAAAAATCAATCCAACAGCATAACAATACCTTCAATGTTCTTCTCTCAACCATGGCTATGAGCTCATATTTATAGGGATTTAATGGATAGATATGGTTGAGAAATTAGTGGGAGATGTGGCCTCTAAGATCCTAGGATGGGGGATCTCAAGATCAACCAACCCACAACAGTAGGGATAAGGCAGTACATGATGCTTATCACCTAGAAGCCTTGAGAAACTTCTCTTTTTCCCTTTTAACCTAGGGTACTGTGTTTCTCCTTCCATGACAGAGCGGTTCTGGTAATAACCACCTATGCACCAAGGGCAATGGGTAGTGGCACCGCTTGTGGACAACCTATGAAGGGCGGTGCGAGTAGGGGTACTGCTCCTAGATAAAGGGGCATGTGTGGTGCTAGGAATTTGTATGACAGATTGATGAAAAACCATTTAGTTTCCACTCCAGAAGCTGGGGTTCAGGGCAAGTAGGTATGTCAAATTTATTATCACATGATGGTGACAGGATTATGGTATAACAGGATGCCCCCCAAAGCATGAGTCTTAGAGTGATACGATAAATGAGAGCTTTAAGAACAATTCGTCACCAGGAGATGAAAATGTTGGCTCGATTGGAGTATGCAGTCAAGTAGGCATCTGTAGTACATCAATATGTTGACTCATAGACACAAGTAACCAAACTCATAGCTGCAGACCAATACAAGGAAGATCCATGAGTGGAATAAACAAGCATGGCTACTAGAATACAGCGTAGATCCATGTGATAGAGGACTCAAAATTGGACATAGCTACCAGACATACAGCATAGATCTATGTCATACAAACACAAATTTGAGCATAGCCACAACCATACAAATGTGGATCCATGCTAGATATACAAAACTCCATCACAACCTGGAGAAAAAGCAATGAGCGCTTTTAAACAAATGCCCAGGGTCTTCGTCTCGTCTTCCACAAAGTATGATTCTATCCATGTGATTACAATGATCTAAAGTTGACCATGGTAGAAACCACATGATTACCGACCAATGATGTGAACCGTTAACAAGTGTGAGGGAGATCACCATTAATGTCAATGATTCCCAAGGTACCCTAGTACAATATACTGAGTGCGAATAGATGTCATGATGTCGAACACCCAGTCGATTCTATCGATCAACGGTCAATGATCTGAACCTATGTCGAGAGTGAGAGAATCTGTCATTAAGGAATACAGATCTCAAGGTACTAAATATTGTTTCTAAGACGATTTCCCGGATGATGAGCTGATGTCGACAGGAATAGTCTCATCGAAGCAGGGCCATGATGAGTCCCACATCGACGACACGGAACTCGGAACATAGTTCTGGAATGATGTGAATGTAGTAACCATATGACTGACTCAAAGATACTGACACAAAAACTGTGTAAACTGCAAAGGTAAAACTTCTTTAGATCCCCTTTGAACATTTGGCGACACGACAAAATGACTTGGAAGCACGACTAGACAGGACAAATACACAATGCGACAGTGGACAATGCATTCTTTTGAAATATTCAAAGGATTGGCATGACTCATGAAACTGGATCGTCACGGAGATCAACTGAATACCCAATTAACTGACATGATTGTGCAGACAAGTGCCATGTTAAAAGGTAATGACAAACAACTGCCATTATTTACAAAATTATTCCCTTCCCATTTTCCCCATCATGATCTATGAGTGCCTCTTTTCAGTTTTACGAGTTCAAAGAAGGTAACAAACACTCGATATAGCTTGTCAGAAGACAAGTCCAGTCTCATATGTTTTACGAACCTGAGAGAGGAGGGGTTCGTTCCCAAAATGGGTCTTTCAAAGTTTAATTTTAAAGAGTCCACCGAAAGAAAACTCAGTATCGTTCATGTTTAGAGAGTCTCAACGAATACAGAAGGAAACTCCATGGGGGTCCTTTTTCGTATGATTTAGTCTCTAAGGCCCGAAAAAAGTGTAAAATCACACCTTAGAGAACTCTTCCAGTCATGATTGGTTGGAGTGTTCCTTTCTCGTAAATAATCCTATCCGAACCGAGAAATAGATAACCTACCATTGAACGGACGACTCTTCAAATAATTTAACGAGCGTGAAGAAGACAAGATCGCTCGATGATATTTTCGTATTTAGGGAGCCTGAAAAGAGTTTAAAGAGAACTCCATTAGACTTTTTAATTTTTGAATCCAGAGCACGAAAAAGTAATAAACTAAGCTCAAACCACTTTTCATGTTTTAACCAAAGCACGAAAATTGAAAAGTAAGCTCAACACCGTCTTACTGTTTTTAATGAGCTCGAAGATCAGTTAAAATAATGCTCGGGGATTGATTTATTTTTTACGCAAGCTCGAAACCAATGGGTAAACTATGCTTGAAAAAATCCATTAACATGATATACAAAAGTTGGAATCTTTCCCCCGGCATGATTTCTAGCGAAGCTTACCCCTAACACGGTTGCTAGCGACTCGACATGCCCCCAAGCTTCATTTCATCTAACGATTCTTCTTCCATACCCAACCTAAAAACCCGGTTACCAATGTCAAAATGTTCACCAGGGGGGTAGGAAGAACGAGAATCGGGCAGGTGAAGGTTCAAGTTCTAACACTAAAGTGAAGACTCAAATCAAGGGAAGGGGATTTGTTTCATTTTTACACAAGCTTGAAACAGAAGGTAACTATGCTTGGAACATGGTTTCATTTTTATGCAAGCTTGAAACCAAAAGGTAAACTATGCTTAAGGAAACCTACTTCATTTTTTTTTAATGAGCTTGAAATAGAAAATGAACTATGCTCAGGAATGATTTCATTTTTATGCAAGCTTGAAACCAAAAGGTAAACTATGCTTGAGGAGATCTATTTCATTTTTTAACGAGCTTGACATAGAATGGGAACTTTGCTCAAGAAAAAAACGACATGATGGTCAGGTGCTATTTCATTTTTTAATGAGGTTGACATAGAATGGGAACTTTGCTCAGAACATGGTTTCATTTTTATGCAAGCTTGAAACCAAAAGTGTAAACTATGCTTTCATTTTTTAACGAGCTTGACATAGAATGGGAACTTTGCTCAAGAATGACTGACATGATGGTCAAAACCTGACATGATGGTCAAGTGTTGTTTCATTTTTTAACGAGCTTGACACATAATGGGAACTTTGCTCAAAACATGGTTTCATTTTTATGCAATCTTGAAACCAAAAGCGTAAACTATGCTTAAGGAGTGGTTTTATTTTTTAACAAGCTTGAAACCAAAAGTAAACTATGCTCTAGACATATTTTCATTTTTATGCAAGCTTGAAACCAAAAGCATAAACTATGCTTAAGGAGTGGTTTCATTTTTTAATGAGCTTGAAACCAAAAGTAAACTATGCTCTAAAACCTGCTCCTATCCAACATGATATCCATAGGTTGGTAGGTTGCCCCACTTTCACAAAAACTAGCAGCTTAGCTCTAGTATGAAGTCCAGAGACTAGAGCCATGCCCCCCATTTTACCTATGATGGGAAGAAGTTAACTAGAAGAAGGGGAAGGAACCATAAGAACATGCATCACATTCAGGGTAGTCTGATTACTAGGAGTAATGCGATGATCAGGTTTAACAAACGAAAGCTGATCAATGGTCACAATCTTCCCATCATGGGGAAAATGCATAATTCTAAAGAGTGTGGACACAACAGCCTTCATGGCATAGACATAATCACATCCAAGGAGCAGATTGAAATCCAAAGGACCTTGGACCACCATAACATCAATGTAGATGGTTTTCCCTCCTAATGTAATAGGCAAAAAAGGAAGGGTCCCTAAAGGTGAGGTAGGCCTGTGATTAAAAGCTAGTATCTGATCAGTGGCTGGCACAAGCTAAGGAGAACCTAAATCTTGTCAAGAGGTTGAGGATAGAATACTAACAGAAGCCCCTTCGTCAACAATAGTGCGAAGTATCCACCTAGCAGTAACATTCACAACTATCTAGAAAGGAACACTTGAATGAAGACAAGAATTTGTTAGGTTACTCCAATCAAAGGAAATAACCTCACTACTCGGTGAGGATTCTGTCGAAACAGATAAAATTTTCTCTTGTTGAGAACAATCAGAACGAAGAATAAAAACTTCAGCAGGTTTTGGTTCATTCTCTACCAGAAGAGAAGAACAAGACGAAGATTTGGTCAAAGAGACTACTTTAGTCTTAACACTCTTTGATGAAAGAGTGGGATCGGGTGGAAATGACACCGACTTGACCACTTTAACTTCACTCTTCAAAAGAAGATTGGGATCAAGCATAGATAAATCTAAATCGACCACTTGGTCAACCAGTGGGGGATCGAGGGATAACTTACTATGAATTGTTGGAATCATCTGTTGATGATCAATCATTTTTTCCAACCAACGCGAAGCTTCATCCATGCTTGGACAAAGAAAAGTACGATGCATAACCTTGCATATCAAACAAGGATACAAGACTTTACCCTTGCGACCTTTTACCAATGGGTCACTGGTTGAGGGAGTATCTTCAACATGATGATCAGAGGTTGATGACATAGATGGTTTGGACCTTTTAGACCACTCTTCTTGTACACGGGAGAGACCGGAACACTCCTTAAGAAGGTGGTCCCCCTTGCAAAGCTTACAAGGGAACTTGGTTTTTTCGGGCATTCTCTTAGAATGAGCACCATCAAGAGCAAATGGTTGCTGCTTTTTCTCTTTCTTATCCTTCTTCTTTTTACTCTTCCCTTTCTTCTTCTTCTTACCCACATGACTACTAACCATAGAGCTTTGGTCAAGCGAAAAACAAGAAAGAGATGAAGCCACAACCGGCGAAGAAGGAGAAGGATTAGGTTGAGGTTGATCCTCTCCCGGAGGAGAGGTGACAATCGAGACATTAGGTGTAATAGGAATTACCGGATTAAACATCCAGACCGGTAATCTTATAGTTAATCCAGGAAGATTTAGAGTGGCAATAAAGGGAGGACCAATACCTTCACTTGGAGGGAATACAAAAGGTACACCTTGGAAAGGTACCTCTTGAGTGGTAGTCCCAGATGAGGATGCCATCTTTAAAATCTCTAATAACCCCCTCACTACCATGCACAAGCAAGTACTACTCAAACTAAAAGTAACAAGCACACATGTGAAAGGAGTGGATAAGAGTCAGGAATCTCATAGGACAAGCCAAAAGGATAACTCAGATGGTTTGAGGATTCCTAAAAGGGTCTCCTGATATACGCAAGGTACGAGGGAGCTCAAATCAGTAGTAGTGTTGTATAATGCATAATCATACACAAGGGGCCTTCCGATATACAATCGAGTACGTGAAGTACCTTTATATATACCTCAAGGGTACGTGAAAGGCCATTCGATATACCAACAGTACGTGGAAGAACCGCGCGAGTCCTGGGATGTAATGCGGACAAATAACGACAGCTCCTATGCTTAATGATGCCCAAACACGTCTCTAACTTATCACTCAAATTGCTAAAAGTTTTAACCTAGTACTACCGTTAATTTTATCTTATGCGTTTAGGTGGAACCATGGAGTGAAAACTTGAAATTAAAGAAGATGCACACTGATCTATATGATAATGCAAGTTTTCCTCTTCAATGAAATTCTACCTAAGAGAGGGAGAGAGATTTACTTTTCTTCCAAAAAAAATGCACACCCAAATGCAAATGCAATTCTATCTTTTCAAACTAAAAGTGAAATATCAATGCACCCCAAACAATCTTCAAAGCAAATAAGAAATATATCTAGAGAACATATAACATAAATCAAAATGTTTCCTATCTTTTCATGCTTGAAAAAGACGCATAAAAACTCAATGGAAAGATGATTTCACTAACGTTTCCAAACAAATCTAACTCTAATGCACGCAAAGCTGAAAACAGATATTTCTTCTCAGTGAAAGTAAGATCTAGAATTTCAAACAACCATGCACAAAACAAGAATAAATTCATTCAACAAACATGCAAATAAAGCAAAAGAGAGAGAAAATTAAAACTTCTCTTTGAAACAGACAAGGAAATGGAGAACCAATCTTTCCTACCAAGCACTGAAAAAATCAGCATGCAAAAGGAAACAAGGATCACCCCAAGCAAAGAAAGACTCAAAACAACATGGATCACTCATGCATTCCAAGTCCAAAACAAACTGAAACCTACTCATGAAAATGAAATGTATATTTCCAATTCTAATGAATAATATCTACAGAAAAGAGAAAGAGGTTTCAAGCAAAGAAAATAATGCAAAATCTAATGCAAGAAACACAAACTCTCTTTGAATGCGGGAAAAATGCAACAATCAAAGTGACCGTAGAATGCATAATTCATGGCCCCTTCATTTTCATCAAAAAGTAAGCCAAAAACACACAAAAAATGAAAATACAAAGTCTGGAACAGGGCCTACCTGGAACCATGCAAATGAAGCTGCTGACAGGCAGTTTTGAGGCAAAACCGCTTCTTGCTAACTAGATTAAGGCGGTGGCACTGCAGGCTACTAATTGGACACAGGTGATGGCACCACTCCTTGCCAATAGAACATGTGTGGCTCCCTGTAAAAATCCAAAACACAAGGAGAACGAAAGATCAAGTCAGAAAAAGACCAGATCAAGGCAAATACTGTTGAATTGAGTATGGAAACAGAGCATAAAAGACCGAAATGACTTAGATATGAACAGATCTAGAGGTTTCAAACCCAAATGGAGTCAGTCATAGAGTAGATATGACTTAAAAGAGTTGAAGAAAACGGAGCTTGGATTCGAACAAGAGTTGCAGACTGAGGAATACCAGAACAACTGAATACTCTATTCCCCAGCAGAGTCGCCATATTTGTTAGCTGGAATATTTCACCTCCTGCGGACAGCAAGGTGTTCCACTGGTCTGAATGGTTCATATCCAAAACAAATAGAAGACAGAGGTTGAAGACTCTCCCTAGATGCTGTAGATATCTGGAATACAAGGCTGTGACAGTTCACCTGTGTATCTGCAAAAAGCTCGACATGAAATGAATCAAAGAAACCAGAATATGATCTACTAATCTATGCTAGTGACTAAGGAATCTAGCAACATATATATGTGAAATCACAACAACAACAT
>LPNX010713167.1:626671-691098 GCA_001517045.1 Pseudotsuga menziesii
TCATTAGAAATATGAAGAATTTTACAACCAAACCTTAGTGTTGACATGCATCTTTATGAAACCAGCTCTTCATCCCCAAAAGCTCCGACTCTATCTCTTTATGCTCTCTCCAAATGATCTTGGGCCAAAAATCATTCCAACAGCATAACCATACCTTCAATGTTCTTCTCTCAACCATGGCTATAAGCTCATATTTATAGGGCTTTAATGGATAGAGATGGTTGAGAAATTAGTGGGTGAGGTGGCCTCTAAGATCCTAGGATGGGGGATCTCGAGCTCAACCAACCCACAACCATAAAGATAAGGTAGTACACGAGGCTTATCATCTAGAAGCCTCGAGAAACTTATCTTTTTCCCTTTTTACCCAGGGTACTACGCGTCTCCTTCTATGACAGAGTGGTTCTGGTAATAACTGCCTATGGACCAAGGGAAATGGGCAGTGGCACTGCTTGTGGACAACCTATGAAGGGCGGTGTGAGCAGGGGTACCACTCCTGGATAAAGGGGCATGCATGGTGCTAGGAATTTGTATGATATATTGATGAAAACATATTTAGTTTCCACTCCAGAAGCTGGGATTCAGAGCAAGTAGGTATGTCAAATGTCTTATCACATGATGGTGATAGGATTTTGGTATAACAGTATTCTGGGATAAGACGAAGGGTGAATCTCGTATAGTAATAGGCACTTCACCTATTATTTTTTGAAGAAACTAAAAATGGGTGACTTGGAAGGTAGAGGGGGTAGAGAAGGAGGGCTTCTCACGGGGCTCAGCGTCCTCCCTGTTGACCAACCTTGCATCCAGAGCATGACCTATGGATCTGCGGAGGGACTTAGTCCCATTGTGTTGAGAGCCCAGCACCCTTTCCTAGTTGAAGAGAAATATGGGTGTAAGGTAGTCACCTAGTCAGGCTATCACGGTTCAGGATCACAAATGGTATATGGTTAAAAATTTTGTTTACTACTTTCATTACTTATGTTTATGAAATAAACCGAGCAATCTCTACGGACTATTCATAAACCATACAAGCAAACATTAAGAGTAACAAAAATATCCAATACATTCACATAAACCATAACATATAAATCAACCCAACTCAGTTCATGACGCTGAGTGAGCCATTAAAATTTACAATTTACACTAAGTTAAACACCTGCAGTCTTTGAGGACATAATTCCTTGACTACCTTAACCATGGGAAATACTTGGGCTCAGCCCAAAAACTCATTGTCAGGAGTACCATGGGAACCCCCAGTTTTTCTTGGCTTGCCCTTGTTCGTTATTGGGGGCTGGCTGGTTGGGACGGTTTTGTTGTGCAAACACCTGTCCCAAAGGAGTAGGTGGAGGAGGGACGGGGGCTTAAACAGCTTGCACCAATGATGCATAGTAGACTTGGGTGGGTGCTAGTGCCACAAATGTGGGAATTTTTCCCGCGTATTGCTGTGTCCTCCAAGCTAATGCATGGTCCTACTGTAGTGGTGCAGGTTGTGCATAAGAAGTTGTGGCTCCAGACTAGGTCATCATTCTTGCATATTCCAGAGTTTTTTTTTGTTAGGCAACACTAGGGGTGTTTCTTGGTTGTGGTGGTATTACAGATGGTGTTAGATGGTGTTGTGGTTGGTGGGAGACCAAACCTATGATGCCATCTGCAGCATAGGATGCCCTCGATGTATCCCGATAGGAGGTGCCCGCACGGGGAGTGTCTGGAATGACAGTGTAAAGGTACCCAGACTGTGCATAGATCATATCAAACTGTTGGGCTTTCAAGATGGCTTCCTCTTTGGATTTGGGACGTTCGAAATCGACGTCCTTTTCTATAGGTAGTAGTAATTTTTTTAGGAACCAATCCAAGAAGATCTTGTCATCAAGTTGGATCTTGCACAAACTGCGGCGGCGTCACCACTTATGGATGTGGTCGGTTATGTGGGTTGCATTATTCTAGCGAAAAGATAACAAGATCTCCACCCCTTTGTCATATCTAACGGGGATTCGGAAATATTGCAGGAACATGAAAGCCAAGGAGTTCAAATCTGGGTATTTGGCTTCTGATAGCTCAATGTACCACTTGGTTGCAGCACATGTAAGGGTGCATTGGAATAGTCAGAGTCTGATTGAATCATCTACGATGTTGTTTGATGAGCACCATAGGTGAAACGTCATGATGTGGTTTTGGGGGCACTCCCCTGCCTTCCCTTCAAACTTGGGAATGTCTGAGGAAAGTTTGGTTGGCATGGGAGGCCAAAACGTTTGATGTTGGACAGGTTCATTTGTTAACCGAGCCAATTCAGGCAAGTTGAGACATGCCATGACCGAAAGGTTTGACCCAATATTGATGTGAGATGGGGAAGCAATGGTGGTGGGGTTTGCAGGGACATGATGGACATACATAACTAGGGGTACTTGTGGCACCGTCGTGGATGGGCCATTGCCCCCAAGTGTGGTGAAAGGAACTGTGTGAGTGGAAGGATTGCTTCCCCCATGTGTGAAAGGAGGGAAAGCGTAGGTGGAAGGGCCACTGCCCCCATGTATGCCAAGTGGGACAGTGTGAGTGGAATGTATACTGCCTCCATGTGTCACAGGTGGGACAACTTGAGTGGTTAGTATGGGTGGTGGTAGCTGGCTTATGACGGTTTGCATGACCATGCTAGGGCCACCTGCAAGGGTGTTGGTGGTGATTTGGGGTGTGGACATGGGTCCACTACCAACCACTATGCCAGAAAATGGATCCGGGTTTACACTAGCCATGGGGCTATATAGTGCGGAGTGTAGATATGGTTCAGACTGGTATGAGTCTGAATCTGAATCAGAGGCTGTGTGGCCTTCTGATGGTGTGGAAGGTCATCGACAATGGTCTCGACGATGTCTTTTTAATGACCCATACTGTGGTGGTTCGCCTCTTAGGCATGAGGAAGAGCATGAGGGATCAATCTTGTCTATTTTGTATGTCAAAATGGTGGTAATTATTTTTGGATCCCAATTATAATGGCTTCCTATTGGCTTCAAGTGGTCACTCCGCCACCAAGACTGCCAGAAGACAATGCTTGGCTTTTTCCTCACAGGCGTGCTAGTCAATCGGTGGGGTTCGTTGCCCGTTTTGCTTGGCAGTTCCTCTCAGCATCCAGCTACTTTGGAGTTCCTATGGTACTCCTCACAATGAGTTTCTAGGATGATCCCAAGTACTTCCCATGGTTAAGGCAGTCAGGAACTTATGTCCTCAAAGACTGCAGGTGTTTAACTTAGTGTAAATTGTAAATTTTAATGGCTCACTCAGCTTCATGAACTGAGTTGGGTTGATTTATATGGTATGGTTTGTGTGAATGTATTGGATATTTTTGTTACTCTTAATGGTTGCTTGTATGGTTTATGAATAGTCCGTAGAGATTGTTCGGTTTATTTCATAAACATAAGTAATGAAAGCAGTAAACAGAAATTTTAACCATATACCATTTGTGATACCGAACCGTGATATCCTGACTAGGTGACTGCCTTACACCTATATTTCTCTTCAACCAGGAAAGGGTGCTGGGCTCTCAACACAATGGGACTAAGCCCATCTATAGATCCTTAGGTCACCCTCCGGATGCAAGGTTGGTCAACAGGGAGGACGCTAAGCGTCGTGAGAAGCCCTCCTTCTCTACCCCCTCTACCTTCCAAGTCACCCATTTTTAGTGGCTTCAAAAAATAATATGTGAAGTGCCTATTACTATACAAGCATCACCCTTCTTCTTATCCCAGAATACCCTGAAGGGTGATGACTGGGTAAAGGAGGAAGGGCTAGGCAAGATGTTTGATTTTAATTATAGGAAATTTTAATCAATCTTTAATGATGTTCATTAACCCATTAACCATTGTATTATTGTTTGATTTACACATGATGCAACTGAAATGAATAGAAACAGATTTGATGGACAGAGGCAACTGAGTCGCACTAACAGTCCCAATAGAAGCAAACAGTGAAGCCCAAAAATGGGTCGTGCACCTGTAAAGGACCTGTTTTTGTGAAATGGATTGTAATCAAACCATGAGGAATTACCTCAAATGGTTGAAAACACACTTCAGAAATTCCCACATTTGTGGCACCAGCACCCACCCAAGTCTACTATGCACCAACGGTGCAAGCTATTCAAGCCCCTACCCCTACTCCACCTGCTCTGTTGGGACAGGTGTTTGCATAGAAAAACTGTCCCAACCAGCTAGCCCCCAATAACCAATAAAAGCAAGCTAGGAATAACTGAGGGTTCCCGTGGTACTCCTCACAATGAATTTCTGGGCTGAGTCCAAGTACTTCCCACAGTTAAGGTAGTCAGGGACTTATGTCCTCAAAGACTACAAGTGTTTAACTTAGTGTAAATTGTAAATTTTAATGGCCCACTCAGCAGCATGAACTAAGTTGCGTTGATTTATATGGTATGGTTTGTGTGAATGTATTGGATATTTTTGTTACTCTTAATGGTTGCTTGTATGGTTTATGAATAGTCCATAGAGATTGTTCGGTTTATTTCATAAACATAAGTAATGAAAGCAGTAAACAAAAATTTTAACCATATACCATTTGCGATCCTGAATCATGATAGCCTGACTATGTGACTACCTTACACCTATATTTCTCTTCAACCAGGAAAGGGTGTTGGGCTCTCAACACAATGGGACTAAGCCCATCTGTAGATCCACAGGTCACGCTCCGGATGCAAGGTTGGTCAATAGGGAGGACGTTGAGCGTCGTGAGAAGCCCTCCTTCTCTACCCCCTCTACCTTCCAAGTCACCCGTTTTTAGTAGCTTTGAAAAATAATAGGTGAAGTGCCTATTACTATACGGGCTTCACCCTTCGTCTTATCCCAGAATACCCCGAAGGGTGATGGCTGGGTAGAGGAGGAAGGGCTAGGCAAGATGTTTGATTTTAATTATAGTAAATTTTAATCAAGCTTTAATGATGTTCATTAACCCATTAACCATTGTATTAATGTTTGATTTACACATGCTGCAACTAAAATGAACAGAAACAGAAACAGAAACAGATTTGATGGACAGAGGCGACTGAGCCGCACTGATAGTCCCAATAGAAGCAAACAGTGAAGCCCAAAAATGGGTCGCGCACCTGTAAAGGACCTATTTTTGTGAAATGGATTGTGTTCAAACCATCAGGAATTACCTCAAACGGTTGAAAACCCACTTTGGAAACGGGCCCTTTTACCCCTGCACATGGGAAAATTCATAAATTGATCAACTATTTGGGCAGAAAATGAGCCCAAACACAGGTGAATTTTCAGAAATCCGGTTCGGTCGTTTTTGCACAGTTGAGCGATTTGCAACTCACAGAACAGCCAATAGTAACTGGTACTGTGGCCAAGATAATAACAAAAATGAAATACAAATATAAATCAACCTAAATAAGAAAAGTATATTAAACAAAATCCAGGGATCCAGTGGGATCGACCTGGTATGGTCGCCAGTTCTGTAGCAGGGATTTCTCCCTTGCTACAGGGCAGGAATGGATACCTTCCATCTATAAGACAGAAGGGTAGGGTTCCTGATAGTAATGTAAGAAAAACTGAATAGAAAGGAAGAAATGAACAAAAAATAAGAAAAGATATGGAAACCATGCACACAAGGTTAGACTCTAGAAACCTGCATACAAGTAGTTAGAACACGAAATAAACCTGCAAGCAAACTAATGTTAGAAAAACTATAATAAAAATGACAAGAAACAAAGCTTATACCTCTTGGTGGAAATGGGCCACCATGTCCTAACTTGGAGAAGCACCTCTCTCTTGGCAATGGGGGATCTATGGCTCAAAGGGAAAATGGATGACAGGGAGTGTAGGTGGCTTGAGAGGAAAATGGTCTAAAGGCATCCACTCGGGCAGCATAACAGTATGCAAGGGAGGAATGATTTGAGAGTGACCCCCACCCCTCTATTTATAGATTTTTGGGGGTTTTTTAGGGTTTTAAGCCCCTGGTTGGGGCTTTAGCCCCTTTCGCCCTATATTTAGCTCCTTTTGGGGTTTTAAGCTCCTTTGAGGGGTTTTAGCCCCTTTTTGGAGGCTTTAGCCCCTACAAGAGCTATTTTGGCTATTTTTAGGGGAGTTTAAGCCCTTTTGCTCATTCTTAAACCTTTTTTACAGTGTGGGGGTCCAACGCGGTGAAATGAGGGTTGTGCATGGGTGTCCTTGGGTGGTGTAGGCCATGTAGAGCTGAGTGAGGGATTTTTTGGGTTAACATCAGCAACAGTAATTTAATCACCCACGGTATCAAAAACAAGGAGGATTTCATGGAGGATTCCGAGGAGGACGAAACAGAGCTTTTGGTTGAGGAGGAGGATGAGGTCGAGGACTGGTGCAGTGCTACAATTCTGGATTACTGGGAACTATCAGTGAGATTTCCCAAATATTAAGTCACAAATTACCTACTATATCATTACAGATCACACAGGTGAAGATTGCCCACAACTTATCACAAAATGGCAAGCGAAGAATGTTCCGCCATTGCGGAACCAGGGTCAAAATGTGAACCAGAGTGCGACCCAACCTGTGAATCTACCACAAAATTAGAACTAGTGTCCAATAGTCAGGAATATTTTAGCAGAACCAAGGACTCAACCTACGGATGTTGGATTCACTACTTGCGGAGGGGCGATGGCAGGAGATGATGGTCCAATCCCACAGGTTCAATCGGAAGCTCGAAGAAAGGTGTAATTTGATGTGGATGATGAGAGGAATACATTCTTTGATGCAAGAGACATCATGAAGAGGGATACGTGTAAGTTTCCTATCTATGAAATGACGCATGTTTTTTATTTAACACTTATCGCGGGACCATCACGAAAGTATGGAACATTACAAAGTTTCTTCGAAAGTTGTATGTTGCTATCAAAATACCCTGATGCGCTAATCAAGATTGCGATTCTGATAGATCGACCAGGAAAATGTCGACAAGACTCAGTTGTTAACTCCTTGCACAAGAAGAAAACTAGGAAGGAGATGAGGATGAATGTCCAAATTGGTTTTTACGATGTAGACTTAGTTATTCTAGATTGGGGCTCGAATGTAAAAATTTTGACAAAGAAGACATGGGAGAAGATGGGGAAACCACTGTTGATTCGGTCCCCTGTACAACTACGCCTGGCCAATCAGGCCATGGTATCGCCAACTGGGTGAGTACCACGCCTCATGGTGGAAGTTGAGGAATGAAGGACATATGTGGACTTCAATGTTATCGAAACTGTCGATGAATGAAGCTCATATCCTGCATTATCGGGGATTGGATGGGTCAATGACAAGTTGGAAGTGATTAACTTCAAGAAGTGGGTGATGACTTTCGAGAACCATGACATAAGAGTCATAGCCCACATTATATCCAAGTGAAGGAAGAATAAATGTCGAACCAGTCAAGGAAGAAGTTGTAGGAGGATGGGACCAGGCATAAAATATTTCGGAGCTTTATGTCCATCCCACTAACGATGGAGAGGTGGGATGGTGAAGCTCGATATTTTCATCATTAAATATTGACGATGCACTAGAAAATTGGAAGAATCGGTTACATGAAGTATCCATATGGAAGTGTGGACGAGTTACTGAGTCATTGCGTTGGGTCACAACAGAGGTTGTTGAGCTGCCAACATACGAAGGATTACCCAATTTGGTTGAGTTCATTAGTGAATTTGAAGACAAGGTTTTAGAAACCATGACGACTATTGGAATTAGAGGAAGCGGTGAAGGCCACTCTAGCACGATGAAGAGCGACACATAATAAATTGATCGATAGGTGGTTGTTGTGTCACAGATTGATGAAAGTTATCTTCGGCGAAACAAGATGCTATCAAGTCGAGAAGTATGATGGATAAAATGATCCCAATGATCATTTGATTGCATGTCAGACCGTGTGGGTGTCACAACTGAAGGATGAGTGGGTACAAGTTTTTGTACACACATTCAATGAAATGTCACGACACTAGTATGTCTCAACAGAGCTCCAAAGGGAGATCGTGACATGGGAGGACTTGACGATCTATTTCAGTCACACTTCCGGCTTTGTGGATGTTGATCCAGTGATTCATAGTGCACTTCAGCATATCTGCGATGTTATATTGGAGATAGTTCTAGTTGCATTTGTTGAGGAATCGCATGAGGTACCAATGATGCAGTTAATGATGGAGTGTTACAATGTAACAAGAGGACCTGATGGTGGGGATGACCCAAGGAATATCAATATTCTGGAATCTAAATGAAATTGGAATATCACAGCCCCTGAGATATCGACAAACAAAGTTCAACAACCACTGAAGATTCGCAAGGTCAACATTGGGACAGAAGAAGAATCAAAGTTCGCCAATATTGGAGATTATTGGGATGAAAAGACTACGGCGGAGATTATCGATTTGCTACATGAGTTTAAAGACTTATTTATGACTAAATTCTATGAAATGAAAGGGATTTTAGGAGATCTAGGTGAAATGAAAATTCCACTAAATCCAGATGCGAAACCAGTGAAGCAGCTTCTACATTGCCTGAATCTGTGATACAAGGAACTAGTCAAGGATGAACTTGACAGAATGTTGGATGCAGGAATCATCAAACCAGTTGAAGAATCAGAATGGATTAGTCCAATGGTTTTGCAAGATAAGAAGACATGTGAAGTCTGGATCTATGCCGATCTCAGGAAGCTCAACGAGGCATGCCTTCATGATCTGTTCCCGACGCCATTTACTAATGAATTCTTGGAAGGAGTAGGTGGTTAGGAGATCTATTCATTCACATGTGGATTTTTAGATTATCATTAGATTGAGATTATGAAGGAATATCGGCACAAGACAATGTTTGTGACTGAATGGGGATGCTTTCAGTATATAGTAATGTCATTTGGACTCAAGAACGCACCTGTGATATTCTCCAGGATCGTAGTTGTCGCGTTTAAGGACTTTATTCAAAAATTTATAGAAGTATACATGGATGATTGGATGGTGTATGGGTTGGTAAAGGATCACCTCGCCAATCTGCGACCGATGTTGGAACGGTGTCGAAAACACCAAATCGCACTGAATTCGAAGAAATGCATATTCTGTGCACCATTCGGGATTTTGTTGGGGCACATTGTCTATAAGGAAGGGATGCTAGTTGATCCAGCTAATATTTCACTTATTGTTAATTTTCCCCAACCAACTAATGTGAAATAACTTAGAGCGACACTAGGACATATGGGATATTATCAGAAGTTCATCAGAGGATATGCAAAGATCACAGCTCTGATGGAAAATTTGTTCAATAAATATGTGCAATTCGAATGGAGCCATGAGTGTCAAGGGGGTCTTGACACTCTCAAGATGAAAATGGTAACAACACCAATATTGGTCTTTCCAAACTAGATGAAGGAATTTCACGTTCATGTTGATGCATCATCAGTTGGATTGGGCGTGGTTTTGGTGCAACCTAGTGAGGGAGATATCGACCATCTGATTGCTTTTGCAAGCCAGAAATTATCATCGCTAAAAGAAACGAAACTATACCATGATGGAACATGAAGGCTTGGTGATTGCGTATGTGTTACAAAAGTTTCGGAATTATCTATTAGGAGGACACTTTAAGATGTTCGCTGACCATTCTATGCTGAAATACTTGGTTAAGAAGCCTGTGTTGGGGGGGGACATATGCCGTTGGCTACTCTTCTTCCATGAGTTTGATTTTGAAGTTATTGTGAAGCCAGGTCACTTAAATGCGGGACCTGATCATTTGTTGTGGATTGAGGAAGGAGAAGAGCCAACCTGCATCGAGGATGGCTTACCTGATGCGCAATTATTTAAGTTTGGAATAGTTGATGACCATTATGAGAAAATAATTTAGTTTTTGGCGACAGGGAAAACCTCGAATGCTTTCACCATGAGTCAGAAGAAGCAGTTGGTTGCTCAAGCCATAGATTTTCAGATAATTGTGGGACAACTCTATAATATGGGACCAGATGAGATCATATGGAGATATGTTCTACTACATGAACAAGAGAGGATATTGGAAGAAGCATGTGATGGAGTGGTAGGAGAAAAAATATGGAGATCATGCAACTTCCAGGAAGGTACTCCGCGTAGGCATCTGGTGTCCAACTGTGCACAATGATGTGGCGGATTATGGGAGGAGTTGCGATGTTTGTCAAAGAACGAGGAAGCCTTCGCGACGAGATGAGATGTTTTTAGTAGCTCAAGTGATGTTGTAGCCATTTGATAAATGGCCAGTAGATTTTGTGGGACCCATCAATTCACCATGGAAAAGGATGGGTGCACGATATATCATCACAACGATGGATTATCTCATGAGATGGGAAGAATCAGCACAAGTGTTGGATTGCACTGTTGCGACTACAGCAAAGTTTCTATTCGACAATCTTATCACTCGGTTTGGTTTCCCGAAGATATTGATGAGTGGTGAGGGGATTCAATGCATCAACCACACTATCAGCGCACTGACGGAGGATTTCTAGATTCAGTATAAGAAGAGCACTCCCTATCATCCGCAAGCTAATGGAATAATGGAAGCATTCAATATGGTATTGGAGCATGTGCTCACCAAGGTCTGCAATGCAATCCATGGAGATTGGGATTTGAAGATCCTTGGCATATTATGGGCTTATGGAACCACCTGCAAATGTTTTATAGGCAAGACACCATTCAAGTTAGTATATGGTCAGGAAGCAGTAATGTTTATGGAGTATATTGTTCCAAGTCTGCGCTTCGCAGTGGAAACAAGTATGGACAATGAAGGAGCACTACAAGAACACTTGACACAGTTATTGCAGCTAGAAGAAGAGTGGTTCGTCACATGATTTCATCAACAAGTTGAAAATTTTCGTAAGAAGGCATAGCATGATTGAAACATCAAGGGAAAGTACTTCCAACAGGGGGATACGGCGCGGCTCTATGACACTAAGTTTGTGAAACACCCAAGTAAGTTGCAAATACATTGGTTGGGTCCTTATGTGATCAGTTTCATTACCAGCGAAAGTGCGGTACAGTTGTAGCTTCTAGATGGTGCAATGATTCCTAAATTAGTGAATGGGAGCTGGATAAATCTCTACAGAGATATCCATATGTGACATGATGCTTAATGCATTGCAAAACAAAAAATGTAAGATGCGGTACATAGGAGGTTGGCACACTGGAAACCGGTTGCATTGCAAGGAAAAATGTCGAGGTCGCAGTAGGGGAACAGCTTGGTGATGTTTAAATGGATGTGGCATGGTCAAATTAGGAAATTAATGCAGCAATTAAACCAGTCAAGCAATGACGCAATTCGACGGGACACACATTATGGGGAATTCGACCATTATATCAGGAGGATCAACGGTGGATTCAAGTGATAAGTGGTGGATTTGGTTGTGATGATTAGTAATATTTTTCATGGGTTCTTCTGAGCTATAAGAATTGATTGGGTGCGATTTAAATGAACCATCGTTGTTGTTGAGATGAGCATAGCATAGAGAGATAGCAGAGCATAGTTTAGTGGTTGCGAGTGATTGGATTGGAGCTATGGTGCAAGTGATTTCTAGTGGTAGCATTCATGACTCACCACCCATAGGCACACCAATTGAAGATGAAATGGCTAGATTACAAGCGAAGACTCAATGAATTCCACAGAAGAAGAGGGGCGCGAATCATCCCAAGCCCCCCACGCAAAAGAAATGTACCATCAGAGGTTCAAGCAGGGTGGAAGAGGAAGTAGAGGTGCATGATACACCATCGACAACCAAATATGAAGACTCTATGGCAAAGAAGGGGGTAACGAATACATATATACTTGGTTTTATCCCCCCATGCAAGCCTGGTGCAGCACAGATTAAGTTAACCAAGAACCAGAAATACCCCATTCGGATGTCGACGATGCCCATGGGAATGCATTGCACGTTGAATATCATGTCATTCTTAACAAAAATGAAATACAATGATCATGAATTGTTGGCATAGTTTGAATGTACAGCAAAACCATTTGAGTCGCAAGGGCGCAAAGATTACGGACTAGTTGTTCGCACACCGCAGCAATGGGAAATGGGATTACAAAGGTCATGGTTATTAGGCCTCACCCACATGCCACATTTTAGTCCTCTTACGGAAGTTGATGCATGTGTGAAATAGTTGTTGGCATGTTTTCATGGATGTTAATTGTGGCTTGACACTAAGGTACCAGTCACTATGGATTTGATCTTGCAGATAACCGGGTTGCCAATGAAGGGGCCTGATCCATTGCAATACTTCCGTGGCAAGGATAATGACAAGCGGTTAGCCGCTAATTTGAAAAATAAATATGGAGTGGATCAAAAAATCAGAGCATATGTTGTCAAAACAATCAATGATTGCACAGTTTGATTTGCATCCAAGATCTTGGTTATCAAGGTAGTAAGAAATAACCTCCCTAATCCATGCACATCTGGAGTGATAGCATGCACAAAGCAGTGTGTAGAGGGGGTGCAAATGAATTGGTCGTTGTTTTTGTCGAACCAGTTAACTGAGGACACGATGCTCATCCAAGAAGGTAAGCAGGCCTTCACTTACTCTTAGTTGTTAATACTGATTGCATTGGCTAGATGGATGGAGACCAAGGACTATCAAGGAATGGAAGTTGAATTCGCTCAAGTCTCCAAGGGAGAAAGATATCAAACTTTATGGTACATCAATAGGAGGGAGCACTTGTTTGACTGCGCAATACAATTTTATCTATATTAGGATGCACTACAAATTGCAGCAGAAAAGGTTCCACGCCTTTCTGGGCAGGAAACAGTGAACTATTAGCAGATCACAAGGTTTGCGATGGGAAAACATGCGATACACATCCAAGTGCATCAAGACAAATAAAAGCAGTGGATGGCCACTCAATATAAGCTAATGAATGAGGAAATTGACGCTATCATCGATGATTGGCCCGTCGAGTGGAGGATATCGATAAGTAGCAATGAACTATTGGATACTATGGTAGGTCCCCCACCTGAAGCCCCCATAGACCACACACATGAACTGAAAAGTGAGGAATAATCATAGGTGGAGTCATCCAATAATCTGACGGACTATGTAGTTTGAGGAAGGGAGAACAAAGTGGAGGTTCAAGCAAAGCGAAGCTAGTAGCGCACCGACCATGACAAGGGACCACATGACTCACATTCTCACCATAATCACCACGGAAACCAGTGTGAGCAAGGCGCAGTTGAAACAACACTCGACAGAATGTTTTCAGGAGGTAAGAACTCAGCTACAATCTTTGATTAATGCAATTTTGGAAAAGGTTCCAGAAGCAAATGTGCTGCAAAGAAATGGAAAATTGAGCACAGGCAAGCAAGTCAGAATTGTAGATATTCCACCGCGAGAATTGGAGAAAAACAGTGAGGATGTTGACACATCACTACAGCTTCATACAGTTTCCCTTGATATTAATGAATTTCCAACCCACACTATGGTGCAGTTGCAAAAAGTTGTAACTCAGGAACTTGTCGACAAAAAATAAATCATTGATGACCATTCGGTGAAGTCGCGGGAGAAAGAGGTAATGGCGAAGCAAGAAATTGAGTGCCTCAAGAAGGAACAAGATGTTTTGATTGTGGAAAAATCAAAAATATGGGATGATAAGTTACAACTATAAAAATCCATCGCATTCACCTTTCAGGAATCCCTGACATAACAGGCGAGATGTTTGCAGAAGCTAAAGTTCTACATTTAGGACAAGTTGTCATAGATTTGAGAAGAGACAATGAATAGCTCCAGGCATGAGCGATCCCAAGTAGACTGCTGAAACAAGTTGTGTCATGCAAAGGAGCGATCAAAGATGCAGTAGTGTAGCTAGAATAAAGCGAGAAGGCAGCCAAGACAATCACCAATGAAACTGCACATTTTTGGGGAAGTGTAGTTCAATATGAGCAGTTGCAACAGTTAAGCATGCAACTGCATGAAGATGAGGCACAATTAACAGCGATGAGGGAATCACTCAAAGAGATGCCCCCTGTAGTGTAGGTAACTAAGGCAGCAGAATTGAAAGCATTACAACAAAGGTCCACCAAGGCAAGAGAGCTCCATCAACATTGCACAACTCAATTGGATGAATTCTAGGATGCTGGTGAGCAGCTTCCACTTAAGGAATTTAATGCGATTAAAGCTACGCATGACAGTCATAAGGAAGTGACTACAAAACTTGTCAAGAATTCTACGGACCAATATGCAGAAGAGTGCACAGCCATTAGCATAAAGGAAAAGGCTTCAGTTGATGTAGTTAAACAACAGTATGAATATTTCAAGTTCAAAATCAATGAGTACACAGTATCCAGTTGGCATGGATCGAATACAAGCCACAAGTTTGTATTGGGGGCCCATTCGCAGGAGGTATGGATGCGCGTGGTACGAAAGCCGAAAAGAGTGCACAAGAACGAAGAAGTCAATAAGAGTCGATTTAGTCATAGTTTTGTACTTTTTGGTCCAAGTTAGTTAGGAATTAGTTACAAGTGGACCATTTTGTAAAGGCACAAACCTATATATAGAGTTAGAAATGTAGTAGAAAAGAATCACCATGATCATGAGATCGAAGGTTTTTTCTTAGATTATCTTTTCATCATCTGCGGAAGATCGATCTTTGTATCTACTATTTTGGTTCTATCTTGCAAATCTGGGAATTTATTTTGGGAATATGTTTTCATGTGCAGAAGTAATATGGCATGTGCGATGGTGTTGGAAACTCTTTGTCCTATGGTTTGATGGCTATGTGGTTTTGATGATGTGACCTGAATGATTAATTGTTGTGATATGGTTTATATTCTTGAATGATGTAATGTTTCTACATACTAAATGATTCCATATTTGTCAATCTCTTTTGTGATGACTATACATATATGAATGGGTTTTGATGTTGTTGGGGCTCGAACCTTGAAGGTCCTTAATTTTGGCGCCGTGGTTTTGGTGCAAAGCTTGTAAGTGGAGTTGCGGTCCAAAATAGTCTTAGGGGTTTCAGGGTTGGGTCGAAGCCCCTCTTTTTGTAAATAACCCATGGTTTTTAAGCCCATGGTTTAATCACATGGTTTTTAAGCCCATGATTTAAGCACATGGTATTGTAATAGTGCACTTGTATAAATAGGCACTTATGTAAAGAAGAAAAGAGATTTTTCAAAGGTTTTTGTGTATGATGATAATTTGATGTGAAGAAGCTAAGGCCTATTGTTATGTTTAAGGTTAAGCCCCAGCTGAGTGCGTGGATGACCTCTGCAGCTGAGTGCGCAGAGGGTTTTGGAAGAAAGGTTCTGCAGCTGAGTGCGCAGATCAGAACTGTGTGTTTGTAAAGAGTTGAATATAAACGCAGTTCTGTGGACGTAGCCCCTACACTGGGGGTGAACCACGTATATCGTGTGTTGTGGCGGTTCTTGTTATTTTGTTCCTATTATGTTTTATGCATTTGATAAGTAGATGAATGATAAAGTAAGATAAAACTGTTAAGTATTAACTTTGCTATGAATTCCCAGTTAAGTGTTAAGCAAGTAACTGTCTTTTATCTAAACTGTGAAGCTATTTAAGTGAATGTGGGAGCTCTGTATTGCATGATTATTATTTGTTAAGGCTAAAGGTACAGTAATATCCCTCTTTCGCCTGCAGAAACCTGATTCTGCGCCACCCCATAGCTATTTCGGGTGAGACTGCAACATGTTCGCAGGTTTTTGTCGAAAGGGCCAACACTGTGGGTCTCTTTGTTGGTGCGAAGATAAAAGTATAAGAACCCGGGTCTGCCCTAAGCCCAACAAATTGGTTCTGTTGCTGGTTGAACCAGTATCTGCTTTAAGAGGGATCTACGTCGTACCTGGAGGGATATGTTTTGGAGGACCTCAGTAAAAGAAATCAGTGACTGGATTGAAGATACTTATCTGAAATTTGCTGAACAAGAGAATAAGGATCCTCGTCGTAGCTCAGAAAACTTCTTGCAAAGGTACGTTTTTACTGATATTTATGAAATTTTCTTTGGTAGTATCCACATAGAATTGCACCAGTCATTATCCAGGTTGACAGAAAGAAAGACAAACTTCCAAGAAGATCAGTCTCCTACCTGGACCCCTGAAAGAATTACGCTGTTGAAAAGTGTGAACAACGTGGTATCAAGAGTTGTTGACTTCTGGACAACGCAAACCTTTGAAGCATTTGTGACAGAGTTCGCCATCGACACACATACTTCTTTCAGCGAAGCAGAAAGACAGTTTTTCAAAGGACCAAGGGGTAAGTACCTGAATTCATTAAGTCTAAAAATTAAAATGCTCTTGGCTGAGAAAGGCATATTGCTTATCGAATCAGATTGCTAGATTTATTGCTACTAACCTATGTTTGAAAGCGAAAGTGACTTCGACGAGCAAATTGGTTTTCTTTGCAATGGTAAAAGATACAAGAGAACTCTTGGATTCTATACCATAGGATAGAATACCGATTATACCTCATTAATCCCAGAAGAGTCTGAATCTAAAGAAACCCCTTTTGTTAGAAACCCCCCTATAACTCCGCAGCGCAGATCTGTTATCCCTGAGAACCCTTCGTAGTCTGAAAGTAACCCTAGCCCAAGTAGTCCTGTAGCAGGTCAGTCTACCTCAGAAAGTTCCCATCCTCCTGTTACCAGTCTTCCCCCTCCTCCCCCCCCTTGATCCACTATGGCCCATATGAATGATGATATCAAGCTCCCAATTTTTAAAGGAACTGGATCAGAGGATCCAGAGCAGTTTTGGTTCTTATGCAGAGCTGTTTGGACTGCTAAGAATATTATGGATCAAAATACAAGAACAGCGTAGACATGGGAACAAATGGGAAGACCTACGCTTGAATGGTCCCCTATACAGCTGAGATTAGCCAATCAGCAGAAGATTGTGCCCTTGGGAAGATTCCCTAATGTACCAGTGGATATTGATGGAGTCAATACCTTAGCAGATTTTGAAGTCATTGAAATAATTGATGATAGCAACCCCTATCCAGCATTGCTAGGAATTGAATGGGCAATAGATAATTATGCAGTAATCAAACTTAAGAATAGATGGATGACTTTTGAAGGAAAAGGCTTGAGAGTCATAGTACCATTGGACCCTTCTCAAGGAGAAAGGTATACAGAGCTAGTCAGAGATGAAGATCAGGATGTTTTGGATCATATTTAAAACATCACAGCTAAAGAAGAAGGCTATGTTAACCCTACTACTGAAGGTATAATGGATTGGCAGTGTGATAACTCTTGCATGACTGATTCAGATGAAGGCCTAGAGAATTGGCAGAATTGACTTTATGAGCTACATGAACATCGATGTGCAAGAATTACCAAGTCTATCAGATTAGTTGGATCATAGACAAAGATATTACCTACTTTTGATGGCTTGATAGACTCAGAATATTTTATTGTACAATTCTCAGAACAAGTACCAAATTCACAGAAAATGGAGACTCTAGATTCAGTATTCAGAGCCACAGCTGCCAGATGGTGGAATGGTCATAAAAAGTATATTCATAGTTGGAGAGCTTGTCAAAAGTTTCTTCTCCTGATATTCATGGATCAACCTCAGGAGGTACGAAGCAGATTTAATGGTAAGACTAGCCCTCAGGGACATTTGGAGCAGTGTTATGAAGCATGCACCTTGTGAAGAATGGGTACATAGATTTGTACACACTCTGGAACCTGTAGCAAATAACCGATATGCGGAGGTGGAGCTTCGTCATGGTACTATAAGTTGGGTTAGCCTTATCAATAGTTTTGTGCTCACATTTTCTATTAATGAGGATTGCCCTGCTTTGGACGCAGCTATTAGGTTGATCCATACTAAGGTGTTTGATGATAAAGAAATAGCCGAGCACCAACTTGATTGGAAGGAACAAGAAGCTAATGCAGTAGAATGTTATAACCTCACCATTGATGAAGACGATGACCCTCGCAACATTAATATTCCTGAATCAGAAGGACATTGCAAAGTACATGGACCAGCAGTCGAATCACCTAAAGTAACTCAGCCCTTGAAAACAAGGAAAATAAACATTGGGTCAGAAGAAATGCCTAAGTACGCCACCATTGGAGATTATTGGGATTAAGAAATGGTAAGCAAAGTGACTGAACTCCTCCATGAGTATCAGAACTTATTTTCGATGAAGTCTTTAGAAATGAAAGGTATCCTTGGTGATATAGGAGTGATAAAAATCCCTTTGAAAGCTAATGCGAAGCCTGTGAAGCAGCGCCCTTATAGGCTGAATCCTAAGTATAAAGAAAAAGTCAGCATGGAGCTAGATAAGATGCTCGCTGCAGGAATCATTGAGCCTGTCGAAGAGTCCGAATGGGTCAGCCCTATGGTGGTACAAGAAAAGAAGACCAAGGGAGAAATTAGAATCTGTGTTGATCTGAGGAAGCTGAATGATGCCTATTTACATTATCCTTTCCCTACTCCCTTTACAGATGAAGTTTTAGACAATGTCGGAGGTCAAGAAGTGTATTCTTTCACTGATGGATTTTCAGGTTAACATCAGATCAGAATTTCTCCAGAGGATCGACATAAAACAACCTTCACTACAGAAATGGGATCTTTTCAGTATACAGTTATGCCCTTTGGATTGAAGAATGCACCTGCTATGTTTTCCAGAGTAGTCATATCTGCATTTAAGGAATTTATTCATAAGTTCTTGGAAGTTTACTTTGATTATTGGACTATCTTTGGTTTATAGAAAGATCATATAGCTAGTTTAAGACTTATGCTGGACAAGTGTAGACAGCATCAGATTTCATTGAACCTGAAGAAGTGTATCTTTTGTGCACCTTTTGGAATTCTGCTAGGCCACATTGTATGCAAGAAAGGATTGATGGTGGATCCTGTGAAGATAGCCATTATTGTGAACTTGCCACCTCCGAAGTCTGTTAAGCAACTTCGCACTATGCTTGGTCATACTGGATATTACAGGAAATTCATTAAAGGATATGCTCAAATTACAGCCCCTATGGAAAATAAATTGAAGAAAGATATTAAGTTTGAATGGACACCTGAATGTCAGGAAAGCTTGGACATTTTGAAAGAAAAGATGGTAACTGCCCCTATCTTAGTATTCCCTGACTGGAATAAGGAGTTTCATGTTCATGTCGATGCATCCTCCATTGCTTTAGGTGTAGTATTGGCTCAGTCAGGTGAAGTTAATATTGATCACCCTATTGCCTTTGCAAGTAGAAAACTATCCACAGCAGAAAAGAATTATACTACAACAGAATGAGAAGGTCTAGCTATGGTTTATGCCTTACAGAAGTTTCAACATTATTTGTTAGGATCTCATTTTAAGATGTTCACTGACCATTCTGCTTTGAAGTATTTGGTTAACAAGCCTGTGTTAGGTGGAAGGATATGCAAATGGCTGATTTTGTTTCAGGAGTATGACTTTGAGATCATAGTTAAGCCAGGAATACTTAACCTGGGGCCTGGCCACTTGTCAAGGCTCGAGTCAGGAGACAAACCCACTGGTTTGGACGAAGGTCTTCCTGATGCCTAGTTGTTTTCCATCCAGATGGTTGGTGACTATTTTTCAGGATATTGTTCAGTACTTGTCTACAGGTTTTACACCTTCTGAGATGACAACACAGCAGAAGAAGCAGCTGGTGGTTAGAGAAACTGACTTTACCTTGATAGCAGGACAGCTATATAAGATGGGACCAAATGAAATACTGTGCAGATGTGTCTTGGAGCATGAAAAGCCATTGATTTTGGCCGAGGCACATTCTGGAGCAGCAGGAGGTAATTATGCAGGAAAAGCTACGGTACAGAAGATTCTGACAGCTGGATTGTTGTGGCCTACAATTCATAAGAATGCAAGAGAGTATTGCCACAGCTGCGATATCTGTCAGAGGACAAGAAAACCATCCAGGAAGGATGAGATGCCTCTGGTTCCACAGGTAACTTTACAAGAACTTGACAAGTGGGCTATTGATTTTGTTGGACCAATCAATCCCCCTGCAAAGAAATTTGGAGCAAGATACATTTTTACAGCAACTGATTACCTTACTCGTTGGGCCGAAGCTCAACCAGTCAAGGACTGTAGTGCTGCTACAGCTGCGAAGTTTATATTTGATAATATTTTGTCAAGGTTTGGATGTCCTAGAATTCTTATGAGTGATCAAGGATCACATTTTCTGAATAATACTATTGAAGCATTGACCGAATAATTTCAAGTATATCATCAGAAGAGTACTGCCTACCATCCTCAAGCAAATGGAACTGTCGAAGCCTTTAACAAGATTCTTAAGCATGCTCTGACAAAGGTTTGCAATGTTAACAGAAATGATTGGGATCTTAGAATTCCAGCAGTATTATGGGCTTATAGAACCACTTGCAAGAAGTTGACAGGCCATACACCTTTTAGGCCGGTATATGGACAAGAAGCAGTTATGCCCATGGAGTACATTGTTCCTAGCCTCAGAATATCTGCCTTCAGAGAGATGGATGATCCAGCTATGTTGAATGAAAGGCTGGCGAGGATACTGGAACTAGAAGAAGATAGATTCATTGCAGGTTTCCAACAGCAAGTACAGAAAGCTAGAGAAAAAGCATGGCATGATCGACACATTAAGAAGAAGCATTTTCAGAATGGTGATCTTGTGCTCTTGTACGACAGTAAATTCATGAAGTTCCCAGGTAAGTTCAAGACAGATTGGAAAGGACCATACATAGTTCAGAAAGTTACCAATGGTGGCGCAGTTCAGTTAGCTAAATTCAATGAAGAAAATTTGCCCTCCATGGTGAATGGGAGTAGATTAAAGAAGTACAGGGACGGGCCTGTACCCCCCTGACCCAAAGTAATAGCCAGAAGAAGAGTCTAAGTACCAAGAACAGTTGAAATTGGGTACTAGACTATAATGAAGTTGTTCTCAGAGAAGATTTGGCAGATTGTGGAAGTTTCGAAGGTTGTGGAAGAAAACTCTGTCGTGGGTCAAAGCTCGAAGCTCTGTCAAAACTGGTGTCAGGATGTGTCGAAACTGAAGTTAGTGGTTGCGCCAAAGATGAAAGGTGTGTCGAAGCTTAAAATGTGACCGTTGGAAAAAATCAAATTTGGCGGCGCTGGTACGTTAACTGTATTAACTGCCTGTAATGATGAGATTTTGGGAAATATAGCGTCGTTTGGACAAGATCTACAGCTGCTCTGTCATATTTGGTGTCTTTAATGCACATTTATGGCAGAAATCATCGTTGGATTCCATAAGAAGCCACCCAGACCTATGAATTTCGCATTACGCATTTTCTTGAGTTGAGTCCATGTCAGCTGATCGCGAAGTCCAGGAATTGTTGAGCGAATTCAGAGAGAGGGGTCTGCAGAACCTTATGAGAAACCCACCTACATCTACACCTCATGAAGAAACTCCCCCAGCGCTGAATCATCCAATGCAGACACGATCAACTAGAAAGAAATTTAAGGCAGAAGTTCGTTCTAAGCGGATCGAAGAAAGACACAAGCCATCAGGACAGACACCAGAGGATCCCATGATGAATCCTCCTAGAGAATTCGAAGACTTTGGTGAGGATGAGAACTTTGCACCGCAGCGTCCACCATATCTTCCACCTGTTCGACCAGGAGTTCAGCCACCTCGATGGATAGCCAAGTTCATGTTACGCACCCCTTCACTGCCACAGGGTGTGCAGTTGGTCGGAACGATGATAGGAAAGATAGACCGGCTCAAGTACGCAAACCATGATACGAATGATCGTGGGAAATTTCCGCAGTTCACACCTGGGAAATACTTGCACTCTGTTGATTCGTAGGACCTCAACTTTAGTGCATTAAAAGTTTGTTGTAAAAGAATGCATGCAGCAGGTTACTTAAAGGAACAGCATTAACAGAAATTAAATGCTTAGAACAGGAATGAAAGACAAGACTGATAAATAGATGCCAAGAAGAAAACACAGAAACAGAGAGTCAAAAACAGAAGTTGATAACGGAGTTCACCCCCTCCACTGGGCTACGTCTTCGGGTCCCTCTCCAATGGGTACCGATCCAATTAATCTCTTAAAATGGTACAAATGGTTCTGGACTCTGCAAATCAATTTCAGCAGTATGGACAAAAGTCGGCAAGACCTCTTCTCTGGAATAATACAAATTGGCTTTCAAAAGCAAAGAAAAGCCAAATGAAACAGAGAAGACAGTCGACTCTTTACAACCACAGAAACTGGACATTAAAAGCAAAGTCTTTAAGACCCCCTCTCTGAAAGTTACAAAACTGGACTTCAACAGCCAAAAGAAGCCAAGTCATAACTGAGAATAGTCGACTTCAAAAGCATGTGGATAGTTTTACAACAAACTCTCCAAGCTTCTCATAACAGAGAAATGTTGTCCTGCGTTCTCAACGAACTGAGTCCCCCTTCTCTGAACGAAATCCTGTCTTTTATTACTCATCTTTGTCGTTACAAAGGAGCCAAAACGTTCAAAGAAATGTGACTGTTCACATCCCCTGAAACGCAGCATCAAGGCTGTTCATATGCCTTTCGTCGTTATTCCAGCTGTGGCTTAACTGCCAAGAAAAGCTTGCCAACTGTTACGAATAAGCTGTGAGCATTATGAAATATCCTGCCATGCCAAGGATCTGACCTCCGGAACCATACGTAAACTGAACTTCCGGAAGTTTTAGTCAACCGTGCTTCACCGTTGTGGAAGAGGATAAGCAACGGGCTCGGACGGTCTCAATCGGCAATCGACTGGTTTTCGAGTCGGAGGCTTTAGTTACTTTGGTTTTCGCAGTTGCAGACGGTCAGACAGTAAAGTCTCCTGATTCGAATTTTCAAACCGTAAGTCTTGGGCTTCCACCGTTGCGGCTACCGGAAGCGTTCTCCTTTATCTATCCACCGTTGCGGCTCCCGAATCGCTCCGATTTCTGATCCGTTCGACGTTCGTTAAGCTTCTGCCGTTGCGGAAGGGGAAAATCTTTTATCTATCCACCATTGCGGTATAGGAAAAGCTTGTGAGCCCCGACGTTGTGGAAGAGGTAATGCTTCCAACCTCCGATTTCTTATATTTTTGTGTCCGTTGTTTTAAAGCTCTGACATTGCGGAAGGGGATGTCTTCCGGCCTCTGATTTCTTTTTTGTTTTCGCCATCCGATTTTTTTTTCCATTCACGGCTTCTTTGAACCATCGTACCATATTGGATCTTTAAGGAGGAATAATCTACCGGATCAATCCTCCCCATTGGAGAGCTTTTGGACCACCAAAAGCCTAAATTATTCTACAAGTAAGTGAGGGTACAGCTCCCTCACTTTCCCAATCTATATCCATCTTGCTTTGCTAGGATGCATTCCTTTCATCCCCACTCGAAGGTACTCAGCATTCCCCCTTCGTGAAGTCCTTACATTTCTGTCAAGAATAACATCATCCTGCAACTCTATCATATATTCAGGTGCCAAATCATCAACTGAGGGAATATGTACGTTAGTTTCCTCGTCCATGATCATAGGAGGCTCATACAATTTAAGATTCTCAACATTGACAACTGAATAAATTTGCATGTATGGAGGTAAATTCAAGTGAAAAGCATTAGTACCAATCTTTTCCAAGATCTCAAAAGGACCATACCTAATAGGCTTAATATTTTTACCTTCACCTTTCATCCTTTCTTTGGTGATAAGTAACCAAACTCGGTCACCAACCTGAAATTGATGATCAATTCAATGCTTGTCATGCCTGGCCTTGTATTTTGCCTGGCTCTTCTCCAACTGTTCTTGAACTTCCTACTGCACTGCTTGGATTCTCTGAATGAACTTTAAAGCTTTATCTGCATCAGGATGTCCATTCACTGCATCTTTTCCAAAAGAGAAGTCCATCGGTGTTTTTGGCAGATAACCAAAACAAGTTTCAAAAGGAGATCTTTTCGTGGAAGAATGAACTGCATGATTGTAAGCATGTTGTATATACTGCAACTGCTCATCCCAAAGTTTAGGATGTTTACTACAATATCCTCTGAGCAGCTGAACCACTGTTCTGTTCACTACCTCTGTTTTCCCATCGGTCTGTGGATGAAAAGATGTACTTTTCTTTAGTTTGGTATCCATAAGCTCCCATAAAGTTGACCATAATTTTCCCAAGAACTGGGAATCTCGATCAGATATAATAGACATGGGCAGCCCAAAATGTACCCAAACATTTTGAAAGAATAAAAGAGTTGTTTGTTCAGCAGTGATCTGCTTGTTACATGGCATTAAGATACACATTTTGTTGAATCTATCCACAACGACATATAGGTAATCATGTCCTTTTCTAGACATAGGTAGTCCCCCTACAAATTCCATAGAAATACTTTCCCAAGGACGAGAAGAAACTGGAAGAGTAGTGTACAAACCCAATTTCCTATTGCTAGGCTTACTTGTTGCACACATAACACAACCCCTTATATATTTAGCTACAGTTTCTTGCATTTGAGGCCAATAACAATGATTCTGCAATACATACAATGTTTTGCTTACACCAAAATGTCCTGCGATCAATGAGCCATGTGCCTCTCGGATCACATGCACTCTTTCTTTCTCTGAAATACAGAGTTTACCGAGATGATACAAGAGTTGTTCATACACAAAATAGTTCTCTTCCTGTTTACCATGTACTAGTGATGCATATAATTTCTTAAAATCTTTATCTTCTGCATACTGTTCAATATAAATTTCATGTGTTAATGAACTATTCTGAAGAATGATTGAAGCATTCATAGGTGGCCTTGATAACATGTCTACTACTTTATTATGAATTTCCTTTTTGTACTTAATGACGAGATGAAACTGTTGTAAGAACCCCATCCATCTTAAATGCCTACTTTGTTGTATTTTAGTTTGAGATTGTAAATATTGAAGTGGTTGATGATCAATATGTATGACTGTCTCTTTTCCCATGATATAATGTTTCCACTTCTTCACACTCTGTACTAAAGCATACAATTCTTTGTCATAGGTCAGATAGTTACTTACCACAGTAGAGAATGTTTCTGAATGGTAACAGACTGGCTTCCTTCCTTGCATCAAAACTGCTCCCATGGAAAACCCGCTGGCATCGGTTTCGATCTCAAATGGCTACTGCAAATCTGGCAATGTCAGAACTGGTGCGGTGCTAATCTTTTCCTTCAAAGTGTCGAAGGCTCTCTGATGCTTGCCTCCCCACTGGAAAATTTCTTTAACACTTGTTAATGCATGCAATGGAGCAGCAATGGAAGAAAACCCAGAAGTGAATTTCCTCCAATACTGAACCGCACCCAGAAAACTTTTGATTTCAGTAACGGTGTTAGGCCATGGCCAGTTTACAATGACAGCAACCTTGGCTGGGTCCACTCGCAGGAGGCCTCCACCAATGATATGGCCTATATATACTAAAGAAATTTTAGCAAATTCACATTTAGACATTTTTACATAAAGCTTTTCCTTTCTCAGTACATCTAAAAAAAATTTCACATGTACAATATGCTCTTCCCAGGTGTTGCTAAACACAAGGATATCATCTAGATATACAATTACAAAATCATCAATGAATGAACGAAAGACATCATTCATGACCAGCATAAAAGTAGCAGGTGCATTACACAGCCCAAAAGGCATCACAAGCCATTCATACAAACCCTGTTTCGTTTTAAAAGTTGTTTTCCAAGCATCATGCTCAGCAACACGGATTTGATGATACCCACTACACAGATCCAATTTTGTAAAGTAAGTTGCATGTTTCAACTGATCAAGCAAATCATCAATACGAGGAAGAGGATACCTGTTTTTAATGGTGATTTTGTTAAGGGCCCTGTAGTCGATACACATCCTCCATGACCCATCCTTCTTTGGAACCAAGACTATGGGAGAGCCACAAGGAGAAGTGTTGGGCCAGATGACCCCCTTCTCAATCAACTCCTGAACCTGCTTCTTGATTTCTTCGTTCTGCATTACATACATTCGGTACATGGCTATGTTCGGGAGTGGCACATCCTGCTGCAAATGTATCTCATGCTGAATCTCTCTCTTCAGTGGTAACCCATTCGGATCTTGAAACAAATCATCATACTCAAAAATGATGTCAATCATTTCAGATTTATGCTTAGGGTCACATTCTTCAAAAGATTTAGAGACTTCATCATTTTTCATCTTAACCATCATCAACACAAAATTCTTACTAGCATTTACCAACCTCTTCATTTGTCCTGCAGAGACAATTGCTAGATTGGTTTTTATCTTATGTGCTCGTACAATATATTCCATACCTTCTTTAAAAAGATGATACTTATTCTGCTCTCTATAAAAGACTGCTTTCTGGTCATACAAATATGGACTCCCAAGTACAATTCCACAAATGTCAAGTGGTACTACATCTAATTCTACCTCATCCCTAAACTTTTCATTAATTGCAAATTTTAATACACATTTCCTTGTAACTTGCAATCGTGTATCATTAGTAACCCAACCTAGAGGATAGGGATTTTCATGAGGCACAGTAACTAAATGCAATTTCTTAACCACTTCTTCTGATATCAGATTTACTTGTGAACTACTATCAAACAATGTATCAATCTTTGTGTGATTTGCAATGACACGAACATGAAACAGTGCACTTCTATCTTTATCATTTTGTTTAGAAGTAGATGGTAGACTTGTACTTGCACTAGAACTTGGTTTTTCATCAATGGGAAGTGAGATACTTTTATCCTTACCTTGGATTTTGACAGTTGTAACCTTTGTTTCATCACCTGAGTTGGATCCTAAGTCTTGAATAACTACTGTAGTAGCTTTTGCTTTTCCTTTGTCTTTGTTTCCTCCGTACTTCTTTGGCCTTAACTCCGGATGAAGTTTCCAACACTTAGAGACATCATGTCCCTTCTGACAATGCGAACACGTAGGATTTTCACCTTCTTTCTTAACAGTAGCCATCTTATTTTTCCCCTTATCTTTCCCTTTCGATTTGCTGTCAGATTTAAATGACTTCTTTACAAAAGTATCATTAGCATGCTTACCCCTGGCCTCTAAATGGGTAGCTTGAACACATACATCGTCTAAATTATTGGGATTAAACATCAACAAAGTATGCTTCAAATAAGAATTCATGCCACCAATGTACTTAAGAAGAGTTTCCTGAGTATCTAATGAAACATTCAATGCAATAGCCCCCTTTTTGAATTCATGAGTATAATCTTGAATGCTTTGTCCTTTAGCTTGTCTAAACATTTGCCAACTCATGGTTAATTGTTGAATATGACCTAAAGGATAAAATTGTTTCCTTAATACTTCAATGAATTCATTCCAAACTGAAATAATTTTACCATTCTTTCGAAGATCTTTCTGAATCTTGCTCTCCCACCAAGTAAGAGCCATTCCACTCATTCTCAAAGTGGCCAATTGAATCCTGGAAGGGTCATCATTAATTCCCTGCACCCTGCAATATACTTCAAGCTGCTTGATCCAATTGTCTAATTTTTCAGCATCTACATCTCCATTATAAATAGGTAATTCAAATTTTACATCCAATTTGAAATAAGGCATATTAGAACTTGCATTATGAGAAGTATGAGAAGAAGAAAAAGTCTGTTTAGTATCAGGAGGATCAGCATCACCTCCTACTCCTTTACCCTTTTCTTCTGGCTTCACTTCTGCATCTCTGGATGAAGATCCTTCTTCTTTATTCTTCCTTTATGCTCGCTCATCAAGTAGAATTTCCATCATGGCTTTCATGCTCATAAAAGCCTCCAGAAATTCAGTTTCAAAAATGACAGGTTTTTCCCGTTCGGTATGTCCTTCTTCTTCCCCTCGTGGAGAAGACATGGTTCTTGAGAATGTTCTCCTGGAGCCAATATCAGGATCTCCTTCAACTAATTCTCCTTCACCAACCTTTAACCTGGACCTGGTAAGCATTCACAAACTTGCACAACAGTCAACCAGCTCTGATACCAAAATATGATCCGTAGGACCTCAACTTTAGTGCATTAAAAGTTTGTTGTAAAATAATGCGTGCAACAGGTTACTTAAAGGAACAGCATTAACAGAAATTAAATGCTCAGAACAGGAATGAAAGACAAGACTGATAAACAAATGCCAAGAAGAAAACACAGAAACAGAGAGTCAAAAACAGAAGTTGATAACGGAGTTCACCCCCTCCATTGGGCTACGTCTCCGGGTCCCTCTCCAATGGGTACCAATCCAATTAATCTCTTAAAATGGTACAAATGGTTCTGGACTCTGCAAATCAATTTCAGCAGTATGGACAAAAGTCGGCAAGACCTCTTCTTTGGAATAATACAAATTGGCTTTCAAAAGAAAAGAAAAGCCAAATGAAACAGAGAAGACAGTCGACTCTTTACAATCACAGAAACTGGACATTAAAAGTAAAGTCTTTAAGACCCCCTCTCTGAAAGTTACAAAATTGGACTTCAACAGCCAAAAGAAGCCAAGTCATAACTGAGAATAGTCGACTTCAAAAGCATGTGGATAGTTTTACAGCAAACTCTCCAAGCTTCTCATAACAGAGAAACGTTGTCCTGCGTTCTCAACGAACTGAGTCCCCCTTCTCTGAACGAACTCCTCTCTTTTATTACTCATCTTTGTTGTTACAAAGGAGCCAAAACATTCAAAGAAATGCGACTGTTCACATCCCCTGAAACGCGACATCAAGGCTGTTCATATGCCTTTCGTCGTTATTCCAGCTGTGGCATAACTGCCAAGAAAAGCTTGCCAACTGTTATGAATAAGCTGTGAGCATTATGAAATATCCTGCCATGCCAAGGATCTGACCTCCAGAACCATACGTAAACTGAACTTCCGAAAGTTTTAGTCAACCGTGCTTCGCCGTTGCGAAAGAGGATAAGCAATGGGCTCCGACGGTCTCAATCGGCTATCGGCTGGTTTTCGAGTCGGAGGCTTTAGTTACTTTGGTTTCCGCGCGGACAGTCAGACGGTAAAGTCTCCCGATTCTACTTTTCAAACCGTAAGTCTTGGGCTTCTGTCGTTACGGCTGCCGGAAGTGTTCTCCTTTATCTATCCGCCGTTGCAGCTTTCGAATCGCTCCAACTTCCGATCCGTCCGACGTCCGTTAAGCTTCTGCCAGTGCGGAAGGGGATGTCTTCCGACCTCCGATTTCTTTTGTGTTTTTGCCGTCCAATTTTTTTTTCCATTCGCGGCTTCTTTGAACCATCGTACCATATTGGATCTTTGAGGAATAATTCACTGGATCATCTGTCCATTATCCAGAGGCCGGTACGACGCTACTGGAAGTGAAACAGTGGGTTGCTGGCTTGGAGCAAGCTAGCTTGTTGAAGATGCTAAATTTCCCCCACTTTGATCGCACCACACAGGTTACCATGGTGGTCAAGCAGCTATTGGCGTTGGTGCATGATGGGCACCTATGGATAGGAATCCAGAAAATAGCTATTGATGGGGAGCTGATTCATAGGATCACAGGCTTGCCAAAGGAAGCGCCTGATCCTGGGATTGAGTTTGTCGGAAAACACGAGGATACGAAGCTGGCGTAGCACATGAAGGACCGCTTCGGCCTGACGAAAGGAAAGCGAGGGTATCAAACCTCAACAATTCGGCACCAAAACATTCGCTTCAGCGTAGAGCTCCTAGCATGCAAATTAATGTGGAAGTGCAGACCAAATGAAGTACCTGCCCCGATTGTCAGTATTGCTACGAACTGTGCCAAAGGCTATAGTTACAAATGGGCAGAGTACATTACTAGGGAGTTCCTCGAAGATGTCTGCGATGCACAGGAGAAATGTAGACCCTTTCATTACTCATGGTTGTTAGTGCTTATTGCACTAGTAGGATGGAGAGAGCCTACCGAGGCACAGTTTGTTGATGTGCCTCCGGATATGCCTAGCACAGCAAGGTATGCATCTCTTTGGGTCTCACAGGATAAGGACCTGCAGCAGATGACGAACTACGTGTTCGCCTTTTATGCAATGAATATTTCATATGAGATCCTGAAAATGCCGCAGCTCAGTAATGAGCTATTCTCTCAGTATGCTGGAGTGGCCAACTTCAAGGCTGACATGCACAATGTCTTCATCCAGGCCCACGTAGATGATAAACATGCATGCTGGAAGTTGCCATACGTGGTGACCCAGGAAGACATCATCGTAGTAGTCCAGCAGTGGCTAGCCAAATGGATGAAGGACACAGGAACAAGGCCCAACATACCAGTCCCCCCAGTGACAGATGTGGGTGCAGGTCCTAGTCAGCCGCAGCAGAGTGACCCACCAGAAGAAAGTGAAGAACAAGATGAGTCACAGCAGAGTGGAGATGACCATGGTGGCGATGACGGAGCTGATGAAGAAGAAGAAGAATCAGTAAAGAAAATCTTCGACCCTAATCGCCCAGATAAGCGCAAATCTCCAGAAGTGAAGGAAGTTACGAAGCCTTCGCCCAGAAAGAAAGCTAAGGCGTCCAAGGGCAAGAATATCGTTGAAGAGCCCACTTTGATGATTGAAGAGCTTGATCAGGCTCTGGAAAAGTCCACAGAAGTATTATCCAGCAAGTGGGTAGAATTTGCAGCTACACATCTTGATGCGCTCGCTGGCATAGCACAGCGAATTACAGAACTAAAGGAGTTAGCGGAAAGAACAGCAACTGGCACCGCAGCAAGTAGTGACCCAGTAAGCGCACAACCAGATATGAGGCAATGGCCAGCCAGAAACAACAAAGGGAAAGTACCAAGTGCAGCCCTCATAATAACTGACGCAGCATCTCGATCGCAGATGAGTATGACAGTTGAGATAGACTACGCCAATTTGTCTATGCCGGAGCTGCATCTTTATCAATTGGCAATCATGAACGAGATCAGAGAATGTGACAGCTACTCACACATGTAGTTAGAGAATTCCATGAAGCAGAGTGAGAGACTTACAGCGCAGTTAGAAGAAGCTGAACAGAAAAAGAGGGAAGCAGAAAGCAAGCAGGCTGCACTGGCGCAAGTATTGGATGAGGCGTGTCGAAGTCTTCCTGACTTCGACATGCAGGCTGAAGAAGAACCAAAGCAGAGAATCATCAAGCTGAAAGACTATGTACAATAGTCTTGAAGCTTGATAGAGAAGCTAAAAGCAGAACATGAGGCTCAGATTGCGGAGCTTCAACTTCGCATCACTCCTGAGAGTCCACCAGAGGTCAGGGAACAGCGTCGCAGAGATATTCAGGCCTCAGCAACAAAGAGCTCAGATCTTGTGAGTAGTGCATCAAAGCTGCTAGACGAAAGTGTCGAGGCCTAGGCAAACTTGCAGGACAACCTAGAGGTAGAAAAGCTGCAAGAAACCATTAAGTAGCGACAGGCAGAGCTGGATGCAGTCAAAGCAGAAATCAAGACATTGCCTCCTATGTAGAAGATGCTTAAGGTGAAGCATAGCAATGAGCTCCAGCAAGAAATTGAGTCTTGCAGAAGGAAAGAAACACTGTTGGTGAACTCTGTACAACCCCTTATTAATGAGGCCTTGGAATTGAGCACTGCTGCGGACAACCAGCTCAAATTTTTGAAGGAGTATGATGTGTTTGCATAGGAAAAGGCCAACAAAGCATCAGCAGCAACACTGCAAGAGATAGTGGAGAAGGAGCAAGCAGCCGAAGATATCATGCGTAGCCTCAACAAGCAGTTCACCATCTTTGCCAACAAGATTCTTCCACCAGAAAAGCAATAGAGTGCCCTGGGAAGGGACACTGGTGAGTCTTAGGGGCCTATTGGGGATCGAACCTTGAAGGTCCTTAATTTTGGCAACTCCGCGGTTTTGGTGCGAAGCTTCTAAGCGGAGTTCCGATCCAAAATAGTCTTAGGGGTTTCAGGGTTGGGTTGAAGCCCCTATTTTTGTAAATAACCCATGGTTTTTAAGCCCATGGTTTAAGCACATGGTATTGTAATAGTGCACTTGTATAAATAGGCACTTATGTAAAGGAGAAAAGAGCTTTTTCTAAGGTTTTTGTGTATGATGATAATTTGATGCGAAGAAGCTAAGGCCTATTTTTAGGTTTAAGGTTAAGTTCCAGCTGAATGCACAGAGGGTTTTGGAAGAAAGGTTCTACAGCTGAGTGCACAGTTTGGGTTGTTGAGAAGATCTGCAGCTGAGTGCGCAGATCAGAACTGTGTGTTTGTAAAGAGTTGAATATAAACGCAGTTCTGTGGACATAGCCCCTACACTGGGGGTGAACCACGTATATCATGTGTTATGGTGGTTCTTGTTATTTTGTTCCTGTTATGTTTTATGCATTTGATAAGTAGATGAATGATAAAGTAAGATAAACTGTTAAGTATTAACTTCGCTATGAATTCCCAGTTAATTCTTAAGCAAGTAACTGTCTTTTATCTAAACTGCGAAGCTATTTAAGTGAATGTCGGAGCTCTGTATTGCATGATTATTCTTTGTTAAGGATAAAGGTACAGTAATATCCCTCTTTCGCCTGTAGAAACTTGATTCTATGGCACCCCATAGCTGTTTCGGGTGAGACTGCAGCCTGTTCCCAGGTTGTTGCCGAAAGGGCCAACACTGTGGGTCTCTTTGTTGGTGCAAAGATAAAAGTATAAGAACCCGGGTCTGCCCTAAGCCCAATAGATGCGATCAAATATGGGTAATTGATGTTGAAACCTTCACCTGAATCTCTGGTTAGTATTGCGACGGATAGGGAATAGGTGCACAAAGCCTCCTCCTTACTATGAAAATGTGGTTCCTGTAGCCCTCCCTCGAACACCTAGGGTGAGACTTCATCTGCTTCGTAGGTGTTATTGGATAGGGTGAAACCTGTCTAGGCTAGTGCGCAGGGAGATCGCAGTGAAAAGGGGTGTCGACAGTGTGTGGACCCCTGTCAACACATCTGTGTCAACAATACATGAAGGGAAGCCAGTTTTTACTTCCAAGTAGATATACAAGATCAAACATGTAGTTCTGATAAACATTATAAATAACTCATAAAGTACAACCAGTTTGAAAACTCGGAGGGAGTCATGGATAATATTCAGTGTCCGTAAAAGAGCAAGAGAGTTGTCTCAGCAAACCAACTTGATAGAGCTAACACATATAAATACACAAGATCAACAAATGCAAAAGGAAGCAGGTTTCTTCAGTATAGGATACTCAAATGGAAAGAGTGTAGAGTGTCCAGATGCAGAGGGAGAAATATACTCAAATATAGAGGGAGTAGTATGCTCCAACATAGATTGAATAGCTTGTTGATAATAACGAAGACTTTATACAAACTCAAGAATGCACCTAAGATGTGATATTTCTAGACAGACATGTACTTAATGAGCTTGGAATCCACCAAGAATGATGTGGATTCCAACCTATACTACAAGGTTGTTGACTTGATCTTGGTGTTATATGATTAATGATGTGTTCCATTACATGAACAATTAAGTTCAATGTTGAGTGCAAGAGGGAGTTGGCCTTGGAGTTCAAGATGTGGACTCTCATCCTAATGCATTACTTCTTGGTATTATAAGTTTGGCAGAGACCATACGAGATATTCCTTAGATAGAGGGATTACACAATTGAGATCCTAAGAGATTCGGGATAATGGACTACAAGTCCATGGCTATACCCATGGACATAAATCTAGAGAATATGAGTGATCTTGATTCAAATTCAAATTTGTTGTACATGGTTAACACCAAAATATATGGTTTCTTTGTAGTAGACACCTTCATCCAATGTATGGTTGATCTGAGACTCTTCCATTGAGTTGTGGAAAAGCATGTGTTCAAGTACCTAAGTGGTACAAGTTAGACATGGCTTGAGAAATGTCTCAAATGATGAAGTGAAGTTGAAAAATATATACATAATCTAACTAATAAGGGTGCGGTGGACAGATAAAGCATCTTGAATGAGTTATAATATCTTAGATTAGCAGGAAGCATGCTTCTATAGAACTTAGTACAAAATTCATCCATGGTGTAGAAAGGAGCAGTGAAGCTACATTATATATCCATAGACAAGCAAATAGTTGATATTATAACCAAACCTTTGTCCAAGGAATTTTTTTTATAGTTTAGGGACAAGCTTGTCATGATGGAGAATACCTCTTTGAGTGAGGGAGCATTGATGGATATGCAACATCGTGAATATGAGCAGATAGACATCCATGTGAAATGAATGGTTTTGATGAGTGGTACAGACATCGTAGTACCAGAGGTAGATGCAACAGTTATCGTACAAATGCAGTACTAAATAAAATTATTTCCAATATAGCGACTTGCCACATAATGTCTCCCTCACTTAAATGGATTTTTGTTGTTTTCATGAGTTCCATCATTGGGAAAACATCCTGCATATCATTCTCTTAAAGGTTCATGACCCATGGAGAGAATGGCCCCTTCATAACCCTAATTAGTCATGTGTTGGCTAGATGAGTAGAGGGCTCAGATGCTTAGCCTAGGGCCAATCATGTGCTACTAGAGTGGCAGTAGGCTAGATGTTGCATTGTGTACTCAATGTGTGGGAGTGCTCCGTAGCGGTAGTGATCTATTCGTTGTAGAGTGAGATGACTTTTCTATGTTACAAGGAGATCTTATTTCCTTATATATTAGACAAATTCTAATATAATGTTGAAGTTTACAATTGGATATAAGAAGTGTTTGATACTTCTTAGAGTATGGTCAAATCAATGTTAGATCTCTTGGGTAAGAATATGACCGCATGTGATGAGACATAAACGTGGGTAAATTTTCCATGATGAAGAAATGTCCATGAAGTCAAGACAATCCATTGAATAAGCCCCAAATAAAGCGGAAGACGAGAAAACAAAAAATACCCCAATGAAAGGAGGAACTTGGACCCTAGAAGACAAAATGACAAGTCGGATTGAAAGATAAATAAATAATAAATAAAAGTACAAGTCGTCCTAATTATGGAAACTTCTAGTGAAAAGAAGAATATAAATAAAGTGCTTCCACACTTCATTTTCACAATCAAGCAACCCCGTCTCTCTCTCTCTCTCTCTCTCTCTCTCTCTCTCTCTCTCAAGTGGTGCACACTTCTCAAGGAGGACATGTGAAGATCATAAGAAGAAGAATTTTGGCGTTATCTTATTATCTTTGTCTCTCTCAAGGTTCTCTAGGGTTTCTTGTCAATGAAGAGCGCACTCTTGTGCTAGGGATAAATCTTTATGATTGGCATTGTTCTTGTATTGGATTGATTTCTTTAGAGAAAAAATTGTCAATTTTTATCCTATTTGGGTTTCCCAAGATAAAAATATTTGCATCTCTTGTGCATGGTTATCTTTTAGGGGTCCTTGCTTTTAATTCTATAAACGAATAATGCTATAATTGTGGGATGAAGTAAATAATAAAGTTGAAAGAGATGAAATTATACTGGTAAAGTTATGAAAATATACATTTAGATCACATGTGTACATGCCCCACAAAGGAGGACGAGGGGAGAGATTCACAAGAACAATAGTCTATGGGGATCACCCTAAAATTGTAGTAAATACTATGTGAGTGCATACATGAGATTTTGTTTATTTATTTTATATATTATTTGATATAATGATAAATAATTACTAGGGAGTAGAATTCAAAACTATATGGGAACACAATGTTTTAACCATGTAACAAAATAGTATAATTTGCACATGGATGATTAATAATAATAAATTAATATATGACTAGAGACTAGAAAACATAAGGATGTAGTAAATTTAGAAAATAAGAATAATTTTTATAATTTTATGAGGATGCATGTTTTGAACATATTTTACTAAGTAATCCCTTATAACACATTTACAGTGCAACCAATCATCACTATGTTGGAATTCTTCCATGATGAATATATAAAGTAAGAAATCCATTGCATATAAAACACTCATACATGTAAAGTAATTATATGCTTAAAAGAAAATATCAAACACTATATAAGTAAGAATACTATCACATTTTTCTCAAAAAATCAGAGATGGTGGTGTTTTGGATGTGGAGCCAATCAAACTTAAACTAACCTGGAGAAACATGAGGGTAAGGGAAGGCATAATTGCTAAAATACGTGATCGCTTCTTGGTTTCAAAAAATATCCTGTATCAACATCTTGTAATCAGGCAATGGGTTGGAATAGGAGGAGAACCCTATCATTTCCCTATTTCATATTAAATAATTAGGGGGCCTCGAAAGCCAACACGTCCTTTCAAATTCTGCTAAATTTAGATTAAATATTAAAGCTTCATAGATTTAGTCAAGAATACTTGGATCCCCTACAATTCAAATGATGTGGTTTCAACGTCTTCAAATTTTGAAAAAAAAAACTGAAAAAGTTAAATAAACATCTTAGGAATGAGCACACACTAAGATACTCAAAGATGAACAGGATCTTAAGAATATAGAAGATGAGCTACAAGCCCTATATGATTCAAAGGGGGGGTTATGCCTCATAGGGGGGAAAACAAACCTATGTTTCATTGAAGGAAAGAAGAAGGAATTATTGGAGAAACAAGAAGTAGTATGGCGGCTTAAAAGTAGGGATTTGTGGCTAGAATGTGGGGATGACAATACAAATTTTTTCCATGCTTATGCAAAAGAGAGAAATATGCAGAATACTATATGGAGCTTAAAAGATCATAATGGTGAGTTAGTTGCATCCTTTGAATGTATGGTCAAATTAGGGAAAATGCCTTTTCAATATCTCTTTAAGGTTGATGATAGGGTCACTATTGTTGAAGTTGTTGGAATGGCTCAATTGTTTCCAAGTTTTGTGAATTAGAAAGATAAAAATGAATTGATGGATGAGGTATCAAAGGAAGAACTTAAGGATTTTCTACATAGTTTTCAAAAATATAAGAGCCCAAGTCCAGATGGTTGGTCGATAAATTTATTTATGGGCCTTTATGTCGTAGAAATGGACCTGCTCAAATTAGTGGAGGAATCCAAATCAGAAGCATTCATGCATGCACCTTTAAACACAACTTTAATGGCTCTTATCCATAAAAGTGACAACCCACAATCGATGGAGGAATTCATACCAATTTCACTATGCAATATCACATATAAGGTGGTGACCAAAGTCATAGCCAGAAGGATAAAGAAAATATTATCCAACTCCATTTCCTATTAACATTTTGGGTTTCTAGAAGGAAGGCATATTCATGAATCTATTAGTGTGGCTTAGGAGGGTTTACATAGCACCAAAACCAAAAAATTGAAGGGGTTTGTCCTGAATATAGACCTTTCAAAATCGTATGACAGCATGAGATGGATCTATATCAAATTTCTTTTGACATGCATGATATTTTATGTACCCTTCATTAATTGGGCAATGAGTTACATAATTGTGGTCTCCTTTGCAGTGTTTATTAACATATCAACCTCCCTTTTTTTCCATGCAACAAGCAGTCTTCATCAGGGTTACCCTCTTTACCTCTTACTATTTTTATTGGTTGTTAAAGGTATCATCACGACCCTGGGAGAGGAAAAAATGTCTAGAAATTTTATGGGGATTTCAATCTCTCCACTACTCAAGATAACGCATCTCCTCTTTGTTAATGATGTTTTAATTTTTTGTGATGGTACACATAAGGATGTTGATAAACTCAACAAGATTCTTAATCTCTATGGAAAATCTACAAGCATGTAAATAAATGTCAAAAAATCCTCCCTTTCCATTCTTAATACAGAAGAAGGTGAGATTCGCCATTATAGTGCTTTGTTCCCCTTTTAATTGATAAATTTTGATTCAGGGCTGAAGTATCTAGGGTTCATGTTAAAACCCAACTGTTACAAGAAGGAGGATTAGTTATAACTAATTACACAACTTGAAAAAAGGTTGAAATCCTAGAGCTACAAATGGTTTTCTGAGCTAGAATATTGATGCTAGTGAGATCAGTTATGGAATCCGTACCAGTATATTGGATGTCCTTAGCATGGATTCCAAAACACATCCTTGAAAAATTGGGACAACCGAGTCCAGTTGTGGAGTTAAGAAGCAAGTATTTCTTTCATGATTAATAAAATAATAATTATATATTGATAGATGATGATAAACTATTACAATGAGGCTCTCATTTATAAGGATTGAACATGCATAGTGAAGGGTTACACCCTTTCGCCTTAGCAATTAAAATTTATTGTTTATAATTAATATATCATTTAAATATTCATAACATTGCCTCCCCCTTGGGAAATATTTGTCCTCAAAGCTTGATTTTTTTTATGTCGCCTTTCACTCTGATTCTATGTCGGTATTAGAATCGGACAAGATTTCTTCTACAGATACCTGTGCTTCTTTTCCATTGATGATTTTTCAATGTACTCTCTGAAATTCCCTACATTTATGGCATGGGATCCAGTCATTACCGCATTGATGACATGTTTTTTTCTTCATTTTTCTATTATCAAAGTAACGGTTAGATGCTTTCGACCTATTTTAAATTTCATAGGCATATGATTGAGGTTTGTGGCATTGATGACCGGGTGACCAATTATTTCCACAATATCTACATTGCGTCGCTTTTTCTTGTCGATAACTATTATCGCCTCTTGTTTTTATTCCGTCCAATTTGCATTTTGTTGCTTTTGCTTTATGTCTTGCCACTTCTACGTTTGGTATATCATGCATCTATAATTCTTTTTGGAGGTATGGTTTAAGACCTCCTAAATAGGTTTCGATTCTTTGTTTGTAAGATAACCCAAATACTCATGTCGATAGGGATTCCCACTGATGTGTGAATTCCTCAACGCTTCCTTCCTATTGTAATATGGTAAGATTTCTGATAAATTCATCTTCTGTGATTCCTTGAAACCTTTTAAAAAAAACATTTTTGAACAAGTTCCAAGTGTAGGAAAAATTGTCTCCCTTCCACAACATGTACCAATTATAGGTGTACCCTTCCATATCCATTGACACATATTTCACCTTCTCTTCGTTAGATGTAATATTGTATATGCGAAGTACTCCTCCGCTTTGTTTAACCAGGAAACACATTGGTCTTCACTTCCGTTGTATTTCAACAACTCTATTTTTTCCTTAGGTGGGTACACTATGTAAGGATGAAATTGGTTGTTTTTTGCTTTACGGTTTGATGTTGGCTCAGAGTTACTAGATGATGCAACTGACATATTTGAACTGCTTCATTTTTGTGGTGATTTTTAGCCTTTTACCTCTCTACTATCTTAATGATAGCATTTATTTTGTTGTTTAATCGTACCTCCATATCTGGAAGTACTTTTGTTTCGATATCTTATTTAACCGTCACATTGTTAATCTTTATTTCTTTTTCCAAATATTTTTTATTCTTGGTGAGTGTTTCCTGTGTGGAAACGTGAGATGATTCATCTAACATGTCTGGACTCCTGACATGGTTTGTACTAGGCATTAGTTTATGTAATACTTCCATTAACGTACTATGGTTCTGCGTCATGGCGCTCAAATTCTGTGTTATGGTGTTTATGTCTTGTGTCATGGTACTCATTTGTCATCCAAGGATTTTTGTTTCTCATTCATGGCGTCCAATTTCTCATCTAGCCTTATTTCTAAAACCAGAACAACTTCATCTTTGATTTCTTTCTTGAGCACTGCATTGTTATTTTTCATTTCTTCCTTCAAGTTTTTTTGGTTAGCGACGGTGGCCTTGATATCATTCTCCAATTTCTCGATTTTGTCTTTTAGTTTCGTCGTGGTTTTGGTCCTTGCATGTGGAGGTGTGTATTTGGACGCTATTTTTCCTTATTGAGAGTTGACGACACTTAAAGTCTTTGAGATAGTTGATTTATTAATAATAGTAATAATTATAATAACTATTATTAAACTAAGATGATAATACAATAATAATTATTTGAAAATAATAATATTGTTATATATGTTATTTATAAAGTTAAAATATATATATATATAATAATGAAATTATTATATATACCCCCAAGGGGTTTGGCTTGTTGGAAAACTCTACGTTTGTTAAGGCGTAGAGGTTGTTAAGCAGGTCGGAAGTTCAAATCCCCTCGTGTAGAAAGGTGGTCGCCCATGCAGTGCCGGGGGGGTCGGATAGGCTGCTCAAGGATTATACTGGTAGTGATGGGAATCGATCCCGTGTCACGCGAGTACGAAACCTGCCAATTGTCCATTCCTCTGTACAAAAAAAATGAAATTATTATATATATTTTTAACTTTCTTTTTTTTTGAATTTTTTTTTGTAGGGCTTAACGTGTAAGAGGAAATGGAGACAAACAAGAGGATGGTTGTAAGGGAGGTTCAGCGTGGAGGGAAGGGAATGTGGAGGAGGAGAGGTGGACACCAGCATGGACAGAGGGATGTGAGGAGGTATGGAGAAGTGTAGCATGGATGAGAGTGGTGAGAGCAAGCAGTGGGGAACGTGCATGGATTTGGAAGCATGGTGTTTAGCACAGGGAAAGGGAGGGAAGCAAAGAACAGAGTGTAGTGTGGCTAGAAGAGGATTGTGCGGAGTAGGTGCGAGTTCATAGAGAAAAGGAGGTATAGCTAGGGTTGGAGGTGTTATAGCTCAAAATGACACATCTCTGCCTGTGACCACTTTCCCATGTTTCTATCGCATGTCGACACTTCCATGACGACACTTCATGAAAGTCACTGAAAAAATAACTAACTTGGAGGACCCATATCATGAGTTTTGTAACTCAATTTGACCTTATCCTTGCACTGTTGGAAATATATTTCAGCTCTCTAAAACTTTCCAGAAGACACCAAAGTCTGAAAATTCCTATAAGTACCCCAAAAAAGAGATTTTTTTATGTATACACGAGTTTCCTTAAGAAAACCCGTGTATTGTACGCGACTTGCTATATATAATACTCGTGTATGCCCTAAATACATGACTATTTACATTGCAACCCATGTATACCTACTACATTAGCTGTTGATGTCTCTATAACCCGCGTATTCATGTTAAAAATACGTTTTTCGAAGTTTGGGTAGTTTGGGTGGTTATGCAACTGACTAATTTTGCAGTGAATTTCTACAGGTACTATGTATCTTGAATTGAAGATATTGTCTAATCAGCGGGAGAATTATGGATTCTCAACCTTCCACACCTTGGATCCTAACACCCTTCAATTATGTTGATTGGAGGGAAGATATGCAAGTTTCCTTACGCAACAAGGTCTTCTTTGGGATAATACTGGGACGGGAGGTTGAGCCCCATCATTGGGCTGAGAAAAACAAGTTTATGAACCACTTAGATGAATCTTTTGGTTATCTATGTACTCATATTTCCAGAGACCTCTTCTTTCACCTTGAAGGTTTGAGTACTCCCAAAGAATCTTAGGAGAATCTTGAAATCTTGTTTGGCAAGAAAGATGAGCTTTGGGGACATATTTTGGAAAATGAGTTGGTATCCTTGCATCCCAGCAGTTTCAAGACTATACAACATTTTTTTACCAAATTCAAGTCTCTTGTACTTCAATGTAGACAGTGCGGAATAGAAATAAAGGAGGAGACACATGTGCTCTCCATACTCACCAAACAAGGTACTTAGTATTCTATATTTGTCTCAATATTCCATTCCAGAAGAGCTTTCATTCCCAAATGGAAGATTCCCTCACTTGATTCCTTGGTTGAGTCTTTAATACAGGATCAAGAGAAGTTGGTGCAGATGGGAGTCATCCAGACTTCCAAAGATCCAGCTCTCCTAGTGACAGACTCTACCAAAGTGTGAGATAAAGGGAGACCTAAGGGGAAGGGGACTCAAGCATATGATTCGAAGCCTAAAGAGAATCATAATAATTCCAAAGGAGCTTCAGTCTCCAGGAAGAAGAAAAAGTTTGAAAAGAAAAAGTGTCCCTGTTGTATGAGGGGTTTTCATTCAGAAGACTCGTGCATGAACAAGACCCTCAACCAGTTGAAATCTCTCTATGTGCAAAACAATATTGCCCTTCCACAAGGTGTTGAGATGTCTAATTATGGAGAGCATACTGAAGAACATGAGAGATTCCATGCCTTGTATGCATGCCTCACTCTGTTAAATGCTTACTTGATATATTCTAGAGCATCCAGCCTCATGGTTGCCTCCAGGGAATCCTTCATCACTTCCACTCTATCAAAAGGACCAAGCAATCATATGGGGGATGAATCTAAAATCCTAGTTGTTGAGAAAGGTTCAGATAAAATACATCATGAAAAGTTCAATAATGAACTCTATGTTCCCTCTCCTACAGCAAATCAAATTCTTGAAGATGAAGAAGAAGCAGAATTTTCCACACGGTCAATTTGAATTGAAGATAGTCTCCTTGGAGTGACTCCTTCTCTTGTTGCTCCGGAATTTTATGAGATATCTGATATCTCATATTCTCATAAGGCTGATCCAGAAGAAGACATTTGAATCTTTGTTTTGAAGAAAAAATCTCCTTCCATTCTTTGCAAAAATTCTCTAGTGATTTTCTATTTTAAATTATGTGCATAGTTTACCGGTGATTGTTACAAAACATGAAGAGGAATTTGATTTCTCTATCTCTAATGATGTTGTTGGTGTGCAGATAAGTAATAACATGGATATTTTGGAAATAATATCAGATTGTAGGAGTGATCCATTCACTCTCATTGATCTAGAGCTTCCAGTAAATTACTACATGATTGCATGCACCAATTTTCATAATTTTGAAGAAGGAGAAAATTATGCATCTACCATCTCGGTGGAGCACACTCTTGGATCTGATAAGAACTTATTTGGATATGATATGATCTTATTTGGATCTGATAAGAAATTATTTGGTTCATTTTTTAAGTTTAATAGCTTTCAGTAATTCTTGTAGCTGCTCTCATCAATTTTGGCGTGAAAAATCACGTACCACAAGTCTCCTTCAAACTTGTTCCTGGGGATTTGATGTTAGTTTCCTCTTATGAGTTTGCTGATATTATATTTTTTGAATCATTGTTTATTTATGAAGCTATATCATATTATGGAGCTCAAGCATTCGCTCTCCATAGTACCATGGCTTCTTTACCTATCTATTTGATCGCATGCTCATCTCCTCACAGAACTAGTAAAGATGGAGACATTCTGCATTTTCCTGGATACTTGCTCCTAACACTTGGGGATGATTTTACTTCACATGGTTCGATGTTCAAGGCTGCAATATATCCGTTGCTTGGGTTTTCCTCACATGGTTCCAATTCTCAAGCACTTTTTCTCTCTTGTCAATTGATTTCAGTTGCTCTACATGGGTCTAGTTTTCATCTAGCAACTGTCTATAATTCTGATCCAGTTGAGCATATTCTTCTTCTTCCAAAGAGGAAAATTTCTCCAGACATAGCCATTAGTTTGGAGAGGTTCACATGCATAGATTCAGGATGCTATTGCACAGAAGAACCATATTGCTGTAAAGAGCTGCAAATTTGCAGCAGAGTTTTTGCAAGTTATTTTCTAAGGAGGAAACTTCTTTTCTTCTAAAAATATCTTGTATTTTCCTATTCCTGCTTATTTTGAGGGGGGGGGGTTCCCATGAGGTTTTCCCCTATTTCCTCGGTTTATTAAGGAACATTTTTATCTTTTAGATTGTATATGGGTGACTTTTGGCCTTGTTGCTAGGGCCCACAGTTGTCCAAGTTAGGATTTAGGGGGGCTATTAGGATTTATAATCCTCCCTTGTCCAAACTGTCTATTATATTATATTAGTCTAACTTAGGATTCATTTAGTTATTATTGTGTCCACTAGTACCATTGGCCACTTGGCCTAATGGGGCCACATGTACCAGTCACTAGAGTGTGGGGAACACCGATATAGGCTAATTGGAACTAACTGCACTTGTATGCATCAGTTTAGGCACCTACTAGACCAATCCCTACAATTTAGGAGCCATTGGGAGTGTCAGCACCAACCTCCTTCAGTTTTTGGCAGTTGGCAACTAGTTAAGCTTAGTTTTGCTTCAGTTACATTCAGTTAGATCTCCTCAAGTTTAGTTAGCATCAGTATTTGCATGGTTGCATGTGGGAAGGCGCCTTTTCTCACATACCACATCAGTTAGACTAGATTAACTGATTATAACTAATTGAGAGGATGTATTAGACATATGGAGTTAGCCATTTGAACTCTGATAGTGACTTAGACACTTCAAGTTAGCCATGCAGAAAGCTTCAATTGGTAGATTCGAATTCATCTCTCATTATTCGAATTATCCTTTATGTATTACCATTGTATACTGTTGGGATGTAATGAAGTTTATACTGTAATTATCTAAGCAATTCTTATCTATTTCTTGTGAGATTTGTTTTGTTCAGTGTGTATTATTCATTCCTCTTCACTGCTAATAATTAAAAATCTGATTGCACTCATTGCTTGAAGATCTAATGGTGTTGGAGTCATTTACCCAACATGCACACTTATTTGGTCAATTTTGGCCTATTTACCCACTATCCTAAGTTTAATTGACTTACTTGGCATCAGATGANCACACCCTCCTTCAGTCAAGGAGGCCAACTAAGCCTTCTCCTTCATTCGGGGAGGCTAACTAGACTTCCTCCTTCAAATAGGGATCATTTATGGGGTGATCTCAGTGTCATAAATGCACCTAATTGCTAACTGATTGTTACAATCACTTAAGCTAAGTTGTGAAGGCACCTCCATTCATTATTTGATTATTTTTTGTCATTATTTATGAACTAGAGCTAACACTAGCTCCTATAACCACTTCTAATGACATGTGTCACTTCAGTTAACTCCATCGGAGCTACTTGGAGTTATGGATGCGCTACCTCCTTCAGTTGGACATGCATTTACATGTGATGAGTCACTTTCAGTTAGAATCAGTCATCTATTGCACTCTAATTCAGTTAGGACTTAGTGTGAGAGTCAGTTATTGATTAGCTGAGTGGTTAACTATGTGTGTCGATTGTGGATGACATTCAACTAAGCTACACACATCCATGCAATTCGAATGACCTCCCTGAGTATTCAAATTGTCTTGGCATTCATGCACCTTACATGACCATTGTATTGTACTATCATTATTTTATTGATTATACAGAGCTGCAACATTCTATTACAGCACCATTATGCCATTTGCATGCTTAATTGTCTGAAATCTCTTATAAGACTGTGTTTTAGTCCCTAGATTACTGTGACAACTTAATATGGTATCAAAGCTCATGGTGGGACAAAGCTCATTCTCTTCAAAAACATGGTTTTTTATGGATCTTGCATGAAAAATTGAGCAAAAGCTCAAATTACAGCATTGCACCAGAAGCAGAAGGTTTATCACTTAATACCCCAAGTTAAGGAACTATTGATCAAGCTTTCTTGATCAATTATGTTGGGTGTGATGAAAACCTGAAATGTGCAGGCTATTCGACCTTACGGTGACTTTATTTTTTTTATTTGCAAGTTTTACAGGCTTACTGCATTCGCTACAACACTTTGATGTGGATTCTTTTGTAGATCTTTTGACTTCGTTCAATTTCCATGAATGGAAAGGAGACATGGAGATCCAGCTAAGTGCCAGAGGAATCTACCGAGTCACTATGGACACAGAAGAAGAGCCTACTCATGTTATAGACAAGGATAGATTTTTTAATAAGAAAGATGAAGCATTCGGTTTCTTGTGTCTCTTTATCTCTAAGGATCTTCTATTCCACCTCTCGGGATTGAATGCTCCGAAAGAGATTTGGGACCAACTTTCCTCCCTGTATGGAAAACAGGATGACTTGAGGGTTTATCAGCTTGAAAATGAGTTGATATCTCTTAAACCTAGCAATTTTGAGATCCTTAATGATTTTTTCACAAAATTCAAGCATATAGTCCTTCTATTGAAGCAGTGTGAGGTGAAGAAGGAGGATGATCAGCTCATCCTCACCATTCTCTCAAAACTTGGAGCTGACTATTCAGTATTTGTTTCTACATTTTTTTCGAGGAAGCTCACAACCCCTGGATGGAATATGTCTTCATTGAGTCCCTAACAAGCGAGCATGATAAGCTTGTCCAAATGGGGATCATCAGATCCTCCCGTGATCAAGCCCTATCATTCTTCAGGACCCAATGATCCAGAGGGGAAAGGAAAGCAATAGAATAACCCCAAAACCAAATTCGAATCTCCTAAGACAAAAGTTCAAAACCAGCAGCAAGAAGACCCTTCTGGCTCAAAGAATAACAAAAACAAAGGCCACCATGGGAAGGAAAAAGTCAAGTGTTCATACTGTGGGAAGGGATTCCACCCTGAACATGTCTGCATGAAAAAGAAGCTTGATGAAGGTACTTCTCTCCTTGAGAGAAATAACATAAATCTTCCAGAAAGCTTTCAGAGGAAAGAAAATCAAGATTGGGAATTACCAGCATGAAAGAGGTCATGCCCTCATGGCAAGCACTTTGAATTCCATGGCTCTACTTATAGATTCTGGAGCTTCGAACCACATGATGGTTAGCAAATACTCTTTCTCTTCTCTCGACACCAGAAAGAGAGTTCACATCCACATGGAGATGACTCTACCATCATCTCAAAAGGACAGGGTACAGTAAATCTTGAGCATAGTTATTTTTCCAATGTTCTGTATGTACCATATCTTGCATCAAACCTCCTGAGTGTCTGTCAAATGACCCATACTAGAGTTCCCAAGAGAGTATCCTTCAGCCCTGATGATGTAGAAATTACTGAAATTGCATCCGAGAAACTTGTGGCAAAAGGATCTGCAAATCATCATGCAAAAGCCTATGAGTTTTCCCATTTTGTGGAGGATGCAAAGCCCACAGCTCTGCTAACTCATGGAAATGAGGTTAGTAGGCTCTAGCATGAGAGGTTTGGCCACCTAAACTTCAAGTACTTGTAGCAATTACAGAAAAATTCCATGGTTGAATGCCTCCCGGTCATCAAAGCTACCACTGGAATTTGCAAAGGCTGTATTTTGGGAAAGCATCCTGAGAATAAGTTTGATCGGGGGAAGGCAAGCTGAGCATCAGAAATTTGGGGCTGATTCATTCTGATATCAGTGAACCAATGCCCATCACATCCTTGAATGGATCTCGGTATGTTCTCACTTTTATAGATGATTTTTATAGATATACATGGGCCTTCTTCATCAAGAAAAAGTCAGATGTCTTAGAAAAATTCATTGAATTAAAAGCACTGATTGAGAATGCACCCAGGAAAAATATCAAAACTTTGAGATCTGATAATGGCGGGAAATATGTCAGTAATGAGTTGCTACAACTATTTTCTGACAGTGTCATTCAATCCCCTACACTCCCCAACAGAACGGTGTAGTAGAGAGAAAGAATCGGTCTCTCAAGGAGATGACCACTTGCATGCTGTAAGCCAAGAAGTTGGCTACAAATTTGTGGGCTGAGGCCATGAATACTGCTATATAAATTCAGAACAGAGTGCCTCACTCATTCGTGAAATGGAAGACCCCTTTCGAAGCCTACTTCGGACACAATCCAGATGTGTCGAATCTCAGAGTGTTTGGGTTCACTACATGGGCCCGAATTCCACATGATAAGAGGAAAGCTTTGCAACCGCAAAGTGTTGAATGTTTGTTTATTGGATATCCTGATGAATCTAAAGGTTTCAAGCTGCTGGATATCAGAACAAAACAAATCGTCATTGAAAGAAGTATTGAGGAGCAAAAAGCAGGCCGCCATATGTATATGGAATTCATATCTAAGAGCTCTCTGGACCACACACATTACATTCGTCTAACTGATTAAGATGATGAAATTATCTAGAAGCATGCTCGACATGGTTATTACACTCCAAAGATGGGATACATGCAATTAAGTGTTGAACTTCAACATAGAGAACCAAAATGGTGGTGGAGAGGATTATGGAAAACAAAATGTCCTAAAAAATAACGCATCTTTATGTAGTGTTTGGTAGAAAACAAAGTACCCACTTGGGACAGCAAGAAGCGCAAACAGATATAAGGCACAGGGTGGTGCACCCCATGCAGGAAAAATGAGGAATCAATAAATCACCTCTTTATCTCATGTCCCTTCACCAGGCTAGTTTGGAAAGAATGCACCCGAATATTGAGTATCGACTGTAGTTGGATCAGAGACATGATTGAGGATGCCTGGTAGAGCTCGTGTGCAAACATGGCCTTTAGGAAAGTAAAGTCACTACCTCTACTTGTCCACTAGGGAATCTATTTTGCTAGGAATCGCTCAATATTCCAAGAGAATCCCTCAAATCCCATATAGATTGCAACTCAAGGACTCAACATACTATCACACTTCCCTCAAGAAAAGGATGGGATTGCAATCTGAATCATTCAAGAAGTATAGGTGGACAAAAAAAAACCTTGGCATTTTTTAATGGGGCATCTCAAGAAAAAAATCAAATTTGTGGGGGAGGGGATATTCTCTACCTCTCAGACAATATCTTCTTCAATCTTAAAATGGGGTTGGGGCTTGGAACATATAACTACACAAAACTTATGGCACTCAAATTATTGTTTCTCTTTGTTGGGGAGAAAGGTTGCTCCTCTCTTCGGATTGTTGGTGATTCTATGAATACGATAAACTGGGTCAATCATGCTCAACAGTGTCACAACATGTTTTTGCTTGCTCTTTTTGAAGATGTGTCTCGTATCATGGACACTTTTGAATTTGCATTTGTCGCCATGTCTACAAAGAACAAAATATGGAAACAAATAGGTTACCTAAAAAAGGCACTCAAGTAGGTTATAAACAGTGGTTGGTCTATAAATTTCAAAATGAAAATTTTTTATATTTTTATCATCGATCTTTTATGGAGGATTAAGCCCTCCACAAAATTTACCTTAATTTTTTTTTTGCATTATCCACAATCCTACATACATGATATATGAAAATACATGTAGAACATCCTCAATCCTACATACACAGATATTGTATAATTTATCTATGTGAAAATACATGTAGGACATAAACAACTCCTTTATGATCTCATACAACAATGATTATATTATATGTTTTGGTTATACAAAGACATCATATATATGACAACCTTTTTTGGCCAAGCCATTGGGTTATGGTATTTTTGAAATACACGGGATCCATGTATTTTGCACAAAGTAATTTTGTTTTTTTATAAATAATTTATTTTTTTTTATAAAATGCGAAGTAATTATATGCTTAGAAGAAAATATCAAACATATAAAGAAAGAATATAGAAACATGAAATGAAGGACCCTTACAAGGAATCGTGAGCATGGGTGAACAACCTTTATGTTAAAAATTCTTAAAAGATGTAAAATAAACTAAGATAAATGCATGCATATCAATGCTATTAAACTATTAAAAACATGGTCCGGTCAGGTCAAGCTTAGAAATTGGAGAAGTGAGGGAATCTAAATTTTTAACTATTCGTGAACACGTTCACATGATAAATAAAAAATAACCCCCAAAAAACCGGCCATATATATTTTTAAAACTCTAATATGGAGACTTTTGCAGCGGATATATTGTCAATGATTATGGTTTTGTGTTACAATTTGAAAATTTAACTCTTTTAAATATTATAATCCTTTTTTAAAATTTAATCATTCGAATGATTAAAACCATACAAGAAAAGAACCATTTAATATGGAGTTTTTAAGTGAATATTCCCATGCTTAGGGGTTTTTTATTTCTATAATTTGAAAAAGTTAAGGTTTGCAAATTAGAAAATCGAGGAAAGAGTATAAAATGGAACTCCATTATCATAATTAAAAATGTAATATATGATTATTATATTACGAACCATTTTTGTTATTTGTTTTACTAGGGATTAGTTTTAATAATAGAAAATACATAAATAATGAAAACTTTAAAATAAAATAATTATTAAAAAATGAAAACTTATGTAATAGATAGAGGGGTATTCTATTAGCAAATGCATGAGTCATAAAAATGTAGAATAAGCCTTAATCCAAGTTCCAATTATCAAATAAGATTAATAATGAAAAAAAGAAAAGTTGTAGTTTAGCTTTATATTTAAATTTTTTATATCTATATAAATTGGGATTTATTAATCTCCAAGGGAATCAAATTTTGAGATACATCTATAATGTAGTGTGGATGAGATGTGTAAGTTAATGTATGTAATATTAATAATTAAAATAAATGAGATTCAAAATATATTTGGGTTAAAAAATGAAATGCAAAATAGATTTGGAATCGGATAAATGAATTTATGTTAGTAAATAAATAAATGAAAATTAAAGTACGAGAAAATTGAAATTATAAATAAAAATTTGAAAACAAAAAAAAACCTTTGATATAATTAAAAAATGGGTTAATTTTTATTTATTTTATTTTATATTATATAAAAACTATGATTAAAAGTGGAGAATTGTTATAGCCTAATCAAAATTCAATTTCTTGAAATGTGATAAATATAGCATTCAAGTTAGTACACTATTGCAAGGGGGTTATGTAATGTACCCTACCCATATGCCTCCCTTCTCCATCATCGCACTCCAAACTAAATATTTGATTTCTAATTAGGAGCACTTTGAGCTTACCCTTGGATATCATAAATCATGAAGAGATATCCAAGTAAAATTCACAAACATGATTATATACATATTTCTCACCATTTTAACTCATCCATTTAAAATAATCCACATTTGATTGATCTAAGTAATACTTTCCAATCGGTTATTCAACTTATTTAAAACAAAGCAAATCATGGGTCAGTTGAATAGTATTATTCTCAACTTGTAGCCTTTGCTTAAAAGATTGGCTTTCTTATGACTGTTATTTACATTCTTTTTAGGACAACTTTCCTCATACACATGCCATACTTGTACTAATAGAACATTGATGGGCTATCACAACTCCATAGTTTTCTCTCAATGATGAGCCTAACTAGGTGGCTCAAAATGTCAAGATACAAATAATATATTTTATGATAATATCTAGTGATGTAAGGGGGAGCTAAAAGGCCCACTTAGAGTAATAATAGTGGAGGTCATTTAGTGTAAGGTGGGCTAGGTCCACTATGTTTGCTATTATTAAATAAGGCTCACTATGTTAGTTAGTACTGAATAAATGTAATGGGGCCTCATTAAAGAAGGTCCACTAGGTAGTTAGGAGGTTTTTATGGTTAGAATTCTCTTGTTATCTATAAGTAAGGATGAAGTCCTCCTTGTGAATACGTTGTGGAGTATATTGTATTTGGAGCTTAGATCATAGGAGGTTTGCTTCCTCGGAGAGAAAAATGAACTAGAGCGGTTTCCTTCTATAAAATGATCAATTATAAGCTGTTTCCCTACCTTGAGGGTTTTGATATTAATAAAGTGTGGAGAATTCTTGATATCTTGTGTTACTATGATTGTATTCATATTTAAGATATGTAATAAGTGGTCTTAAAGAACTTTCGAAGGACAAAAGGACAAAATTTGTTTTCTTTCTATTTTGCAGGTTTTCAAAGGGAAAAAGAGAGTTGTGGCAGTAAGTCAGTTTTAGGGTATTTTTCAGCAAAATTTCAAGGAAAATAGTTGTATATGTGTATTTTCCTCTCAATAATACATGATTTAAACAAATCGCTCAAATTAAAGTCCAAATGAAGGAGATATTGCAATTTGAAATCTACTTTTTAAAGGGATTTTTGTTGATAGTCATAGGCCTTACAAAGGACATAAATTTTGATATTGTGCTTAGATTCCTACCAGACTAGCATTGTTTGATAAATAATTTTTGGGGCGTTCATCTAACATATTTTATTACATCTTTTTAGTCCATATCAAGTGTACTATATCCCATTGTAAAATTCCACCCTCAAACCCTCACATAATTGAAGAAAGGAAAGATGGTAGAACCATGGAGGGAATGAATGTGGGGGTTAAAAATTTTACAATATACATTTGCAAATTTGGAAGATATGAAGTAGACAAGTCGTAAATTTGAGTAGAAATGTATTCTTGATACCACATATTCTTTTATCATTAAAGAGTATAAGAGACAATTATATGCATGATATGATTTAAAAGATGCTAATGAGGACTGGTATATGGACAATTGTAATTTTTGAGAAGATAACTACTTCCATGTTATTTTGGTTGGTTATTCTCCACTACATGAGGATAACCTCATGGAGAAAGACACTAGTAGATGGTTCGTACCAACATCCAGTATGCTTCTTATACAGTAGTAGAGCTCCTTGAGAGTTATCCTCCTACTACTACATGAAAGATTTGTTTACTTTGGATAGTTATACTTATTTGGATCCACATGGCCAAGGTGGGAATTTGAATCATAACACTCAGTGATTCATGGAGATTAGGTGTCATCATTGATTGGTTGGGTGTCAACTTGATGACCTAGATATGGGACCTAGGTTTATGAACGAGTCCCTTGAATTACTTGAACATTGTGGTTAGTACTTGCACATATGACATTCACTACTTGGGACCCAGGCTTAGGGTGGAGCTTATTGGCCTACTTCAACATGGTGGCAACTAACACTTGTATGTGTGACCTTGGTTCCTTGTCCTACTTCAACATTGGAGTCAACACTCATCCATGGGACCCTAGTCTTTTGTTGTACCTCCTCACATCAAGGGTTGAGCGTAACACTTTTCTAAGTGAGGTGAAGTGTAATGATCTCCCTATTGGTGTAAAGCGAGGGGTGAAGGGCCCATTGAGAGTAACACTAATGGAGGTCATTTAATGTAAGGTGGACTAGGTCCACTATGTTTTTATTATTATTAAATAAGGCTCGCTATGGTAGTTAGTATTGAATAAATGTAATGGGGCCTCATTAAAGAAGGTTCACTAGGGAGTTAGGAGGTTTCCATGGTTAGATTTCTTTTGTTATCTATAAATAAGGATGGATTCTTCCTTGTGAATTAGGTATGGACTATATTATATTTGGAGCTTAGCTCATATGAGGTTACTCCCTCGAAGAGGCAAGTGAATAGGAGTGGATTCCTTCCATAAAATGATCATTATAAGGTGTTAACCTATCTCAAAGGTTTTGATATTAATAAAGTGTGGAGAATTTCTAATTTCTTGTGCATAATTTCATATTCATATTTAAGATACATAACATTATAAATGCATAGTCTCCTTTTCTCTAATAATTCACATACTCGAAAGAATTTAAGTTACCAAAGAAATGAATAAAAAATACAAAATAAACAATACACAACAATGTATGTTTCCACTAAATTGGAGCAATTTATAACCAATCCATAGGATTGTTTTACAGATTAGAGCCTCAAATGAAGTTATCATCCCACAGGGTGAAGGTTTGTATTGGCTATATTCCTCACTCAACCCAACCCACAATACTTAGAAAATGGTTAAATCCAAACCCTTATCATGATAAATCTCAAGAAAACTATTTTAAGCATCTCACCCATCTTCCACTCTGCCACAAACCTCCTCCTCTCAACCAAACACATACAAGGTTGATATCTCATTTATCTACTGTTAGATTTTTAACATTAAGCTAGAATTATTAGGATCTTTTAACTGAGAGAATAACAAGCACAACAATCAAACACAAGAGACAATGAACACAGTGTTTTTCCTCGGGGAAACCATAAATGGAGAAAACCCCGCAACTTCCTCAGAGATAGAATCAGCACCAAATAGAAAATCCCAAAACAGTAAGATGATCTCCCGACAGTAGTAACCTCTTTCTTCCTAGCCCTAGTGTCTTCTTCCTCAGCCGCTACAACTGAGAGTGAGTGAGTGTGTATTAAATAGAGAGGTCACCTCTCTATTTATACTGATTCCCGACATGACTAAAACCCTACTAGGGCCGAATTCACTAGGTGAGTCTAATAACCCTAGTGCCTCGGAACTGCGGGGACTTTAACCCTTAGACAATAGGAGGGTTACCCACAATGACTTGACATGACTTGTTTACATTATAGATTCTCCCGATCGGAACATCGGGGCATGACATCATGACTTAATTACATTATAGACACATCTCGGAATAAACATCAGGGTACAAGACATAAGATACGTAGGTGAATACATTCTGAAGTTACAAATACATCAACACTCCCTCTTAACTAGGAAGGTATTCTTTCGACACAATTTTCAGCACTGGTCTTCGTCTCTGTATCAACTGGGTCATCTCGTTATCTTCATCTTCAAGTCTTCTTAGTCTTCAAGTATTCTTCTTCGTCTTCGAGTCTTCTTCGTCTTCGAGTCTTCAAGTCATCTTCTAAGTCATCTTCTTCTTCAAGTCTTCTTCATCACGGAATCTGCATCATCACGACTACTGGATCATCATCACATTTGGATCATCACTTGATCTGGATCGTCATCAAGTCTGGATCATCATCACATCTAGATCATCATCAAGTCCGGATCATCATCACATGTTATCTTAGAATGGTGCTATCTTGATTCTTCTCGTCACAAGACGTTCTACAGAGTCAGCCCTGTAGGTCTTCATCAACGCTTATATCTGACACTTAAGTCAGAATGGCTCGCCCAGCTCTTACATCTGACCTCGTCTTGTCATAAAGGCACGCCCATCACTCACATATGACCTCATCTTGTCAGAAAGGCCCAGCACTCACATCTGACCATGTGTAAACACATCACGCCAGAATGGCTCAGCACTTATATCCGATCATGTGCAAGCACATCGTATCGAAATGTCTCTGCACTTACATCCGACCCCATCTTGTCAGAAAGGCATAGCACTCACATCTGACCATGTGTAAACACATCGTGCCAGAATGGCTCAACACTTATATCCGACCTCATCCTGTCAGAAAGGCTCTGCACTTACATTTGACCATGTGTAAACACATCGCATCAAAAGGGCTCGCAGTCCCAGACTAAGGATTCCTGGTAACTGACCAAGTGCCTCCATTCTCCCAGAGAAAGGCAGTTGCCCTTACAGCTGACCTACTCGTCAGAATGGCCAGTACTCACATCTAACATGGGAGGAACCTAATCCTTTAACCATGGAAGAATGGCTCAGCCCTTACATCTGATCAAGTGGGAACACATCCCTCTATCACATCATAATGGCTCTCAGTCCTAGACTGAGTTTTCTTGGTAACTGACCAGGCACATCCATTCCAAGAATGGCAATAGCCCCTATATCTGATCATGTAGGGACCAATCCTACAATCATATTAGAATGGATCAGCACTCATATCTGACATGGAAGGAACCTAAATCCTCTCACCATGACAGAATGGCTCAGCCCTTACATCTGACCATGGAAGGAACTTAATCCTCTCCCATGTCAGAATGGCTCACAGACTCATCACTTCCCTTTGGAGGGAACCTCGATCTGGAGAACACCAAGCTTCTCCCTAAAGTACTCAAACTTCACCCTAGCCAATGGATTCGTCAACATATCAGCTATCTAATCGTCCGTCGCAACATATTGGAGCTTCACTGCTCCCCTCTGCACCATATCCCTGATATAGTGATACTTGATCTCAATATGCTTCAACTTGTCATGGAACACCGGGTTCTCCGACAACTTCACATAACTCTGGTTGTCACAATATATACAAGTAGCATCCAACTGGAGATCAAATAAATCATACAGTAGCTTCCTTAGCCATACTGCCTCACAACTATCTAAACAAGCTGCGCCATACTCTACTTCAGCTGTACTCAGTTCCACACGGGATTGTTTCCTGCTAAACCAAGAGATCACACCTGATCCCATACTGAAGCAACACCCTAAAGTGCTCTTCCTATCGATGGCACTGCCTGCCCAATCTGAATCAACATAACCCTCCAGGTTAATCTTCTTATTTGACTCATACTTGAGCCCATAATCAATTATACCCCTCAGGTACCTCAGAATATGCTTTGCAGCAACCAAGTGAACATTTCTCGAATCTGTCAAGAACTGGCTCAAGGTGTTCACAACAAAGCAAATGTCTGGTCTCGTGCTCGTCAGGTACATCAAGGACCCAATCATCTGACGATACATCATAGCATCAACCGACTCTGATGAAGCATCGCTCAATAGCTTCAGGTTCGATGCCATAGGTGTGGCCATAGCCTTGCAGTCCATCATCCCAAACCTCTTCAGGATCTCTACTGCATACTTCCCTTGTCCGACAGAGATTCCATCTGTATTCTGCCACACCTCCATGCCTAAAAAATAATGCATCATACCCAAGTCCTTCATTTTAAATTCAGCAGCAAGCTTTCTCTTCGTATCATCAATCAACCCGTCCATGCCTATTACAAACAGATCATCTACATATAGTAGAAGCATCACTGGGTTGCCATCTTCAACCTTGTAGTAAAGGTTGGAATCTGCTTTACTCTTGGTAAAGCCCAAACTGGATAGAAATATGTCAATTCTGTCGTACCATGTCATGGGTGCCTGTTTCAAACCGTACAAGGCTTTCTTCATTCTGCATACATGATACTCCCTATCATGTGTCTCAAAACCGAGTGGTTATTCTACATAGACTTCCTCTTCCACTACACCATTCAAGAAAGCAGTATTGACATCCATTTGGTGTATCTTCCATTTCATTACTGCAGCCAAGGTAAGTACTGATCTGATAGAAGTGTATCTGGCTACAGGTGCAAAGGTTTCTTCATAATCTATTCCTTCTTTCTGGGAGAAACCACGAGCCACAAATCTTGCCTTATATTTTTCAATGCTACCGTCTGCAACATGCTTGATCTTGTAGATCCATTTGGAAGTTACAACTGACTTCCCTTCTGGTCTTGGGACAACATCCCAAACATCATTCTTCATGATCGATTGATACTCTTCGATCATAACATCCTTCCATTCTTTCCGTTCTGCCGCTTCTTCATAATTGGAAGGTTCTTTATCAATGAAATCACATAGTAATGCTACATACCCGAAGCAGGGTCTGGTCCTCTTTCTTTCTCTGTGATTCTCTTCTAGAGCCCCATATCTTTCCGCGCCTTGGATAATTTCACATACCCAAGCATGTTTTTTCTTATGAGGATTCTTCTCCAGAGGTGGATCTACAGGTCTTTGTGGTTCTTCAAATTCTCAATCTTCTCCTTGAGTTTCTTCGTTCATGGTTGTATCATGAATTCTAGGTGCTTCTGCTTCTTCAGGTTCTTTAGCAGGTTTCTTTCTGGATTTGTTGTAAGCTGTGTCTTCATCAAATGTCACATCCCTACTGATGTCAATCTTCTTGTATCCTGGGAAACAGATTCTGTAAGCCTTCGAGCTTTCAGAGTATCCCACAAATATACCCTTCTTTCCTGAAGGATCTAATTTTGTCCTCTTCTCGTTTGGAATGTGTATGTACATAGGACAGCCGAATATTCTGAGATGGTTGACTTCTGGTTTCTTGCCAGAGAAGACTTCTTCAGGAGTCTTGTTCTCGAGTACTTTGTGTGGAGTACAGTTATGTACATACACCGTTGTTTTGGCAACTTCTGCCCAAAGATGCATAGGAAGATCTTGATCATGAAGCATAGCTCTTGCGGCTTCCATGATAGTTCTATTCTTCCGTTCTGCAATCCCATTCTGTTGTGGATTATAAGGAGTGGAAAACTCCCTCTTAATCCCTGAGTCTTTGCATAACTCTTTGAATTCATTTGACGTGAATTCTCCGCCATTATTTGATCGAAAGGTCTTAATCTTCTTTTCAGTGTGATTCTCGATTAAGGCTTTGAATTCCTTGAATTTGCTGAATACTTCATCTTTGTTCTTCATGAAGTAGATCCATGTCTTCCTAGAAAAGTCATCAATGAAAGAAACATAGTATACATACCCACTTAGTGAACTTGATGACATTGGACCGCATACATCGGAGTGGATGATTTCCAAGATTCCTTTTGCTTTGCTCTCGCTACTTGGAAATGTCTTCTTTGTGTTCTTTCCTTTCACACATCCTTTGCAGAGCCCATCATGTTTTGCTTATATTTCTGGAAGACCTTCAACAACTTTGCTTGCAAGAGGTAGTGCTCTGTAATGCACATGTGCAAGCCTTCTATGCCAAAGTTCATTTGGCTCTACTATGTCATGGACCAAGGCTTGTTCTGGATGGCCCTTCAATTTGTACAAACCTCCTTCTTGTTCCCCAATCACTATTGCATCATCAATAGTCTTTCCTTTTGGCCACATGACGACTTGACCATCTATGAATGCAACCCTCATTCCTTTTGCATCTAATGCAGATATGGAGAGAAGGTTCTTCTTGAGTCTTGGTACAAACAATAATTCCTTCATTGTCATAGACTTTCCAGAGTCTAGCTTATAGGAGGATTCCCCACTACCTTTTATTGGATACTGGTAGTCATCTCCTAGTTTCACCTTGTGAGGTGATTCATGTTCTGAAAGTTTCACAAAGGATTCCTTGAATCCAGTCATGTGCTTGGAAGCACCACTGTCTATAAGCCAATCATTGCTCCCATGAGTAATGTTTCCTGTGAGAGTGGAAATCAAAACATATTCTTCCTCGCTTGAAGAATCTTCACTTTCATATCTGGTTCTCTTTGATGAAGGTTCATCATCCTCTGCAACATGAGCATGATGTCTTCTCTTGTTTCCCTTCTTCTTGTGAGAGCTACTTTTGTTCTTAGGACAATCTCTAGCAAAGTGTCCTCTCTCATCACATGTATAGCAAATAAACATAGACTTATCTCTAGGCTTTCTGAAGTTATTCCTTTGATTAGAATACTTACTTCTGTGATGGTTGGATCTGGGTTTCTTGGATTGTACTGTGAGAGCTTGATCTCCACTTCCCATCTTCTCTTCTCGAGCTGCTATATGAGCTTCTTCTTGAGAACATTCTTCCCACAGTCTACTGAACTTGACTAACTTCTTCCTGGCACAGATCACTTGAATGAAGGAGTCCCATGTCCTAGGGAGACCATTCAAGGTGGTCATCACAATCTCTGCATTCTCCACTTCTTCATCTACTGCTTCCATTTGTTCCTTGATCTGAGAAACCCTTGTGAAGAAAGACTGGATGGTTTCTGCATTCTGGATCTTCACATTCTTCAATTGGTCCTCAAGGTCATTTTCCGGTTTATGTTCTTTCCTTCAAACAATTTGGTTAGGGCATCAAACATAGCTTTAGGTGTCTTGAGGGAGGACACTTGTGGTATAAGGTGATCCTTGATAGAATCAGTAATGATCCTTTTTGCCATAACCAACTTCTTCTTATGTAAGGCCTTAGCCTCATCTCCCTCTGGAACTGGAACCTCCTCATTGATGTAGGAGTCCAACACATTCTCTTCCAGAACCAGGGAGATCCTATACTTCCAGGCTCGGAAGTTATCAGCTCCCTCAAGCTTTTCATCAAGCTTGGTATGATGAGACATCTTAACTGAGAACCTCAAATAGAAATACAAAGGATTTAGATCTTACCAGGTCAAGATGTCGGATCTGGATTTGGAGCTGAAATACTGCAGTGCTGGTTTAGGAGCAGATTAGGGTTTTGCTTTTCCGGAGTTCTGTCCAACCAAATGCTTTGAAATTGATCCCTAACTTCGATTTTGGGGAGGATATCAATTGAGGCCTGGGCTCACTAAAAAATTCCTCTTATGTGAAAAGCCCTAATTTTCGACAGTAGTGTTGGGTCCAAAACTGAAAAACCTCAGAATTGGATTCTGCTTCGACAGAAAGATGCGCCCTTAGGAGGATAGTTAATCCAACCTTCTTTTGCTGAAAATATGTGGAGGAAGATGCACAAAGTAGGAAACCCTAGTACTCGCAGCTGCACAGTGTCTTCTTCTCAGGTTAGCTCTGATACCATGTTAGATTTTTAACATTAAGCTAGCATTATTAGGATCTTTTAACTGAGAGAATAACAAGCACAATAATCAAACACAAGAGACAATGAACACAGTGTTTTTCCTTGGGGAAACCATAAATGGAGAAAACCCCGCAACTTCCTCAGAGATAGAATCAGCACCAAATAGAAAAGCCCAAAACAGTAAGATGATCTCCCGACAACAGTCACCTCTTTCTTCCTAGCCCCGGTGTCTTCTTCTTCCTCAGTTATGCGCTACAACTGAGTGTGAGTGAGTGTGTATTAAATAGAGAGGTCACCTCTCTATTTATACTGATTCCCGACATGACTAAAACCCTACTAGGGCCGACTTCACTAGGTGAGTCTAATAACCCTAGTGCCTCGGAACTGCGGGGACTTTAACCCTTAGACAATAGGAGGGTTACCCACAATGACTTGACATGACTTGTTTACATTATAGATTCTCCCGATCGGAACATCGGGGCATGACATCATGACTCAATTACATTACAGACACATCCTGAAATAAACATCGGGGTACAAGACATAAGATACGTAGGTGAATACATTCCGAACTTACAAATACATCAACATCTACCATATAGTACATCAGGAATCCATCTCCTCAAGTGCTCCAATGTAGGCATGCGGAGTATAAGTTGTTAATTACTAACTAACAATGTCTGGCATTGATAGACATTGGCTCATTTGTAATCAATAGTCAATTTAGCAAAATTAACATTTGATTTTCAAGATTCCTAGTGTCTTGGGAGGCTGTGAACCATTTCACAGTCGGAGTATATTGATGATCGGCATCTGCACTTTCGCGGTTATGGGCTTCGAGCTTCATTAGCTCCGCTTTCTGGTGACGGATGCCTGGCTCCAGGCTTTCGCAAGAATTTGAAGCTCTGGTGACGGATGTATAAGCTCTCTCTGGTTATCTTTTAAAGCGTGCGGTACAGGAATAGACCGTCCCGATACGCACAGGTGGTTTTTTTCTGGTGCTCTTGTGGTGGCGGACTAGGCAATTGGTGGGTCTTCGTGCTTATGCATTGATGGTTGAGTGTGCATTCGATAGGGTTCATAGAATACTGATGGCTATGTGACTGAGATAGTTCATGGTTGGCGTTGATGTTGGTGTTTCTTGACCAGTTTGATTTCTTGATAGTCTTTCTTGGTCGTGATTTGGCCACCTATCTGGTGACCTCATTGACCATATTGCTTGTGCTATCCGTGAAGGCCGTAGCTCTGTGTGGCTGAAGCGGGCATATCTGGTGTCGGATGCTATAACCAGTGGGCATATCTGGTGTCGGATGCTATAACCAGCAGATATTGGCAGTCTCGGCTTCAGCATTCGGGGGGTTTGCTTATCTACATTGTGGTATCCAAGCATATTTCCAGGTAGGCTCGGTTCCATCGTATGCTATGCATGGTTTATCCTGTTAGTGAGCTATTTTCTTGTTTTTGGGAATTGGGTTATAAGTTTGATTCCGGTTTTGGCTTACTCTGGCGGTTCATGGCCTTGCACATGGCTTGTTTGTCAGATGTGCATGCTGTTTTTCTATTACAGTAACTTGCTATGTAATACCCTTGCTTGAGTGATTGTATGGGTCTTATGGGTTATCGGGTGATGGGTTAATATTTGAATCTATGTGGCGTTAGCATGGTTCTCTTTATGATGCTCCTTCAGGGGTCTTTGCGGGGCTTAGTCGATTTCTGGTCTTTTGATGGTTGAGTTATGTGACTGTGGAATTGGTATAGGAGCTATTGGTGCATATTCTTGTTCTTCAGGTTTATTCTTGGATATTTAGCCGGCCCTCCTGTTTTGGCTGTCTATGCTTCTTGTTGACAGTTGTATTTACTGTCGTGATTTGGTGAAGGCTTGTGTTCACATTTTTGTATTGCTCTTATCTGTGATATTGGCCGGTGTTGGGTATTCATGATTCTTGATCTGGGTTGGGGGATCTGACCATTCGTATTCTCTATGTCGCTTCGTGCGATGAAGACTCTGGCACGTACTCCGCCAGGGTGTTTGCAATGTGTCAAGCAGGTGCCGGGTGTGGTGAACAGGGTTTCTGAATCCTATTTGCCTTCTCTGTGTTATCTAGGAGACTTGAAGTCCGATCTGGGTTTGGATTCTTTAGTTAATCCTGTAACTGATAGGTTAAAGCTTTCAGTAGATTGTTTGGATTTGGATGGATGTACCAAGTCAGATTCTGCATTGCATCAGTCGAGTCCTTTACCTGTTTACCCTTCTACTCCATTGGGACATATGACATGTTCCAGGCAGGGTTCTGGTAAGGAATCTCATCTATCTATGATATATTCTCCTTCGCGGGATGATTGTATGGAGAATGGGTGTCAGGTTTCCTCGAGTATGGTTGGGGGTTTTAAGAGAGAAGGATTTATTAATCCATCCGCACTTTCTAATGCGGTTAATGCAGTGAAAATGGTATCATCGATCTTTGATTCTGTTGATTTGTTGGTCGAAGGGCCTGTCGATTGTGGGAGCGGTCTTCCAGCTGACTTATCAGACCCAGTGGGGTTATCATCTATGATTTCTGATGTGGCTGATACTGGTTCTGTTCCATGTCAGGTAGATGTACTTTCTGACCCGAAAACCAATCCATTGGACATGCCAGTTATTGGACAAGGCCCTGTGGGAATTGGGAGTAGTTTATTAACTGGGAACTTACTATCCTCTCTGAGATTGGGGTCCCATACGGACTCACTGGTTAATCTGAAGAACGATCTTAAGGGTGCCAATGTTTGCTATACTTTAGGATCATCTAATCTAGTCGAACCTAGAGAATGTTCATTGGTAAGTCCTAAGGCAGGTGGAATGGATCAAGGTGAAGGACTAAATCCAGATATGGGACATATCTCTAAGCCAGATTTTATTCAGGGTTATATTAGATCGCCGGCTTCTGATTCTGATCTAGTGCTTGATTCTCTTTCTTTTAGAAAGGGGAATACTAAGGCCAATAAGAGGCAACCAAAACCTATCAAGAAGATTAGCCCTGTCTTGATGACATTGGGGGAAGACATCCATCTAAATGATATTGTTCTTACCAATGCTCTAACTTTGGTTGGGAGGTTTGGAAGGAGTAATTTCAATGCTGATTCTCTGCGTAGGTGGGCTGATAGGGCTTGGTCTGAAAGCATCAGTTATTGCCCTGAGATTTTCATGCTACCAAGGGGATGGATAGCCTTTAAATTCTCTTCTGGGGCTGATGCTGACAAGATTCTGGCAGGTGTTTGGAGATGGGATAAAGATGGACTTCTCCTTAAACGTTGGTCTCCTCTATTTGATCCGAGGAAGGAAAGATATGATAAAGTTCCTATTTGGGTTAAACTTCCAAACTTACCATTTGAATTTTGGTCCTCTGATTTCTTCAAACTTGTTGGTAATACCTTGGGAACCCATTTGGAAACTGATTTTACTTATTTGACTTCTGGGGTTTGTTGCATAGGTCGGGTTCTGGTCCTGTTAGACTATCATTTGGGCTTACCTGCTGAACTGGTTATTAATAAGGGTAATAATGACTTTCATCAGCCTTTGGATTACTTGGGTATTCCTTTCAGGTGCTATCGTTGTCATGGGCTTGGACATTTGGCAAATATGTGTCCTCTATCATTTAAAAAATCTCCCAAAGTTTGGAAAGTAAAAAATGAAAGGAATCAGTCCATTTCTAAGGCCGGACCTCCAGTTTCTGTAATTATGGCTATGCCTGTCTCTTCTGAGTCTGAATCATTAGACATTCTTAAAGAAGGTATACAGTCTGCCTCTAAGAGTGGACCGTCTGTTAAAATTTTCTGGATGTGCAGTCTGGCTCCATTGAGCCTGTCTCATTAGCCATCCCTGACTCTTTAGCCAATCTTACTTCATTTAGCATTTTCAATTCAATGGATTCTTCAGGAAACTTCCAAAATCTATCCTCGTCTACTTCTATCTCCTCCCTAAAAGACCTGGGGTTTGTATCTCCTTGCAAGGCTTCTCCTGTTGCTAGCAAGGGCTATTTTCTTCGTTCCTGCTCGAAATCAGTTCAGGAGTCATTGCGATCTATTAAGGATAAACCTGGGTATCCGTCAGTAGATAAGGTTCAGATTGGGGATGTTAATGATTTTCAATATATGACAAGTTGTGTTGGGGCGCTTAGAGCATCAGCCCATAACAAGGTATCTTTATGATCCTTATGACCTTAAATGTTAGGGGTTTGGCTAGTCTTCCCAAGAAACTAGCAGTCATTAGACTTATTGAACAGAATTCAGCTGATGTTATTTTTTTACAAGAAACGATGATTGAGGGGTATGCTTTGGTTCAGGAATTGGAATTTTTGGTTCATGGTTGGCAGTTCATTTCGGTGGATGCCATGGGCAGATCAGGAGGACTTATTTTGGGATGGAAGTCAAGTAACTTTCTATTTCAAAATGCATGGGCAATGAAAGCAGGTTTATGTGCTGTTTTATTTTCATATGATCTACAAAAGGAAATTTCCTTTGTTAATCTATATGCACCCTATCTGGACAGGGAATTTTTTTGGTCTAATTTGGTCAAGATGGAAGTTTTCATGACACCCTTTTTAGTTTTTGGAGGCGATCTTAATTTTTCCTTGGGTCTCTCAGAAATTTGGGGGATCAAAGCTCAGGTTGATCCATTGACTAATTTTTTTCGCAATTTGCTGGATAGCATGAGGATTGTTGACATTAATCCTCTGGTGTCAGTGCCTACATGGAACAATCGCAGAGTTGGTTCTGAGAGTATCTGTAAAAGGTTGGATAGTCTATTAGTTTCGGCAGATTTCCTAGATTGTAACTTCATTCTTAAATAGTGGATTGGGTGTGGAGGTGTATCTGATCATCAACCTGTCTTTTTACAAATTTCTTCTCTATCTCCAAAGGCCCATTGTCCTTTCAAATTTAATGCAGGGTGGTT